>CM076583.1:1082374633-1082890736 GCA_034641835.2 Pinus albicaulis
CCTTCACTCTTTAAAGGTCTGTGGAAGCCTTTAAACCATATTTTTTGAATTTTGTTATCTCTTCCTTTGAAAATAGATTTAATGCAACTATTTGGACAGAAGGTCCAGAGATTCTTATAGTAATTTCAACTTCTTTGAGAAAAGATTTTCTTTTAAAAGCCATTGTAATGGGAAGCTTATATATATCAGTCGCAGAGAGAGAGGGTGGATTCCATTCAGAAGGATTTTCTATTTCTTCATGTTCTATTTCTTGAGACCGAGAGGTTACTTCATTTATAACTCGACGATCAATGGTAGAGAATGAACGAAGTAAATTTGCCATAGTTCAGGAACAGAAACAGGGCTCTGATACAGCCTATGTTCAGGAACAGAAGTAAATTTGCCATAGTTCAGGAACAGAAACAGGGCTCTGATACCAAATAAAAGGGTCAAGCACAGAGATCGACTGTAAGGGCTTTTACTGTCTTTAATCTTTCAGAAAAAGATTAATTCAGAGGCTACCTGGCCCTTTACAGACTCTGTCTACTTGAATTCATTTCAATCTTAAGATGGAGGACTCTGTAACTTACTTGAAGGTCGAAGAACCTTAATCCGCTAGCTCAACACCTTTGAGATATGCGACGCCACTCCTCAGGTCTTAATCGCCTTACAATCTCCGACTCGTGTCTTCTTGCTAAAACTGTCCTCAGACAGGCGGCCCAGAAGGCTTCGATATTACTTCAGTAAAATGTTACACACCTTGTTATGCCGCAGAGTTTGAGCCAACAAGCTTCTGAACTCTTATAGGCTATTACAACACTCAGAAAACACTCAAAAAAATTTAAACACACACACACTCACTCAATGGACGATGATCTAAATGCATGACCATCTATCCTTTATATACAAAAACTAAAAAGACTATTGAGGGTCCTGTCAGGCATTACTGGCCCAGACGGTGTCTACTCAATATTCTCAGGTACAATAATGCAACCGAAAGTAAAATTACCAGGGCCCCTTGGGGCTACGGTCGGAGTCATAGTCTTCATTAGTACTGTCCGATTCCTCTTGCTTTTTATAAAGCCATTCCAAGTACTTCGATTCCCACTCAGATTCATGATGAAGCTGGGCATCTTGATAAATATCAATGTGCACGGTTCCTTTTCTGCGTCTTAGTTATCACAGCCCAGCCATTTTGCTTTGTCGACTACTTTTTTCTTCTGTAGCAATACCTTTTCCTTTATCAATTGTTGAAGATTCTCCTTTATATCTTGTCTTCAACTTGCTCGTGTCTTTGATTATGAATGTATTGCTCTGAGGGAAAAGATATTTATCTGCCGACTTTGTCCATTTGCATACGTATGCCATCGGGTCGACTTCAATATCAAGGAAGGGATCTCTTTTTGCTTTCCGAAAGTTAACATGTGACTGTACTGCTAACTCAACTCCATCCAAAAGATCTAACTTAAAAATCTGGAACATTGACACTGACTGCTCTATACAACACTGAATCCAATATTTACAAAGGTGATTCAGTCCAAAGTGTTCTTGCCAACCTAATTCAAAACTTACAGCTGAGGCAACATGATTGGCTAATAACAAACTAATCAAACAAACTACATCTGGAACCCAATTACCATGTTTAATGATAACTGTGACTAGAGCCCTTTGATTGATTACTAGTTTTAGAGCACCACATTTTTGCTGCCAACATTCCAAAGTTTTAATCATACTGATTTTTTCATGAAGTCTTAAGTTTGGAAAATCTTTTAACCATGAAGTTAATTTTTTGACTTCATCTACATTATCAGCAAGTATAGATTCTTCAGTATTTTCACGGCCATAAACTTGTGAAAATGGATTTGGCTCTATTGGCTCTCTGAGTTCTATGCTATTATAGCTCCAGGGAGTTGAGAAAGTTCTCAAATACTGCATTGATTTCATAATACACTGAGTACTTCTGACTTGATATTTCTTTCTGCACAAACCTTCTTTGATTTCCCAATCTGCAAAAGGTTCGAAGATTTCATACTGTGGAAAAGTGTCAGTACTTGCATAGTACTCAGTTGAGCTCTGAAGATAAGCTGCTTCTAATTCATCAAACATTTCATAGATTTGGAGGGAAGCCAAGAATTTTTGTATTTGCTCCTTCATATCTAGTTCTTCCAAATCCAGCATTTTAGCGGCAGTATAAACCTTAAGATCAAAATCTACTGCTCCAATCAATTGATAATAATTCAAAATCTTCAGAGTATGAATCATTTCATCAGTAAATGTTTTCATCCAATAATCACATAATGATTTAAAATAAAGTTTAACCTTCATGTTTGGCAAAGGATAAACTTTTAATAGTTCTTCATCAAAGCCAAGGTGAATACCAACATTCTTGGACTGCCAAGCTTGACAGCGTTGTATCCATTGGTTTCTCCTTAATCTCATGCCAACAACTCGCTTGATTTCATCAGTTATAGGACCTGCAATGTACTCCAGCATATAGAACCTTTTTACAAAAGATTTGTAAGTATCAGGTTCTGGTAAAGCAAAAGGACTTGTTCGATGCATTTTGTTCATGTCCCTTGTAAGCGAATCTGCCAAATAGTTTGAAATCCCTGGGATCCATACAACATCAAAATCATACATATTAAACCATAGCTGCCAAGTTAAAAGTCTTCCTCTAGCTAACTGCTTTGAAATTTTAGCTGTAAGGAAATGAGTAAAATTCTTTGAATCTGTTCTAATCAAAAACTTGACTGGGGCTAGGTAAAGTTCAAATTTCTGGATCCCATTAAAAATAGCAAGGGTTTCTTTTTCTGCTGCAAAATAACCCTTTTGGTGAGGCAGAAACTCTCCAGATGCATAGGCACAAAGTTCTTCTTCTCCATCCTCCAATTTTTCGAATAGAACTGCTGCCCAAAATGAGTTAGATGCATCTTTCTGTAAAATTAGCGGTCCTTCTCCTGGTGGCTTTAGCTGTGGTAGCTTCTGGCATTCTTTCTTAAGCAGTTTAACTGCTTCTGTAGCTTCTGGGGACCAACCTGTATGCAAGTGTTGTCTAATAGGAGCTGTTTTCTGTGATAATCTTGGAATGTATTTATGGATATAATTGAGTATTCCAAGAAATCTCTGAATCATTTTAGTATCTTCTAGCTGATCAGGAAATTCTGCTAATTTAGTAAGAACATGTGGCTGCATTTGAATTTTCCCATCAACTATATTGATTCCTAAGAAATCAACACTGCTTTGGAATAATACCATCTTTTTCTCCGAGAGAACTATACCATGATATTGTACCTCTTTTAAAAAGATTTTGAGGTGAGTAAGATGGTCCTCGAGGTTGTCACTGAAAATTAGGATATCATCAATATAGACACATATGAAGTCATATTTCCCAAAAATATAATCCATTCTTCGCTGGAAGAATGCAGGGGCATTTTTTAAACCAAAGGGAACTACTTTCCACTGATAAAATCCAGCAGGGCATGTAAAGGCTGTTTTATGCCTATCTTCTTCTTTAATCTGGATTTGGTAGTAACCGGACTTCATATCAAACTTACTAAAGATTCTGCTGTTCTGAATTTTCTGCATTATAGTTTCTTGTCTCGGCAAAGGATAATTAAAACTTTTGGTTATAGCATTCAATGGCTTATAGTTTATAACCATCCTTGCTTTTCCTCTAATGATCTCAGAATGGTTTCTGACTAAAAAGGCAGAACATGAATAATGAGATTCACTAGGTTCAATTAATTCTAGCTGCAGAAGTTCGTCAATTTGCTTCTTAATCTCTTTCTCATCAGAAGGAGTACAGGGTATTAATTTTCCTTTTACCCCGTTGTCGTGGAGCGTAATAATTTCTTGCTGAGGGCTTTCCACTGACCAAAACTTCTGAGGGTTTTCAGAACAGTTCTTCAGTAATTCTTCATAGATTTCTTTTTGCTCTTCTGACCAATCTTCAGTATTAACATTTGCCTTTTGTTTACTTTGACTGGCTTTTTCTTCATATTTCTGTAAAACTTCAATCCAGTCATCAGAATCTTTGATTGGTCTTTTAGATCCTGCTTTCTTCTGGCTAATCTGTCTTTGAGGTTCAGAATTGGCTAAGGTAAGCCTTGGGACAGATATAGCTTTCTTTTTGACATTCAGGATAAGCTTATCTTCACTTATAGTGACTGGAAAGACTGAAGACAAAAATGGCATACCTAAAGAGAGGCTGCAGGAAGTATCATTATACTGAACTGCTGATATTTTAACAATTTCCCCCCCAACTTTTAAAGAAACATTATCAACATAGTGGGTAAGAGAAACAGATCCTCCAACAGTTTCTGAAACCAAAATATGGTTTAAAGGCTTCCACAGACCTTTAAAGAGTGAAGGACGTGCAAAATTATTAGATCCTCCAGTATCTATAAATGCATGGACTTCTATCCATTCACTTCGGACTTGAACTTGAACTGGAATATACAAAAGATTATTTGTCTTAACAATCTTTTTGAGAAATGAAGATTCTTCAGAAGTAATAGAGGGCGGTAAAGAAGTGGGAGACACATTCTTTGGATATGGACAGAGAGTATTAAAAGATGGAGACCATTCTGCGTTAAAGTACCTATCATCAATACCAATCTATCGGTATGGTTATCTTCATGCCAATCATGAATGAAAAGATAATTGGTTATTGAACCCCGACATCGATATCTGTTCATATCGTAGATGCCCAATTCCAAATGAAATGAATGGATACATTTCAAAAATGAAAGAGAAGGATAAGATATTTCATCGGCCTAGCACTCGCATAATCTATACGATCTATCTAGCACCTATCATAGAATAAATATGATCCAATAGTAGGTGAACTGTAGTGTATTGGGATTGTAGTTCAATTGGTTAGAGTACCGCCCTGTCAAGATGGAAGTTGCGGGTTCAAGCCCCGTCAGTCCCGATCCAATAAGTTAATAAATTAAGCTCTTAATCCCCGTAGAAGAGTGAAAAAGAAAATGAAGGTATCTAATGGATAGCTATCTAGATATTTAGTATATCTAGTATATCTATCCATTAGATACCTTCACCAGAGGATACTTCTATGGCGGGCCTTGGGATTACTTCTATATAATCACCATGGGATACTTCTATATAATCACCATCATTCCAGGGTCATGGACGGACCTTGGAATTCTTCTATATCATCACCGGAGATCGCGGGATGGATTCACGATTCCATCTAAATCGTGTAGATCTAAGCAAAATATCTCTATCTCTCATGTCTGACGAACGTTTTTGGAGTAGCAGAAGGTTCTTATTCGTACGAATCCTATTCTTTCTTTCGAAATGATAAAGACATGTGTTGATCGGAATGTTTTCTGATGCACGTAAGTTTTTACTAATAGTCTTATCAATAGTCTTATCATAGGATTACTTTAGTAATCCTATGATAAGACTATTTAGATTATACTATTTCCATCGGAGAATTTCAATCCATTAGTTAGATTCCGTTACTCGAACCGATTCCATAGATAAAATACATCTATTTCATGGATCTTGAAAGATTCATTCATCTCTATGAGATAAAATCTCGAGCTATTTTGGAACAAAGTTAAAATCAGGAGATCATGGAAGTAAATAACCTTGGATTTATTGTTGTTCTAATGTTCCTTGCAATTCCTACTGCTTTTCTACTTATCCCTTACGTCAAAACGGCCAGTGCAAGCAGTGGAAGCAATTGATTTTGATGAAAATAAAGTGATTTCTGATCACTAGATAGATCTTATGATCCAAATCATAAGTATAAAATAGGTTATGAGATCTATAATATTACAACAATACAGGGTAGGGATTGCTTTTGAATTTCTTTTGAAAAGAAAAAAGTAGTACGGAGGTAAAGAATATCTGACCCTTTCTTTTGTACTATTTCTTCTTCTACACCCATATATGGATAAATAGATCTTAATGGTACTTATCCATATATGGTAAATGTGGGATGAAGGACCTCGTACCATAAAATCGCAGAGCTGATCACCTTCTTTCTGCTCCTGGAAAAATAGACCCAATGCAGACAGCCGTAATTCTGAACGTACTTGCGGATTTTTTAGGATCAAAGTTGAACATCATTTTCCGGTACGAACATTGTTTTCTAGCACATATTAGATATGGAACTTGAAATGGTATAAGAAAAAACAAAGGAATCTATGACTTATGTCCCATATTTTCCCGAGAACGAAATTCATATCAGATCCGATCAATTAGGAACCATCCAATAAAACAGGGACTCTTTCTATTCCTACTAAGAAAGAGAAGAGAGATCGTTCTTCAGTGGAAGAAACTAGATTCTCGACTCATTCTAGAAAATAACCAATGAATGAAAACCTGTTGGAGAAAATCAGATCAGATTTGTCATAGGAATAGGAAAATGATAATAATAAGGGATTACGCACATCCCTTACGGGGATAAAGAGGAAATAATTCCATGGAGAGTTTTTCAATTTGGAACGAAGATTCAATATTACTGGATCCTTATGAAACAGAATATATTATCATGCATGACACAATAATTGATTCTTAAGCATTACCATTATAGCCCACTTCTCCCCCATACTACGAGTGAAAGGGAAAATGTAAAAACTACCATTAAAGCAGCCCAAGTTATACCGACTATATCCATACGGATCATGTTCTCTAAAAAATAATGATTTCATCATCGAGATGATAAGGGAACTATTAACCATATTGCAAAGTTAAAATGGAAATGAATGGTCCACCTTTGCATTCTGAACGTTACTGAACTGACGTTCGAGCTGATATGAGAGATCAATAAATCCATTTGTTCATTGACCAACGAATTACTATAACTAACTCGAGGGTCGTACATTCGGACGGAATCGGGATCAAATGTACGTAACTCACTATCTATATTGGTAATATGTACCAATATGTCTCCAGAGGTTCTGTAATGGAAATAAAGACTTTTCCTTCCATTTACTTACCTTAACAAGGCGACACCCGGATTCGAACTGGGGATGGAGGATTTGCAGTCCTCTGCCTTACCGCTTGGCTATGTCGCCAAGATATGGGAATCCCATGGACAGGTCGAATCATTTGTCCTTTCAAGTCATTCGTCCGTCCTTTAAGTATAGTATGAGATGTATGCTAAAGTCAACCATAAAGGAAATGAATCTAATTTGTTATCCGTCTTTCGATCTGGCTATTTTCATTAGGAAATTTTCTAAGTAAGATTCACATTTAAGAATGGTTTGATTCATTTGTTCATAGCTCCATTTCACGTGGTTGGATGAAAGTATCAAAGTACCTCTTCCTTATCCTTTTTTTTTCTAATTGGAAGTATATCTGGATACGGGTAGAATTTCATGGGATATAGTGAACACTTAATATACATCCGAATCTTTTTTGTCGGATTGATCCATATAGATCAATCGGGAATAATTAAATAGATTTTTCTACAGATGGGAAACTTCCAATGCGATTAGATGAAAATGAGGGAGCGTTTACAATCCCTGAATTTGGTAAGATACAATTTGAAGGATTTTGTCGTTTTATCGATCGGGGCTTGATGGAAGAACTTCATAATTTTCCAAAAATTGAGGATACAGATAAAGAAATTGAATTCAGTCTTTTTGGTAATGAATATGAATTAGCAGAACCTTTCATCAAAGAGAGAGATGCTGTATATCAGTCCCTTACATATTACTCTGAATTATATGTACCAGCAAGATCGATTCGGAGGAATAGTAGAAAGATACAGAAACAAACTGTATTTCTCGGAAATATTCCTTTAATGAATTCCCATGGAACATTTGTAGTAAATGGGATTTACAGAATCGTGGTGAATCAAATATTAATAAGTCCTGGTATTTATTGCCGTTCAGAATTAGACCATAATAGAATAAATTATATATATACTGGCACTTTGATTTCAGATTGGGGAAGAAGATCGAAATTAGAGATCGATGTAGGAGAAAGGATATGGGCTCGTGTAAGCAGAAAACGAAAAATATCTATTCCGGTTCTATTATCAGCTATGGGTTTAAATCTCGAAGAGATTCTGGACAATACTCACTATCCCAAAAGATTTTTATTTTTATTGAAGAAAAAAGGAGAGGTGGGAGCGGGAGGAATATCTCTGGTCGAGGGAAAAAGCCATTCTGGAGTTTTACAAAAAACTCTACTGTGTAAGTGGCGATTTGGTATTTTCCGAGTCTCTATGTAAAGAATTGCAAGAAAATTTTTTCCGACAAAGATGTGAATTGGGAAAGATTGGTCGACGAAATCTTAACCAAAAACTGAACCTTGATATACCTGAGAACGAGATTTTTTCATTACCACAAGATGTATTGGCTGCTGTGGATTACCTTATTGGGGTGAAATTTGGAATGGGTACACTCGATAATATAGATCACCTCAGAAATCGACGTATTCGTTCTGTAGCAGATTTATTACAGAATCAATTTAGTACCTGGTGAATAAGTTTGTTTTAGAAGGAAGAATATGTCAATGGATCTTGTTTTTACAAGATTTTATGTTCAAAGTCATCGTCAAGCTAGGTTGGACTAATGTGGGACCTGACCATCTTTCCAGTTTGGAGTCTAGCGAAGCAAGAGGGCTAATGGATGACTCGTTGCCAGATCTGTATTTGTTTAAGGTCAAAGCCGTTCCTGATTACTTATAAGAGGGCTAATGGATGACTCGTTGCCAGATCTGTATTTGTTTAAGGTCAAAGCCGTTCCTGATTACTTATAATCATGCGAGTTCCTTGCCACTTGTAAATGCAAAAATGAGTACACAACCTCCTATAGGAGGCATATGGTGGTTCAGGCTGCATATTATCAACTTATCACAATCCAATTGTATAAAATGGGGTCAGATAAGATCTTGTGGAATTTTGTCTTGGACCATGAGAAAGAGGATGTGTTATGGGAGTGCCATTCTAGAGTTGCGGGAGGACATGCAGGGGGGAAATCCACCGTGAGGAAAGTATTGCAGGCAATGCTCTGATGGCCCACTCTATTCAAGGATTTGAAGGAGTATGTAAGGAAGTATGATGTTTCGGAGTGGGTTGGTCAGCCATTGTGGTGGGACAAACCTCCACTGCATCCTATTCGAGCACTACAAGCATTTGAGAAATGGGCCATTGATTTTGTGGGTCCCGTCAATCTCCCTACGCGACACTCTCATGCTCGGTACGTTATCATTGCAATAGACAACTTGACTTGCTAGGCTAAAGCGATAACTGTCAAGGATTGTACTACCGATACAACTGCCTGATTCATTTTTGAGCACATTATTATTAGATTCAGGTGCCCAAGGAGCCTCATTAATGAGATTGTTAATAATTTTCTATGAAATTTTATGATTCAACATCACAAGAATAGTCCCTATCATCTACAGGCCAATGGTATAGTAAAAGTTTTTAACAAGATTTTGGTGAAAGGACTTACGAAGATATGTTATGCAAACAGGGAAGATTGGGATGAGTGTGTACCTGCCACCCTATGGACATACCGTACCATTGTGAAGAGGTTGCATAAATACACTCCATTCAAACTTGTATATGGGAGAGAAGTTGTGGTACCGACTGAATTTATTATTCCTAATATCTTTATCACATAGGCTACTAAAATGACAGAGGCCGAATCCATTGCAGAACGACTAAATGAACTATGGGAATTGGATGAAGCGAGGCTCCTAGAATATTTTCACCAAACTGTTGAGAAGGAATGAAAAAAATCATGGCATGATTGACACACAAATAAAAGTCCTTCTCTATAGGTGATCAGGTTTTACTTTATGGCATTATGTTTTTTAAGCATCTTGGGAAGCTACAAATTCATTGGTTGGTCCTGTTCCTTGTTGCAGAAGTACGAGATTCAGGAGTTGTTAAGCTTGCGCAATTGGGTGGGATTATGCTCACAGGATGGGTGAATAGCGCACATTTGAAGCCCTTCTATGGATAACGAATTTATTAACCAAGTGTTGATCTCTTAAATTGGGTAGTAGTTAGGCTTAAGATCGAATCAGTTATGTTAGCTGTTTAGTTGCAGAATAAATGGACTTGCGCTTGGTTTTTTAGTCTAGTTAGTTGCGACCTACCATAATTAATTGTGGTCGGGGAGAAGCACATGTCAGTTGTATTTTCTGTCAAAATCCATAATAATTAGTAGAGTCTTTTCACATTAGTCTTTTAATATTTCCCGTAATGCCCCTGACATATTTTAGTTGTCAGTTTTATGTTTTGTCATCATTCCACAGTAATTGGTAATAATTATCAATTGCCTTCAAATTTTTTGCGCCATCCACTTGAGGTTCGCATCATAGTCACCATTATTATCATGATTTGAATTGGATATGGTAAATTTCCATATTTACTAGTTAAATGGTCCAGTCATAGACATTGTGTCAAGTATTTCTATATAATTTTCATGGGAACACTAAAAATTTTCATTATGCAAAAGTTAGTTCGTCGTAGCGTTCATCTTGGCTCTAGTGTCGAATCCTTCTGTCTCAATCTAAATTCCATCCTCCTATGCATATTTTCTATAGTTTTCGAGGTGGAATCATGACTCGAGTGTCTAAGCTTGTTGTCCATGCAGTTCCATTAGATTCTCAAATTCCAGAGATGGAAGACCTTATTGGTAAGTATGAGAAGGCCTCACTAGTTGATAATGATTTGTTTGATTCATTCCACTGCCCTATTCTCAAGCAAGAGGTATTAAATGAACCATCAACAAAGAAATATGGAAATAGTTCCTCTTGTTTTAAGGTCGAGTTTCAGGCATTATAGAGGTCAACATTGATGAATTTGAGAAATCTACTCGTCTTCGGGATGTCAGGAGACTCTATGAAGTGTACCAAGTTTCTTATCATTCCAATGCATGTACAATCCATATGGCTTGACTAAGAGTACCCGCTACATGTCAATTATCTTCAGAGGTTGATGGGGTTGTTTGCGATAGGTGTATATGTCTCGTTTTCCTTTCAGACTACATCCAAACAGGGTAAGAAGACCCAGGGAAGACAATTTTTACACTACGTATGCTACTCAACAAGGTGGAAAAGGGGTCGTTATAGAAATTATTAATAAACCTTTAATAAAATTTACATGTCACGTGATAATGGGGAAAATCATGCGCCACTACACTAAGTGTGAGTGCACATTAGGTACAATCTCAGTTGATGAGGCTTACGATCGAGGAGAGAAATTGAATTAGTGCAGCTACTTGTTGAATGAGCTATTTGAGGCTTGTGAGGACGTCTACAAGAAGGATACATACTTCATCCAAGGATACTTGGTGATGGTCATAACCATGATGAAGTGGTGTCCTCCTGAAGGGCGACAAATTTCTCTAGTTTCCGATGATCAAAATTTGGCCCTTGCGTACCTTCCTTCGACGGCATCCAGGGACCCCAATAGTAAGGAAATAAATGAATATTATTTCACCAGATGGTATGCCAAGATGATCATCGTTGTAGAATATGTCTCGCATATAGCAAAACCACTTCTCGATGAGTACTCACATTCCATATGGTTCGATCTTCGCCATGACACCACCTATGTCCGACCCAAAGTTTTCAATGCATATACCTTTCACATGAAGTCACTGACCTTCTATCTCTATGAAGAGGCATTTCACATTGAAGTCAACTCTTGGATTGGTATTAGCTGCGAAGTTCAGGATAATAAGGCCTTGTATTCATTTGAAGGTATGTTGCCACGTCCACTGCCGGGGGAAATTTCATTATCATCGAAAAAGCACATAGTTGAGGAGGTCCTTAATCCCATATTCAAGTAATTCAAGGAGACACTCACAACACTTGGAAAGATCTCAATCCCCTAGTAAGTTCCGTTCCCCCTCCCTCTGATGTTCACACTGGTTCTCGCATTGATCCTCAGATACTCAGTCCATTACTCATCTCTCTCAGTGCCATGGGCCCTACCTTTACCACTAAACAAACAATTCTCGAGCCTCCTCACTTTGCTACTCTTTTTTCGACATTAGTTCGAAATAATCCGCCTCCTCCCAAGTCCCAAATTGTAGACCTCACCGATGAGGAACCCCATGGATTTCTAACTGATGCTCAAATAGTTGAGGAACCCCTGCGTTCTACACCTGCTACTTCTCCATGATCTCACAACCCTTCGCAGCATACAACATCCCCCTTTGCCACAATTTTTAATCTTCCACAAACCAGTAACCCTCTTACTGCCGAGACAGAGATGGAGGTCGACTCGGTCATTCAGGACATTAACGAGAAGACACTCTATGTATTAGATGTAAGTACTACCATTGGTGATATTGTTGTGGCACTTGTATCGCATACCTTGCCTTCGACGCCAGACTTGGAATTGGCAGCAACTCAGTTCATCCAACTCAACCAAGATCCTAACAAGTGCCAAGAAGTCCTATGGAGTGTGGCACAAGCTTTTAACCTCATTCCTTCTTTTCCATTGCTAACAGGTGAACAAGTTCGCACTAAACCCCACAGTGCACAGATCCAAGAGCAAGGAAATTCCCCACAGGGTCATTCTAAAAATTTTTTCGCTAGCAGAAAACCCCTGAAAACACGGTTTCCTTTACCGGGAGCCATGTTTCCTGACACTCTCCAAAGTTGATCGTCATCTCAATTGTTTATTTTTATACAACTTGCTGCTCGAAAAGCCGAGGCACTGCACAATAAATTAGTCGTTGATAATGAACGACAACAACATCAGGTTCTTTCCCTCACCACTGAGCGTGATTAACTTTTGCATGAAAAACAAGAATTTCAGTGCCGGGTCGAGGATATCAATGCCAAATTCCAGAGGCTATGGCCAAATGTTGTTGACGTGGTGCCGAATGCACAAAATATATTTCTACTTTTACCCTTTTTGAATGTTGCGACCACATTGGACTAGCGTGTACTAAACTTATTTCTGCAAACCGATAGTTGAATCACACCATTGTAGTCGTCCAAGCAATGCTTTCAGACCTTTCCGCCTAGCATGCCACAAAAATTAAGCAGAAATTCGCAAATGATGCTTTGCTTAAATAATCTCTTGGGAAATTACTGCGGATGCACATGAAATCTTTCAGCGGGTTCACGAATGGTCTAGGTTTCTTGCTAAAAAGAACCAAATTTTATACGAGTTGTGTCAAAAATCCCAAAAACTATTCAATCAAGCTCTGACCATGACCAATCCCGACCAAGAGTAGGATTTTTCTACGTGGACCGATTCATTGGAAAAGTAGATAAACCAGATTAAGGAAGGCTCCTGCACTACCAAAGCCATGTTGCGCGACCTCAAGCCACTGGACATGCAGAAACTCACAACCAACGCAGAGAACCAATGGCACGATGTCATGGGGGCATGACCAAAACACCCCAATGTTGAACTTAGCACACAATTTATCACTTCGGTTGCGGGTTTGATGGCTTCCTAGAGTATTGTGATTAACGACTACTCCATTTCAAATCCGACATCATAGAGTTAGTGCTTGAGTTGGGTCCTTCGTTTGAAGGTGCACTCACATCACATGGAGAGCCAACCCAGGAAGGGGTGCAACAAAAACAACCGACAATAGAGGCACCAATGAGGGATTGATTCTGGGGCGAGTCAATAGCTTGTGGTTAGGGCTTGTTGGGTCCTTCATTTTTGGGATCTGAATTTTGAAAAGTTATGATTGGATCTTACCAGAAAGTAGTTGCGCAAATGAATGCAGAAGGAAAGGAAAAGAATAATTTAGGAACATTCAGATGCTGAAGATGGCAGGAGGAAAGCACAATTGAGGTGGAGTTGCAGAGGCTCCCAAGGAAAGATAAGTGTGCAGGACTAACAATTAAGTTAAGTTTACAGAAGTCGTCAAAGAAGAGTAGACGTGATATTGGAGGTGATAATAGGCAGATCAATCGAGCAGGATGGCAGAAGGGAATATATAATAGGACCGAAGGAAGATAGAGGAAAGGAGAGGAAAAAGGATCCATGCTGAGATGCTGCTGCTATGCTGAACGAGACCCCTCTATTGTTAAATTTCCCTTTTGTGAGTCGTGTTTTGTAATGTGATCTATGAGATTGTTGTACTAGCAGTGATGGTTATAATGTTGTATTGTGATGATGGTTTTATATATTAATAAAAGGCGAATTTTCAGGATTATTTGGTGTCTATAGAATGTGATGAAATGAATAGCCCTTTTAAAAAAATTTCCTCCTAGTACAAGTCTGAATGCTCGTAACTCTTCTTACTCATTTTGCAAGTATATACTTTGTGTATGATGCATGTATCTTAATGTGGATCTTTGTTACAAACTAATGAACTAGATTGTTTGTTGCGTTGATTATTGAAGCCTCTCCATGATCCCTTATCTTTCTGAGTCTCGACACGCCTCGGGTGAGATGCCTTACTTCCTTGCAAAGTGAGGTGAAAATGTCGACATGGTGCTAGACTACCACAAACCTCTTTGTTGGTACCCAATGTCCAAACCCGAGATATTCCTATGTTAAGATTTCGAGCCAACATGATGCCAAAAAGAACATCAAAAACTGTGCCAAAGTCCTTTAAAAATGTGCCAAAATTCCATCCATAGATAACCTCCCCAATCTAGCCTCTCCTCACTTTCAGTCCATGAGATATGAACCCGAAAAACACTTCTTTTCTTCGTTTGTTTCAATAGATCCAAATTTTCCTTGAGTGAATTTCTAAAAGTCCTCTTCCTCACACCTATATATAGTGCATTCAGGGTCTAGATTGGGTCTACTTGTCCACAGGCTGGGCTGACTTTTCCATTGGCTAGACTCGCTTGTGAAACTAGCAGAATGTCTAGTGAATATTCAAAAAATCATTTCTCCTCAACCACGAGGAGTTATAGGGAGTTCCAAATACTATTGGAAAGGTATCAAAATAAATTTTCTAACCATATATGTTATACTTCCATTTGAGCTAGGTAAATGGAGTAAAAATGCATTTAAATATAGGGTATCCAAATGGCACATCAAAAATCCAAAAATCATTTCTCTTCAACCATGAGGAGTTTGAGGGAGTGCCATATATCATTGGAAAGGTATTGATTAGGGATTTGTGATGACATATTCCTTCCTCGAGTTTTCTTTGGATTTTACCACATTTTCCTTGATTTTATTTTGAATGTTAATTTTGCAGTTGATAATAGTTGAACAAACCCTAAAGAGAAAAAGGGCACCATCCCTAAGATTAGGGATTTGACATAAATGAGAACATTAGTAAACAAAAATCCATTCACCCTTTGACATCAATGATAATTTTCATCAAACAATGTGAAAAATTATTCGCTGTAATGTCTCTGATAGTAAATGGTAATGAAGTAAATTGTTTCTTCTTTTTCTTTTTAAACATAATTGACTAGGAATAGTATTGTCTGTAGATTTCTACAACAAAATAATTGTCTAAAACAAATATGGGAAGCAATAGTGGTATATCCTCATAATCATAAAAAATAATGTGTGTATGATTTTTCTCTTCCACATGCACTCCTCTTCCTCTAAGGAACTCTTGAGCTCCCGAAGATATCCTTTGGGGCACATTTCCTTATAGTATGTGTTTGAATTCTATGAAAAACTAGTCCTTGATAAGGCAATAGTGAAATGGAGCTTTGTGTCTTCATGTTGCTTATTTGTTCAATACTTCTAGGTTCATGTTGCTCTTTGGGGGCAAGTTGGTGAATAAATTATAGAAAACAATGGGCATCACTAAGTAGGTTGCCATAAAATATCTTTAGGTATTGTGTAAATTAGCTATTTGGAAATCTCGTTGGAGATAACCTTCTCCTAGTCAAAGATAACATCATTTTTAAAAGAAAAATATAGTATATATAGAATATAATTAGGTTCATGAGAAGTCAATTCGTGCCCCATGAAGTGGTTGAACAACCATGAAAAATATCCATATAAGTAAGGTTGGTTAGAACGTGTGTAGAATAGAGAATGAAGTCCCATATAATATTCCTTTCACCACCCTAAGAATTAAGGAATGCATTGGCTTCAAAAAAATTGAGTTGGATGTTTGGTTTCGACAACCTAAACATATTTCTGAAAACCTTAGGAGTTAATTAAAAAAGGTTCTTCTTCTACAAATCAAGCTTAATGGTTATGGTCTTGGGATCAAATAGATACGAAAACCAACAAATGACTTCCCTAAAATCAAATATATCTAGAATACATGAAACATTAACTATCCTAGTATTCAAAATTATATTATTTTGTTTCTTCTATAGACTAAAAGTCAAATACCATTGATAGGAAGACACCTATGATGGTTCTTATTCCATCGTGCAAGTGAATTAGTTGTATCCCCAGAAACAAGCTCCTTTCTTTTACTCACTATGTTGATAATTTGTTCAATGCAGTTAGATACATGTGACACATCAATGATGCTTTATGGAGCATGTTATCACTCATTAAGTTGTGAAACATTTCTTTATAAGGTCATACAGGTCACTCACTAAATGGATAAGGTCTCCTAAGCCATTTCAATGTGGTATAGGAAAATTTTTGCATTTTTTAAGCCTATCCTAAGTTTTATGATCACCTCCATTTATGCCATTTCAGTCAAATCAGTCCCATATCATGTCAGTTTTCATTCTCCATACATTTAAACCCAAAAGTGCACACATGTCAGTTTTTCAGATTTTCGTAGTGTTTTACATAGGAAAACAACAAATTTCGCTACGAAACTGCCTAATAGTTTTGTAGCAAATTTTTTAGAAGCCTAACTATTTTCACTACGAAAATGCATTTTCTAACTTGGCTTGTCAGAGTTGTATGAGGTTTCATATTCTGATTAGAGAAGTAAAGGTGGAGGTCGTTCAAGGTTGTTATGGTAAAATTCAAATGTACATAGCTGTGTTTGATGTCATCATTACCCTTTTTGCTTGCATGTGTTATGGTTGAAGCTTGAGCTGTCAATTAAACTTTAAAACCTCACCTCAAGTAGCCTTTTGTCATATTGTGGTTTATCCTTGCATGTGAGTCGATCCCTGGAGAGGTGCTTCATCGAGCCAAGCAGGTTGCCGTCAAATTCGAATTCTGCAGGTGTCATCAGCAAGCGAGGCAGTGAATACTATAAAGCATCCATGGCTGTAAGAAAGAAAACAAATAAGGGTGGCCATTGTCACATGTATGAGCCCATGGATATGAAATTACTCAATGAAGACCCTACTACTATGGAGGTTTTTAGAAGGACTGGCTGCTTGCAATTCTGCCAGAGGTTGCAGGGTTTTCATTTACAGGTTTCAAAGGATTTTTCTACCAGCTTCATAGGAAAAACATCAAATGTTGGAATTATGAACCTTACAGTGACACCAGAGAGCATATCATCAGCTACAGGAATCCCTAGTGGTGGTGAACAATGGTTTAAAGGTATAAAATTCACAATGCAGGCGTTATCACAAAATTTTACTTGATTGGATACTTATCAAATAACTCAGTGTAACTGTTTCAAACCACTTCTAACTGAAGCTTAGCCTCTTTAGTTTGAGAGGGCTCTCTTAAGGGGGTTTTATGATATTGAATGATGATAGAACTAGATGGCTAACTCTATGGGAATTGTAACTTGTTTTTTATGATTTCAAGTTGAAAAGAATGCAGGCTTGCTACCATTGGGCTTATGGAGTCAACAATTAATATTTTCAGTGACAAAGGTTCTTCACATGGAAGCTGAGGCAGATAGAGGTCTTTAACAGAGGCAACTCATACATAAAACATAGGAAAACACAGTCATTTCATCACTAAAGGAAGTCATAGCATAAAATTATGAATTATGAGTAATAGAGATGAAATCTAATGCTAGTGATAAAACATAAAGATATAGATCAGTAAAACATCAAAAACTTCACGAGAATCTCAGGCCTGTCAAGAATAATATCACTTTGTATTACTGATATTGGTGAAAAACATAAAAGCAACAGTTTGGTGAAAATTTTCTCCAACCCTTTACTACTTCGATCCTTTTTCTTTAAATAGAAATTATTTACAAGAAGGATGATTTTCCTGGTGGCTAGATCATCGAATTCTCCTATGACACCTTTCATAACTGAAATACATAACTTCTAACAGAAAACTGACAGCTACACCTTAAATAAACCATCTCCTAATAGGACTCTAACTCCTATTTATTACATTTCTCTTATCCTATCTGTGAAACAGTTACATGATGTGGTTACAAAATAAATATCACATGCTCGAGATACACATGATCAAATTCACCTCCACTTTACATATTTAAAACATCCCTAGATTTGTGGAGCATGACCTTGTTTTTTAGGAAAAGATGACCCTTATCTTCAACGATGTTTTGGCTGATGACCTGTCTTCATGGCACTCCCTTTTAGTCATAAATATCTGATAATAAGCTCCATTGACACGTTGGAGGTCTCTATCTCGCCAAAACTGCCTTTATGATGTTCAAAAACCTTCAATAATTACTTGCTACAAAAACAAGACAGTTTCGTAGCGAGTTTTGGTAGCGTGGAAAAAGTGGCTTTTGCATCCATTTACTTCACTCCTTTGATGTTACATCATGTTAATCAAGTCATGACACCTTACCACCATGAATCCCCCTCCTTGAATCCTGCAAAATTGACTTTAAAAGAAAAAAGGCTGCTACAGGTTTTTTCATAGCGTATTCCTGGCTTTAAACTTGAGGAATGCTATGAAACTGTGTAAAAACCTAGAAATTGCCCCTTTCATAACTGTCTTCAAAAACTGACCTCCAGCTGCAAAATTTTGATTTTTTTCATGTAATGAACCTTCTAAGGCATATTCAATCTCAACTTATTCCTCCTGTGGCGTTTCTTCCTCATTAACAATCAGTTGAGATATAAGCTCTTCTACCACTATCATCTTTAAACCTTTCTTTTCCAGCTCTTCATGAATTAGATCCAATTTCCCTTGAAGATCTTTGACTTGGTCCTTCAATGTCCTGTTCTTGGATTGCAAGTACAAGTTTACCTTTTTGATGTGCTTGACCTCTCTTCTTAGTGGCTGAGTCCACTTTATCATATTTTTTGTATTGTCCAATGTATTTGAGACACTTGTGACTTGATCTTCCAAAATTCTTCTCATTTGTTCAAACTGAACCCTTTCAGCTCTATGCTTCTTTGCCTCTTTTTTCAAGACTGATATCTCTTCCCCTGCCTCTTTCAACTGCTCCTTAAGGGTTTCAACTTCTGATTTTTTAGTGATTTTCTCTTTACCCTTCTTTTGTTTGATAACCATCTCCTCTTTTGTAGGTGAGGAGAGGTTTATGATACTTGGTGGTGGCTGAGCAGTTTCACTGACCTTCTGAGTCTCTTTGCTACTTTACATAAACTTTCTTGCATGTCTAGTCATTGGCTTTCTTGGTTGAATTATGAAACTAGCTGTTGAGCCCTAAAAATGTCCTTTCCTTTCATCAAATTTCACTCCATTCCATTTGTCCTTTATTAGATATAGGCTTAAAAGATCAATAGGAGTGATTAAAATCACTTTAAGAATGCATGCAATGACTGACTTATTATACTTTTGTGGTTTTGTTGTCATAGTGATTTTTGAGCAGACTTAACTATAGAATGCAGTCATTCTGTAGCTAGTCGCATATTCCGTAGCCATATTTATGTTTACACAGGTTACAGGTGTCATTTGAGGGAAAGACGCATATGGTTAAATTCCAGAACTCTCCCACATCATTCCTTGTCCTCCACGAAGGCTGAGCAAAAATTTGAAAGTGGTTATGCATGTGGACAAAGCCAAAACCAAGAAGCAGACTTCTACAAGGATAAGGACTCTGCATATGTCTTCAGCAAAATACGAGTTCTCAACAGGAGTTATAGTTCGATTTTGATTATAAAAGACACCTATGCCTATTTCTACTCAATGACAGTTATGTATTTGCTTATAAAAATAACTTGGTGAACCGAGAAACAGTTAGTTGATGTTTTGTTGTTAGTTCTCAAAGACTATGATACTCTGTTTCTGAGCGTTTTTCCTTTAATGAAAGAAGTATAACTTTGATGCATGACCTGAAGCAACTTTAAGGAGTTAAGGATTCATGTGCCAATCTGATGGTAGAGGGCCCCTACTGTCTGAAAGGCTTTGTGCATATTTTCTAGATAAGTGACCTTTAACTCTGTTTTTTTCTTAACTTAGGCATTTTTCTGAGTTTATCCTCTTGCATCATGCTTATGTCATTTACTTACATCGAATATTACAGTCAATCTTGTTCTCATGAGCTGTTCCAATATATCATTAATGCGTGAATGAGATATAGCTGTAGTACTCTTGAGTTAATTGCATTTTAGTTCAGTTATGTTCATTGCATTTCAGTTCTATTAGTTAATTGCATTTCAGTCCTATTAATTAGACTTAAAAGACCCTCATTATTTTATAAGCTTCTCTTGTTCTTAACTTCTTCTAACACATCATTATCATATGAACAAGAATTAGTTATATCATTTTGAGCTCTTGACTGTTCTGCAATTTCTCATAATTTTACAAACAACCTTTTTCCCTAGTTGTTCCAAGAGATCTCTAACCTTTGAACGAGGCTTAATAGTAACATTTTGAGTTACAGAATGAGTTAATTCTAGTGTCATAAGTTATTTTAGCATAGGGTTCCTTACTATGTTGCAGATAATATTTTCTCAAAATGTTCCAACAAATTTCTAACAATGGATGAGATTTTCTCTGTGATATTTTAAGTTGTTGTTTACTAAAGAGAACCTCATTACATCAAACTAATCATTTTCTCAGTTTGTTTCAACATACCTCTAATGAAATGAATTGGACTGAGTTTAATGTTATGAGTTACTTTTCTTACCAGCTTTACAATCTGTGGATTAGCATTTTCTGTTCTTAGGTGCCATTAATAGTTTAGAGTAGATTTTATTCTGCCTTAATGTGATCAGTAACTTCTCTTTGCTAGCAATTCAGTTCTTTTCCCCTTAGTATAAAAACACAAAACCAAAAACACTAGAAAAACACTAAGCACAACGAAGTAGGAAGAAGATACCTAGGCACATATGGTGCACTTCACTTCAACAGTTTACTAGCCCTGGTTGACAATTTATGACATCAATTTAGGAACACTAAGTTGAGTAGAAATTTTGGCACCGTTGCCGGGGAAGTGTAACTAGGTAGCCTTATTTCTTACCTCTCAAAAACAATGATATGCATAGAGAAAGAGACTCAAGGGGTAGATTTATAAGAAGCAGAAGCTCGATTCCTAGAATACCACTTGTTCCACCAAGACCAAGAGGCAACACACCTCCAACTCAAACCCACACCTCCAACTCAAACCCACATCCCATACTATAATGATCACAGACTCCCGGAAGACTTAAGATCATATATTCCATCAGAAAGACCTTCCACTTCATCCACTGAACCTGTCTTAGAAGAAGATTCAAGGACCCCTGCTAGAGACATAAACTTTTCCACTTCCACAGAAGAATCAACCATGGCAGAAGAAGGGGGAGGAGGAGTCTTTAATGGAGAACATATACTATTTGGAGGAGGCAAAGGTAGAGGAGAAGGAGGTAGAGGTGCAGAAGGAGAAGGAGGTAGAGGTGAAGAAGGAGGCAGAGGAAGAGGTACAAGGGAAATGGGAAGCTCTTTTGGGTTTCCTATAGTAGATGAAGAAACCAATGAAACTATGAAAAATATTTCACCCTCTGTCCTTCCAAACTTTTATGGACTCAAAAGTGAAGATCCTAAAACCTTCCTATCTGAATTTGAAGTCCTATGTAGAACCTATGATTACTTACAAGATTCCCAAAAACTTAAACTATTCCCTTCAACATTGAAAGGAGCAGCATTAAAATGTTTTATGAGTTTAATCAATAATTCTATTAGGACATGGGAAGACATGAAATAGGCATTTCTAGAGAGGTATTTGGATTACTGTATGCCAGTCAACCATAAGGAGGAAGTGTTTAAAATGCTACAAAAAGAGGATGAAAATCTGGAAGATTTGTTGGAAAGGTTTAACTATAACATCAAGAGAGAAAAAATGGAAAACTTAGATCAAGATACTTTGAAAGCTCTCTTGTTGAAGACAATTAGGGATGAATGGCTAGATATCCTTAATATGATGGGAAAAGGGGATATATCTCAGCTCACATTACCTGAAATAGCTGAATTATGTATCAATCTTTCAATAGGGAAATCTAAAACTATAAAAGGACAAAGAGACCCTGCTCTTGCAAGGGCAAGCAAGTCTGCTTCTGGGACAGTAAGTAGGGCAGAAATAGGACATATGCTTGATGAATTCAAATATGACATTTTAGGGAGTCTTAGTGAACAAATAGACACCCTTAAGTTACAAAACAAGCAAAAAGCTGAATCTGATGCCTTAGCAATCTTTTGTCCCAAATGTAGAAAGAAGCATGCCTTGAGAGAGTGCCCTTTGGATACAAAAATAGTAGAGACTTGTGTAATTTGTTCAGAAAAACATGAGACCAAGAGTTGTCCTTCACTTCCTAGTTTTAAAGCTGTCTTTCAAGAAGAAACCCCTACAAATTCCATAGAATCTCTCAATTTTGTCTCTAGGAGGCCTTGGCAAGGACCTCAAACACAAGGATTCCATGATCAGCTGTATAATCAACCCCCACCAAATTGGAATTCTTGGCAGCAACCTTGGCCCCAATTCCAAAATTAATCTCAAACTTGGGCACAAGGAGCACAAAATCCCTATGGAAGATACTCTCAGTATTATCAATATCCACCATATCCAAATTTCCCTCCTCAACAAAATCCTCAACAAAATCCACAACATCAAAATCCACCACTTCCATTACCATTTCCTCAGAAAGAAAATCAGTTACTTACCGAACCCATACCAAACCCCAACAATAAAAATCCTCAGAACACATACATGATAGAAGGCCAACAATTCCCAACCTATTTGATTACTCCTTTAGACCTTAATGATGTTCAACTTAGGTCTGGAAGAATACTTGAAAAGAAGAAACCTTCTGTAATCATACAAGAGCAAAACAACTCTGAGGAAGATTCTCTACGGGTAAATAAAAGTCTTGAAGAGAACACATCTTTTCAAGACCCAAATATTGAAAAATCAAAACAAAAAGAACCAATAATTTCAACTCCTATATTAGAGCAGCCATCAACATTCACTTCTACACCTCCCTTTCCAGAAAGATACAAATTGATAAGGGTGTAGAAAAAAAAATTATGGTGCCTAATTATGATTTCCTAGATGAGCTAAGGAATGTCTGTATTAATATTCCATTACTACAGGCCACCAAGGAAATTCCAATCTTAGCAAAGACAATAAAGGAGTTGAGCATGAAAAAAATAGGAAAACGAATAAAAGAGACAAAGAAAATTCAACTGGCAGGAAAAATAGCAGACATCATGATGGGTAAGATTGCTATTCCAAAGTATCTAGACCCAGGAAATCCAGTTGCTAAAATACACATCAATGGAATTGAGATCCAAGACACACTTATTGATTTAGGAGTAGCAATCAATATCATGAGTAGACAAATTATGGATAAACTAAAACTTCCTAATCTTCTTTTTACACCCACATTATTACAATTAGCAGACAGATCTATGATTAAACGTGATGGGGTAATAGAAGACATTCCAATGTCCTTAGATTCTTGGGAGTATCCTGTGGATTTTATGATCCTAACTCCTAAAAATAATCTAGGAGGACATCCTATTATATTAGGAAGACCTTGGTTAGCTACAGCTGATGCTTTCATTAGCTATAGATCCGGTGATATGTACATCTTTGATGGTAGTTCAACCAAGAAATTTACCTTGTATCCTCCAGCAAAAACAATTACAGAATTAGATGATACTCAATGGATTGAGGATGAAGAAGACATACAACCTCTCTTCACAATTTTAGAAATTAGTGAAGATAGCCAGATTCTAAATACCTTAGAAAATTTTGAATCCTCTTCGGAATACAAACATGAACAATTTCAAGAAGAATCCAACATTGAGTTTTTATCATCAAGACAGATGTCTCTTTATTCCATGGATAAATTTGGCAGCTCTGCAATTGAGATATTTCCAGGTAAAACTTTAAACATAAATAAGAACCTAGAGAAATCTCAACAAGAAAAGCTAGTCAAGATATTACAGAGACATTCTTCTGCATATGCATGGGAGTACACTGATATGAAAGGGATAAGTCCTAAGACTTGCACTCATCACATCTATATAGAGGAAAATTGTAAACCAATCAGACAACCTCAAAGACGGATGAATCCAAATCTTAGGGAGATTGTTAAAGAAGAATTGCATAAATTGTTAAATGTCAACTTTATCTATCCCATTTCAGATAGTCAGTGGGTTTCTCCTTTGGTAATTGTGCCAAAGAAAAATGGTAAATGGAGGGTATGTATTGACTACCGGGAATTAAACAAAGCTACTCTTAAAGATAATTTTCCCTTACCTTTCATAGATCAGGTGTTAGATACATTAGCTGGCAAAAAGTACTTCTCATTTTTAGATGGGTTTAGTGGTTATAATCAAATTCAAGTAGCACTTGAAGATCAAGACAAAACCACATTTACCTGTCCTTGGGGTACCTATGCTTACCGAGTATTTCCATTTGGACTATGCAATGCACTTGCAACATTTCAAAGGGCAGTACTAGGAATCTTTTCAGATCTAATACATGATTGTGTAGAGGTATATATGGATGATTTCACAGTCTATGGAAACACATTTGAAGAAGCCTTAGCAAACTTGGAAATTTTTTTAAAGAGATGTAAAGAAGCAAATCTTTCACTAAGCCATGAGAAGTGTTTTATGATGTTTACTGAAGGGATTGTTTTGGGGCATCACATTTCAGGGGATGGGATTAGAGTTGATGAGTCAAAAGTTGAAGTCATCTCTAACTTATCTGTTCCAAGTTGTCAAAAATATGTTAGAAGTTTTATAGGATTTACAGGGTATTATAGAAGATTTATAGAAAACTTCACCAAGATAGCATCTCCACTTTTCAAATTACTCACCAAGGACTGTGAATTCAAGTGGAATCCTGATTGCCAGTTAACCTTTGAGACCCTGAAAACAAAAATCTCTGAAGCACCTATTTTAAGGGGACCTAACTGGAAATTACCTTTTCATATTTCAACAGATGCCTCAGATACAACTTTAGGAGCTGTATTGGGACAAAAAGACCTGATTCCTTATGCCATCTACTATACAAGTAAAAATTTGACCCCTTCAGAGTTAAATTATACTGTAACTGAAAAAGAGTTCTTAGTTGTTGTTCATGCCATAAATAAATTCAGACACTATATAACAGGCTATGAAACTTTTGTTCACACAGATCACTCTGCAATTAAATATCTAATGAAAAAATCAATTACTAATGGCAGAGTCATAAGATGGTTATTGCTTTTACAGGAATTCAACATTACCATTCTAGATAGGCCTGGGAAACAAAACACAGTAGCTGATTTCCTATCTAGACTCCAAAACATCAAAGACAATACTCCAGTTGAAGATCAATTCCCTAATGAATATCTTTTTGCAATTTCTACTCAAACTCCTTGGTTTGCTGACATTGCTAATTATTTAGTTTCAGGGAAATTTCCTTCAATAATGAATGCAAGAGACAAAAGAAAGATCATTTATGAAAGTGAAAAATATTCATGGGTTGCTAATGAGTTATACAAAACAGGTCCAGATTTTATCATTAGGAGATGTGTTCGGGAAGATGAGATGCCTGAGATCCTCAAGGCATGTCATGATGAACCTTGTGGCGGACACTTTGCTGATAAAAGAACATCTTATAAGATCCTTCATTTAGGATATTATTGGCCATCCCTTTTTAAAGATGCTAAAGAGTATGTCAAAAGGTGTGACAGTTGCCAAAGGGTAGGGAAACCTTCTCCTTCAGGTGAGATGCCATTGCAGCCTCAGGTACATATTGAACCTTTTGAGAAATGGGCTTTACATTTTGTAGGACCTATTAGTCCTCCATCAAGAAAAAAGAAATATATATTAGTTTGCACTGATTATGTTACCAAATGGGTAGAGGCCAAGCCATTACTTTTTGCTACTGAAGCATCTGTAGTTAATTTTCTTTTTGAGGATATTTTTACTCGTTTTGGTGTCCCAAGGGAAATTGTTACAGATCAAGGAGCTCAGTTCACATCAAGGCTAGTGGAACAAATGATGGAGAGGTACAAAATCAGACACAGAAAATCTACTCCCTATCATCCACAAGAAAATGGTCAAGTGGAATCTACTAATAAGGTCATTGAAGGGATCCTAACAAAGACTGTTCATTTACATAGAAGATATTGGGCAGACAGGCTTCCTGAAGCCTTGTGGGCCTATAGAACTACATGGAGAAGCACAACAGGTCATACCCCTTATGAACTTGTTTATGGAAAACAAGTCTTGTTTCCCATAGAAATTCAAATTCAAACTTTTAAAATGGTAGTCCAGCTAGGACTTGATCTAACAGAAGCACAGATTGGAGTAGATTAATTAATTGGATGAGATCAGACAAGATGCAGTCCAGAAAACAAATATAGTCCAACAAAAAAGGACTAGATGGCATGATAAGTACATTAAGGAAAAGAAATTCAAAGAAGGTGACTGGGCCCTCTTGTTTGATTCAAAGTTCAAAGATTTTCAAGGTAAATTCCAAACACATTGGCTTGGGCCATATGAAATTGTGAATTTTTTTGACAATGGAGCAATAAAAATCAGGACAATAGATGAAGATAAGGCGACTTTTCTTGTAAATGGTCATAGATTGAAACTGTATCATAAGCCACTTTCAAGAGAATAATTTGTCAAGAGATTCCAGGAGAACAGTGATGTGAAGTTAATGAAGAAGAATCCTTCTTCTTCATCAAATTAATTGTATTTTCTGAAATCAGATGCTATAAAAAAAAAGTATAAACATGAAAACTAATAATTGATTAGCATGTTTATACAGAAAAGATAAGGTGAAAATCAAAATCCTTCTGACACTTTAGCTTTTCAAAATTGTCCTTTTCCTGCAAATAACTATCATAAAATCATAAGTGCAGGCTCATTTTACATATCACATTCCACTTATGATCCATTTCATTCCATCATATCTCACTTCATCCATATTTCATTCACTCCATTCATCCATACTTCATTCACTCCATTTCATGATTCATCTCATTTCATTTCAGATTTTCAAAATTGATCTTTTTCTGCAATTGAGTATTACAAATCATAAGTTGAAGGCCACTTTTCGTATTTCATTCCACTCCACATTTATGATTCGTTTCATTCCATCATATTTCACTTCATTCATGCTTCATTCCACTATATTTCATGATCCATTTTTTTTTCATATTTCATTCCATCCATATTCAAATCATTTCATTCCATGTCTCAAAGCTTTTACAGGTACATTCTGCAGCCAGACATTCTGCAGCCAGATATTCTGCAGCCAACCATTCAGCAACTACTTGTTCAGCAACAAATTGATCTTGCACACCTACTTCAACAAGAAAAATGAAAAGGATTATGAAGACTGAAAGATCAATAATTTTCAAAGGAAAGACAAAGCATATTAAAAAAACAAAAATCAAAAGAAAGGCTAAGGTAAAATTGTATGAAATTATTATGATAGCAGATTATGAAAGATATAGTATGGTTAAGTCATATGTATGTTTCATAAAGTTATTTTGATTATTCGTATTGATCAAGCCTATCATAAAATTCTTGAACAAATCCCTTCCATTCCGCTCCATATCAAATCATCATTTATTAAAAGTTAACGGTCAGTACTTGAAGTGACCTATTGGGTCACGTCACTAACCCGAAATATTCATTGATGATTTTAAAATCCTCATGAGATTTCTCCGTGGTATTTTACTCCATGAAAACTCTCAAACTCAATCATTCGTATGATTTACCCTCACCGTATTTCACTCATCGCATATCCACTTCATGTCATTTTTCCGTAGCCAATTCTTGTCTGCAGAAATAGAGAAGTCATCTTTAGGGTGAAACAACCCTCTACAACCATTTTTACCTCAGATAGGAGAGCAGTAACAGAGCAGTAAATTGAAGTTGAGGAAAAGAAGCCATGGGACTTATTGTAAGGTCCGAGCCAGTCGGAACTAAATATCTAGAAGGTTACCCACAGATTAAAGAGATGTTACAGCAGGTTGGATGGCTAAAGTTTTTAGATAAGTTCAATGGATTTCACAAGGAGGTCACCAAGTCATTTGCCCAGTCATTCAACGGGTCAGAAGTTGAAATAGGTGATGTCAAGTTCATTATCACAGAATCCTTCATAGTAGAAGCAACAGAGTTGCCAAGGCAAGGTGAACGATGGTTTAAAAACAAATAATTTCACAATGAAGCATGGAGATAGATGCTAAAAACACCAGGTATGGATATTTTAGTTTTCAAGAAAGGCATTCCTAGTTCAGCCTTGAAAAATAAATGGCGAAATATGTTGCTAATTCTACAAAAGTTTATAACCTGTGAAGGAAGGTTTGGCACCCTATATGTTTATCACATTCGGCTTATGATGAATTTCCTAGATGAAGAGATAAATTTACCATTTTTCTTGCTCCATAGCGTAAAGAGGATGGCTTCTAATGTCCAAAAAAGGTTTCAGTTCTTAGAAACCACCTTATATCATCATGGCCTAGTTAAAATTCTAATTGAGGATCATTTGAAAAAGGTAGGAGACAGTTGGGATGAGTTCCTCTTGAGAAATCATTTTGAAGAACCTAAAGAAACTATGTCTGAAGGAAAACTTGTAAGAAGAAACAGGAGAGGAAAAATTTCCAAATCTGTTGAAATTAAAACTGATAAAATAATACAAGAAGACAGTAAGGAGATTATCTCTGAAAAATTGGCCAAAATCAAGAAACAGCTCAAAAAGGAAAAGATAATAAGAAAGGATGCTAAGAAGAGAGGTGAGGGACCATCTAAACTGAGAAGAAGTCATAGTCTTAAAGGCATATTGAAGAAGACAGGAGTTAAACAAACAAGAATAATAGATATTGAAGATGAAGAGACACCAATTGACAGATCTCCTGAGTACCAGTACGAAGAAAATCCTGATAGAGGAACTCCGGAGGTAGACCCAGCCCAACAACAGATCTATAATTATGTTGAATCATTAGAAAAAAGAGCCTCAGAAAACAGAGAAAGAACTCCTAGCCCACAAAAATCTTCAATTGAAGTGCTGAGAAGAGACAAATATGAATTGGAAGTACTTAATAGGCATATAAAAAATGAAAACGAAATTTTAAGGGAACAAGTCAAACTGAAAAGTTACATGAACACAACTCTCTCTCTGCAAATGGAAAAATTGTACAAGGCTAGTGAGAAACTGAAGAAGAAAAACAAGAAGTTGAATAGGGCACTTATAAATCTGAGGTTCAAATTGGTCATAAGGAAGCCTAGGATGCCATTGAACACCAAGCAAAGCAGAAAAAGGAAGCTAGATGTCTTGGCTGAAGTTTTAGAATACATGGATTGATTGCATGAGGACATGCAAAAGTTTTGCAGTGGGGGTATGTTGAGCCCTAAAAATGTCCTTTCCTTTCATCAAATGTCACTCCATTCCATTTGTCCTTTATTAGCTACAGGCTTAAAAGATCAATAGGAATGATTAAAATCACTTTAAGAATGCATGCAATGACTGACTTATTATATTTTTGTGGTTTTGTTGTCATAATGATTTTTGAGCAGACTTAGCTACAGAATGCAGTGATTCTGTAGCTAGTCACATATTTCGTAGCCATATTTATGTTTACACAGGTTACAAGCATCATTTGAGTGAAAGACGCATATGGTTAAATTCCAGAACTCTCCTACATCATTCCTTGTCCTCCACGAAGGCGGAGCAAAAATCTGAAAGTGGTTATGCACGTGGACAAAGCCAAAACCAAGAAGAAGACTTCTACAAGGATAAGGACTCTGCATATGTCTTTAGCAAAATACGAGTCCTCAACAGGAGTTCTAGTTCGATTTTGATTATAAAAGACACCTATGCCTATTTCTACTCAATGACAGTTATGTATTTTCTTATAAAAATAACTCGGTGAACCGAGAAATAGTTAGTTGATGTTTTGTTGTTAGTTCTCAAAGACTGTGATACTCTGTTTCTGAGCATTTTTCCTTTAATGAAAGAAGTATAACTTTGATGCATGATCTGAAGCAATTTTAAGGAGTTAAGGATTCGTGTGCCAATCTGATGGTAGAGGGCCCCTACTGTCCGAAAGGCTTTGTGCACATTTTCTAGATAAGTGACCTTTAACTCTGTTTTGTTCTTAACTTAGGCAGTTTTCTGAGTTTATCCTCTTGCATCATACTTATGTCATTTACTTACATCGAATATTACAGTCAATCTTGTTCTCATGAGCTGTTCCAATATATCACTAATGCGTGAATGAGATATAGCTGTAGTACTCTTGAGTTAATTGCATTTTAGTTCAGTTATGTTCATTGCATTTCAGTTCTATTAGTTAATTACATTTCAGTCCTGTTAATTAGACTTAAAAGACCCTTATTATTTTATAAGCTGCTCTTGTTCTTAACTTCTTCTAACACATCATTATCATATGAACAAGAATTAGTTATATCATTTTGAGCTTTTGACTATTCTGCAATTTCTCATAATTTTACAAACAACCTTTTTCCCAAGTTGTTTCAAGAAATCTCTAACCTTTGAACGAGGCTTAATAGTAACATTTTGAGTTGCAGAATGAGTTAATTCTAGTGTTATAAGTTATTTTAGCATAGGGTTCCTTACTATGTTGCAGATAATCTTTTCTCAAAATATTCCAACAAATTTCTAACAACGGATGAGATTTTCTCTGTGATATTTTAAGTTGTTGTTTACTAAAGAGAACCTCATTACATCAAACTAATCCTTTTCTCAGTTTGTTCCAACATAACTCTAATGAAATGAATTGGACTGAGTTTAATGTTATGAGTTACTTTTCTTATCAGCTTTACAATCTGTGGATTAGCATTTTCTGTTCTTAGGTGCCATTCATAGTTTAGAGTAGATTTTATTCTGTTTTAGTGTGATCAGTAACTTCTCTTTGCTAGCAATTCAGTTCTTTTCCCCTTAGCATAAAAACACAAAACAAAAAACACTAGAAAAACACTTAGCACAACGAAGTAGGAAGAAGATACCTAGGCACATATGGTGCACTTCACTTCAATAGTTTACTAGCCCTGGTTGACGATTTATGACATCAATTTAGGAACACTAAGTTGAGTAGACACCAGCATCATCACTTGCAAACTCTAACTTTTTAGCTGTCTTGCCTTTATTTAGCTTTATTCCTCCATCTTCAACATCTTCAGCTTGGACAATGGGAGTTTCTTCAATACCAATTGCATGCAAGATGTCCTCTAAGTTACCCTTAACCACTGTTTGGCTCCTAGTAACTCTTTTGCTGCCATGTTTGCTAACTGTTGGCTTCTGTTTTGCAGGTGTGGTTTTAGGTGTTTGAATTTTCTGCAAAGACTTTGTCTCTATGTTCACTGGTTCTAGTGGGGATTATCTATTCCCTTCTTCAATTTCCTCTGCCACTATTGGTGATGAGATACTTCTAGGTTTGGGAACTCTTTTAGGAGTGACAACATCAACTTCAAAACCACTCATGAATAGAAAGGATGTCCAATCTCTGCCTAATCTCTTTAACTTCTCTAAGACCAACAACTTAATCAAACCATGATGAAAGAGAGAGGTTTCATTTCCTTCTGTTTTAACTTGGACCTTATCTGACATTTTACCTAGACTTCTGTATAAGTAAAAGGGCAAGTCAAGAGACCTCTTATCCACAAAATGTAGCAGAAGCCTAAGATGGTAGGAGTAAACCATGTGAAATATTCCTTCACATTTGAAATAATTATGAATGATCATCAACAACTTTGAAAAGTTGTCTTTCATGTAACTCCTTGGTATAGCATTTGTGAGATCAATTTCACTATGCTCTGGCTTGATGAATTATTTGCAGTCCTGCATGGTGAATTTGATGCCTTTAAACCACTATTCCCCTCCTCTAGGGATTCATGTTGCTACTGCAATTCTGTCTAGTGTTACTGTGAGGTTTAGCATTCCCACCTTTGAAGCTATCCTAGTGAAACTTTTAGCAAAATACTTGGAAACCTATAGATGACAACCTTGCAGCCTTTGACAGAATTGTAAACAACCTGTTCTTCTGAAAACCTCCACGGAATTTGGGTCTTCATTTAGAAAATTCATGTCCATGGGCTTATACCTTTGGTAGTGACCACCTTCGTTGGTTTTCTTCCTTGCAGCCATGGTGGTTTTATATCTTCTCAGCCTCGCTTGATTATTGACACCTGCAACCTTTGAAAATGCCAGCAACCTACTTGGCTCGATGAAGCAGCTCTCCAGAAATCAAATAACATGTAAAGACAAAGTGCATAATGACAAAAAGACTAATTAGGTAACCTTTTATGGCTTTGATGACAACTCATGCTTTAATCATTACACATGCATGCTAAAAACGGTAATGATGACCTCAACCATGACCTTGTACTTTTGAATTAACCCTAACAGACTTGAATGACATCCACCCTAACTCCTCTAATCATGAATTAACACTTTGCATCGGATTTGACAAGACAGACAGAAAAACTATTTTTCGTAGCGTAGCTAGTTAATTCTCTCACAATTTCGCTACGAAACTATTAGGCAGTTTCATAGCGGAAACTGTTATTTCTCAGTGTAAAACACTACGAAAAGAGGTAAAACTAGCTAAAGTGTCCTTTTTCAAATTTAAATGCTTGGGAAATGAAAACTGACAGCAAATGATGACAGATCGGACATGACATGACTTGAATGGAGGTGGATTGAGATAAAATGGAGGTGGTCTTGAACTTTAGGATATGTTAAATATGTAAAAATGAAATTTTCCTATACCAACTTGAGACCTTCGATAAATGAACTGTATGACCATAACAAGTAATTTTTTCACATTTTTTGAGTGATAACAATAGTATTGTAAAGAGTTTATAGAGCAAGAACGCAATGAAGTTGATTTGACAAATGCTATCCCTAGGAGTTTTATGAAGAAGAATTATGCAAAATTGTTGATGGTCATTCAAAACTATTTTACCTATGAAGGAAGATTTCACATGGTCTACTCATACCATCTCAGAATTCTTCTACATTTTGTAGGTAAGAGGTCATTTGATTTGTCTTTCTATTTATACAGAAGCCTAGGGAAAATGTCAGATAAGGTTCAAATTAAGACTTAGGGCAATGAGACATGTCTTTTTCATCATGGTATAATTAAGCTGTTAGTGTTGGAAGAATTGAGAAGGTTAGACATAGATTGGATTTCTTTCTTGTTTATGAGTGCTTATGAAATTAATGTGGTCACTCTAAAGAAAGACTCAAAACCTAGAACTACTTCATCACCAACTGTGGCAGAAGAAGTTGAAGAAGAAAATAGATCATCTCTATAGAACTAGTGAACATAGGAGAAGAACCTTTGCAAGAGACTGACATCCCTCAAGCAGCACCTGCAAAACAGAAGCATACAGTTAGCAAACAAGGCAACAAGAGAGTCACAAGAAGCCAGACATTGGATAAAGGAAATTTGGAGGATATCCTTCATGCAATTGACATTGAAGAGTCAGCCATTATGCAAGCTTAATACATTGAAGATGGTGGAAGAAAGCTAAAGAAAGGTAAGACTGCTAAGAAACTAGATTTTGTAGGTGATGATGCTGGTTTTATATTTCAGCCAAGGAAGCCAATGACTAGACATGAAAAGAAGGTCATGGAAAGAAAAGAGACTAGAAAATCAATGAAGCTGCTCAGCCAACAAACATCATAGATTTGTCTCCATCAACAAAGGAGGGAGCGATTATCAGGCAGAGAAAGGGCAAAGAGAAAATAATTGAAAGATTAGAAATAGAAACCCTCAAATAGAAGTTGAAGGAAGCAGGTAAAGAGATATCAGTTTTGAAGCTAGAGGCAAAGAAGCACAGAGCTGAGAAGGTTCAATTTGAACAGATGAGGAAAATATGGGATGAGAAAGTCACAAATGTTTCAAAAAATTTGGACAATGCAGAAATGTTGCTGAAATGGACTTAGCCATTAAGAGGGGAGGTAAAACACATTAAGAGGATGAAATTGCACTTACAATCCAAAATAGAGCATTAAAATATCATGTGGAAGATCTCTAGGAGCAGCTGGATTTGATTCAAGTGGAGTTAGAAAAGAAAGCTCTGAAGATGAGAATGGTAGAAGAACCCATTAGCCAATTAATTGAAAATGAAGAAGAAACACCAAAAGAATGAAAAATTGAGCTGAAACAAGTTTGAGGAGGTTCATGGCTTGCAAAGAACCTAAATTTTTCATCTGGAGATCAATTTTTCAAGATAGCTACAAAAACAACAAATTTTGGTTTTTTAGACAGTTTCGTAGCGTGCTTGAGGCTTGAGGCCAGAAAAACGCTACGAAAATTCTGAAGGTGCATTTTTGCCTTGGAATTTTGTTCTTTCAAGTATTATGGAGGGAAATTGATTGTTTGCAAGGTGTCTTGGCATGGTAAAGGTGTTTGAACAACATATATAGAAAAGAGATAGGTGAAAAGGCAGGTTTTCATACGCTGCGAAAACTCACTACGAAACTGCCTAAACTGCCATGTTTCGTAGCGAGGGGCTTTTTGAAGATTTTTGAGCATTCCAATAGCACATCAGTTAGCTAGAGACCTCCATCATGTTAGTGGGCCATCTCAACAGAGACTCATTACTCAAAAAGAGTGTCACACATCCAGCTCAACATGCAGAACAATGATTAAAGTGAAGGTTATCCATCCCTAAAAAGTAGGATTGTGTTCCACAGATCTAGGGGTGTTTTAAATATGTAAAGTGATGGTGAATTGTCCCTCAAACATGTGATAGCTATTATGTAACTGTTTCATTGTTATAAAAACCGAATGTAATAAATAGGAGATAGAGTCCTATTAGGAGTTTGACTTCTTAAATGATCATTGTCCTTTTTCTGTTTCAAGTAAGTAGTTTCAATTATGATAGGTGTCAGAGTTAGAATTCGAAGATCTAGCCAGTTGGGCAGATCATTTACATTTTAAAGAATGTATATTCATAGACCGAACATCGAAGAGCAAAGGGTTGCATAATATTGCACCAAATTGCTGCTTGTATGTTTTATCCATTATCAGTAATATATAGTGACATTCTACTTCTAGAACTGAGATTCTCATGAGGTTTTTAATGTTTTATTGCTCTGTATCTTTATGTCAAATCACTTGCAGTGAATTTTATCTCTAATTACTCAGAATTCATGCTGTCATGCTCTGACTTCCTTTAAGGGTGAAATTACTGTGTTTTTCTTATATTGTGTGTATGAATCTTCTTTATTAAAGACCTCTATCTGCCTCAACTTCCATTTGAAGAACCACTGTCACTAAGAGTACTGATGTTGACTCCATAGCCCAATGGTAGCAAGCCTTCATTTTTCAACCTGCAATCATACAAAACCAAGTCAAAATTCTTAGAGTTAGCTATCTACTATTATCTTTATTGAAAATAATAAACCCCCTTTGAGAGAGCCCTCTCAAACTAAAGAGGCTAATCTTCAGTTAGAAGTGGTTTGAAAGAGTTACATTGAGTTGATTGATGGGCAACCAATCGAGATAAATTTGGTGATAAAATTTTGGTGTGTCTGCCAGGAGTCTGAAGACATATTTCCCGAAGTTTTTTGTGCAAACAGTGAAGCTGAACTCTTGGAGGTAGCAGGAGCTCAGAATTTGTTCGAGGCTTCAAAAACCACCTTGGTGAATCCATTACAAATTTTCATGTTTAAAGGTGGCTTCGAGAAGGAGATATACAAGGAGAAATCCAGATCCTAACCCACTTACAATTGTGGATAATCCAAACACAATTTCCAGAGGCATTCAGAGAAGCTCTTCAAAATCAGGTATTCCATCACACTCAAGAGCTTTGTCCTCTGAAATTGTAAGAAGTCCTGAAGATAATAAATTTGATGATAAAATTCAGTAAGTTTTGTTTAGGTCTGAGAGTGAAAATGAATTGACTGAGATTATTATAGACCTGCAAAGACGAGGTATTAATACCTCAACCCTAGTAACCAAAAAAGAAAGAGAAGAATTCTGGGAGGCAGTTACATCAGAGTTACTGTTAGAGAGAGAATCTTTTCATAAGTTAAAGGAATTAGACCCATTTGAATTCTTGCTAAGAAGAAAATCTGGTATACCTTTACCTGATTGGAGCTCATTTGTCTCTGGATTACAAAGACCAACTACACCACCTCCTCATAGCTCATCTTCTACGACTACTTTTCCTAGAAATACCACAGTCCCTGTTATCATGGCTAAAAATGTTCCACCTCCACCTCTTACTGCACCTACTAGATATGCTCCACTTTTTCTCCCAGCTGTTCTTAATGCCCTCCCAAGTAAATACTCAGCTAGAAATAAAACCTGGGGGAGTGATGAAGAAATTACAATTGAGGAACATGTGGACCAATTTAATGATTTCATAGACAGAGAGGAAGTAGACCATGAAGATGTTAAAATGAGACTATTTGCTCAAAGTTTCACTGGTGAGGTCAGAAAATGGTTTAAAGCCCTAGCTCTAGGACGCTTGCAGAATTGGAACTAGTTTGAGGATAGTTTTTTGAGAAAATAGGGGAATAGAACAAACCCTGTGCAGGCCCTTACTAAATACAATAGTTTAAAAAGAGCTGTAGATGAAACTGTCCAAAATTTATCCAAGAGATTTAACAAAGTTTATGATTCTATACCTGCTCATCTTAAACCTCCACCAGAAGCTGCTCAATTGCGCTATGCTGAGGCATTTGATTATGATTTATCCATTTTTCTTAGAGAGAGAGAATCTCCTTCATTAGAAGAAATGCAGAATGACGTTGTGAAAGTAGAAGTAAACATGATAGCAGCTAATAAGTCTAAGATGGGTAAAACAAAACTAAAAGAAGAAGAAAAACCTTCCACCTCATATGATAAGTTTGATTATATGATGAAGACTATGGAAAAAATTATGGATAGACTTTCCCTTGGAAATTCTTCTGCACGTCCTGCACAACATGATCCACAATTTAGAAGGCCTCAAAATCAGCAAAGACAGAGAAAACATAAATCAACCTGACCCTCAAGTAAGGCCTCCTTTTCAGCAGAATTTGATTGATGAAGAAGAAACTTAACCTGAGATTCAAGAAGACTCTATCCACTGCCTAGATGAAAACATGTCTGGAAATTTTTTTACCAAAGAAGAGCATGATGAGTCTGATCATGATGTAAATAATGGTGAGGGACAATATGACTATATTAAGGGTTATCAACATGCAATTTTTGAGATGTAGAAGCAATACAATCTCAGAAACAAAAATGTTCCCATCACTGAAAATAAAACATAGCCAAAGAAGGATGCTCCTAAAACAACTGAGTCTAAAAAGGACCCACTACTTCCTCCCCCTGTCAAAGAGAGTGAAATGATTACTTCTGTTTTCAGTTTGGAGAATGATATTCCTAAAATCAAGATTCCTGTTCCTTTTGGAGAAATTCTCAAGGTAAATGAGTATAGAAGCAAAATTGTGAAAATGTTCAATTCTCAACCAGGAGCTTCAGATATCCTTAATTTACAATAAGACCATCCTACCATCTACTTGAGACCAAGATTGGAAGATGAGCAGAATGAATAAGTACCTCCTTTCTATGTTAATCTTAGTAACCATGACATGACCTTACACAATGCCATGTTGGATTCAAGGGCTTCTCATAACCTTATGCCTAAGGTGATTATGGAGAGGATTGTTTTGGTGATCAATAGGTCATACAAGGATTTGTTTTCTTTTGATTCTAAAAGAGTTCAATGCATAGGATTGATAAAAGATGTTGTTGTTGGCCTAGCACAAGTGCCTGCCAAGATAGTGGTAATGGACATCATGGTGGCAGATATTCCACCCAAGTTTGGCATGCTCTTATCCAGATCTTGGGCAACAAAAATCAAAGGTACCATGCAGATGGACTTGACATATGCCACCATTCTTGTTTTTGGTGAGCAAAGAGGATTGTACAGGGAGACTAGGGTGGCCTATATGGTAAGCAACAAGGATAAACCTCAAAATTTTCCCATTTATGCTGTTGAAACTGAATTAGGATCAACAATTATTTTCAATGAGCTAACTTATGAAGTAGAAAGTGAAGGGAAAGCAGAAATTAAAGAAATTTAAAATCAGCAAGCTGAAAATCAAGAAATCATAGAAGAAAAAGCAGAGGGATGGTGGCTTTTTCACTTTGATGGATCAACTTGAAGAGAGGGGGCTGGAGCAGGCATATGGATCACTACTCCTGATGATGAAAGTAAGTTTTATTCTTTCAAACTGAACTTTCACTGTACAAATAATATGGCTGAGTATGAATCTCCGTTTTTGGGTTTGGAAATTTTGAAAATATTGGATGCTCAAAAAATTTCAGTTTGTGGAGATTATGAATTGGTAACAAAACAAGTTGAAGGAACATATAAAACTAAGGATGTGAGGATGAGAGATTACATAAATTTTATTATGGAAATGTTTGAAAAATTTCAATAATATTCATTTATTTTGAAAACTAGGGATCAAAACTCAGTAGCTGATTCCCTAGCTGTTTCTGCAAGTTTTTTTGTCATCCCTGCACATTCTACTGAGAAGTATGAGATTGAAGTTCAGCATAGGCCTGCTATCCCAGATAATATCATCCATTGGAAAGTGTTTGATGATGACCAACACGTTAGAAATTTCATAGATTTGAAGGAGGAATTTGAAAGCACACAAGTAGATCAACAAAACATGCTTGCTGAAACTAAGGGTAATTCTGAAGTTTTGCAGCTGGAAAATAATTGTATACCTAAGGGTCTTATTCCACTTGAAATTTTTTTTGACCAAATTATGCTTTCAAATCACCTAGAATGCAGGCTGATGATGAAGAGGTAGAGACTTGTAATCTTGGTACATTAGCAATGTCTAAAATGATAAAGCTTTCCAAGTTTCTTTCTATGGAGATGAAACATAAATATATTGGGATGATGAAGAAGTTCATTGATGTTTTTGCATGGAGTTATGCTGACCTGAAAAAATATGATCCTACTATTTTTCAACATACTATTCCTATCAAAGAGAATGAGAAACCTTTCAAATGGAAATTGAGAAGGATTAATCTATTGCTCATGCCTCTGATTGAGAAGGAAATTAATAATATTTTTGATGCAAAAATTATTGTTACTATAAGATTCTCAAAATGGCTTGCTAACTTGGTACCAGTCAAAAAAAAGAGTGGAGAGATCAGAATCTGTATTAATTTCAGAAACTTGAACAAGGCTTCTTTGAAAGGCAAGTACCCTTTGCCTAAGATGGATCAGATTCTGCAAAATATTATTTGCTCTCAAAGGATGTCTATGCTGGATGGTTTTTCAGGATACAATCAGATATTGGTACACCTAGAAGACTAGGAGAAAACTGCTTTTACCACACCATGGGGGACATTCATGTATGCCAAAATTCCCTTTGGTTTGATGAATGCATGAGTGACTTTTCAAAGAGAAATGGACATTGCCTTTGCTAAGGAGAAAGATAATTTAGTGGTGGTCTATATGGATGACATAACTATATTTTCAAGAAGGGAGGAAGACCATTTGAAGCATCTAGAGAAAGTTCTGCTGAAGTGTAGAAGATTTGGTATTTCTCTTAATCCCACTAAAATTATTTTTGCCCTAACCTCTGGAAAGTTTCTTGAACATATTATATCAAAATATGGGATAAATATTGATCCAAAGAGAGTCAATGACATTCAGAAGATAGAGATTCCAAGGAGCAAGAATGAAATTCAGTCCTTTCTTAAGAGAGTAAACTTTGTTAGAAGGTTCATCTTGAACTTTGCTGAGATTGTCAAAGACATTACCAAGATTTTGAAGAAAGGAGTTGATATTAAATGGACAGTTGAAGCCAAGCAGTCATTTGAAGAAATAAAGAAAGCACTCACTCAGGCCCCAGTATTGATTAGTCCAATTTTTTCAAAAGAATTTCTGCTTTTTACATTTGCATCTGAAAATACCATAGCTGGAGTTTTACTGCAGAAAGGACAACAAGGTATAGAGAAACCCATTTCATTCTTTAGAAGAGCCCTTGCTAACTCAGAGCTAAAATACATTATTTTAGAAAAACATGCATATGATTTGATCAAAGCCATTAAGGATTTCAGAATCTATATTCTGCACTCTCATGTCGTTGCATTTGTGCCTAACACTATGGTTAAGGACATCTTGACACAAGTTGATCCTGATAGAAAGAGAGGGAAGTGGATAACTAATTTGCTGGAGTATGACATAGAAATCAGACCTAAAAAATTGGTGAAAGGATAGGGGTTGGAAAAGCTAATGGTACAGTCTAATTCTGACTGTCTTGACATGAATTTTATTGCAGAAATTTCAGAGTTATCAGAGGAAGATGAAGAGCTGATTCCTATTGAAGAGAAGTTAATTTTGTCTGAATGGTACATGGAAATTATCTTTTTCTTGCATCATCACAGAGCTCCTGTAGAGTTGACTAAATCAAAAGCAAGGTTTGTGAAGCTGAAATCTCTAAGATACTGCGTTGTAGATAAGAATCTATACTAGAAAGATATTGGTGGAATTCTTTTGAACTGTTTTATGGAAGAGGAAGATGAAAAGGTGATTGAAGAGTTTCATAAAGGATATTGTGGAGGACACCACTACTAGAAGGCCAGAACAAACAAAATTCTCATGGCAGGGTATTATTGGCCTACCATGTTCAAGGATGTTTACAAGAAGATAGCCACCTGCCATGAATGTCAGATTTTTTATGGTAAGAAAAAGTTGATTCCTCTACCTTTGATGCCAATTTATGTTGAGGCGCCTTTCCAACAGTGGGGGCTAGATTTTATTGGTGAAATACACCCATCATCTTCAGGGCATCATCGCTGGATCCTGATAGCAACAGATTATTTCACTAAGTAGATTGAAGAAATCCCAACAAGGCAGACAAATGATTTAGTCATCATTCAGTTCTTAGAGAATAATATTTTGTCCAGGTTTGGCTGTCCTTTGAAGATTATTACTGACAATGCATAAGATTTTAATTCCAAAAGGTTGATTAGCTTTTTTCATTAGTATCACATAACACTTGGACACTCAACTTCTTATTACCCACAGGGTAATGGTCTTGTTGAATCTTCTAATAAAATCATTGTGAGAATTATCAAGAAGGTACTGCAGGAAAACAAAAGATCATGGCATCTAAAGCTGAAGTATTATCTGTGTGCTGATAGAGTATGTACAAAAAGATCCATTCGTACTTCATCCTATGAGTTAGTGTATGGAGCTGAAGCTATTTTTCCCACTTCCTTGGGAGTGCCTGTAATGAAATTGCTGCAAGGAATAGAAGAGGAGCCTAATGATATTCAAAGGAGGATAAACTAGCTTATAGCTCTGCAAGAAAAAAGGGAGGAGGTACAAAACAACCATAAGCAGTCACAAAACAGAGTAAATAAGACATTTGACAGAAAGTTCAAAGAAGAAAATTTCCAGATTCAAGATGTGGTGTTGAAGTGGGAAGCCAGAATTGAAGAAAGGGGAAACATGGAAAGTTTGAAAAAATCTAGAAGGGACCATTCATAGTAGCTGCATTGATCCAGGTGGATATTGGTGGCCACCCACCTATTCCACTTCGGGCCCCACCATTTCCTTTTTCAGTTTTTCATTTTTGGCACAACTTACTATTTTTAGCAGTTTTTTGGGTCCTGAACTTCCGGAGTCGTTTTGAGGCCCTAAACGACGTTTTTTGGGCATCGCACCTATAGCAAATATAATTCCATTCCAAAATTGATATTTTTGGCGAACGTTGTAGTCCTCGGATAGATCTTTCTAATCATGTATCATGTGCGTCAAACAGAGATAGTATGCCAAAGTTACGTCCCTGGGAAGTTGAAACACCAATTTACCCAAAATGGGCCCATAGTTTTGGCGCTTCATCTCCTAGGGTTAGGTTTTTGGATGTTTAGAGTCCTCCATTGTTTCTCAATAATAAATAGGCCCTCGAGCCTCATTGTAACTCAGTTCAGAGGCCTGTAGCCGCCACATATCTTCTCAGAGATAGCTACCAGCGCCCTAGCTAGTTTTATTTCCATTCTGTCTGTAAGAAAATTTCAGTTCTTTGATATTAATGAAATGAAGTGTTATTTCCGCTGCATCTCTGTATTTATGGTTATGTGTTTATTCTGTTGCGTTCCTGCATAAATCCGGATCAGTGGTATCAGAGCGGTCTGCTTTTTCTCGATCCTTCTTTGCATGTCCCCAACGAGGTCGGGGGATAAGGAGCTAGGGCTCGATCTGGTGGAACCTTTGCAAGATCAGCCTCGCAAACCTCGACGGACACCCATGGGGGACGAAAAGAAAGATGAGGGAGAAGGAGATCCTATCAAAATATTTCTCGAGGAGGCCCTCGAAAACAAAGGAACGCGATGATGGATAACTTTTCCCATGTCCTTCAACGGTTGCCCACCGGCGGCGCATCTGCATCTAGCAGCCACTCTGGAGGTGCGACTCCTTTTAAGGTACAAGTAAATTTTTACATTCCCATATTTGAGGGTCAAATAGATGCAGATGTTGTAGATAGATGGTTGAATCTATTAGAAGGATATTTCTCGATTCATGACTTTTTAGACCGGGAGAAGATTATTTTTGCACTCCTCAAAGCTACCCCCCATGTTAAGGACTGGTGGGAAACCTACTGTGAGAACAAGGACCAGACAGAACCCTCTCTGTTCTTGGCCGTACCAACTTGGAATTCTTTCCGAGACACCGTCAAGGAACAATACTATCCCGTGGGGAGCTATGAGGACAAGTACATACAATGGACCACGCTGCGACAACAAAGGGATCAAGATGTGCATGAGCTGATGAATCTGTTCCATACCCTGCGCACAAAGTTGGGTATCAAAGATTCAAAGAAACATCTGGTGCTAAAGTATCGCAGCTGTCTGCACAGATACATTCAGGAGGAAATGGAGTTCCTCGACATCTCCTCGCTTGGTACGGCATACCGGTATGCTTCCAAGATTGAGCAGAAATTCAAACAGAAGAAGCGAGACTTTGGATCTGCGAATCAAAAGCAAGGGAAAGGTGCTCCCAAACCACAGAACAAAGGACAGAGCCAAGGCACGGTGACTCAAGACAACCTGTCGAAGCCACAAGCAAAGAACAACACCGCAAAGCCAAATAAGGACACGGGAAAGTGGTGTGAGTTCCATAAGAGCTCCACTCGCAACACAAGTGAGTGTCGGGCCAAGCAGTCGCTAGTGGCCGAGATGAGGGCTTCTGAGTCAGATGCATGCTCCGACTCCGAATCAGAACCTGAAAAGGGGAATGAAAAAGGGAAACATATTATTGATGCGGAGCCCAATGCCACTGTTGCCACTACAAATATCCAGAAGGAGGAACCGGAAGATCCAGAGGAGGAGGAACGTCTCTTCCACTCCCAGATGTGGGTAAAGGGCTCCCCTGTACAGTTCATTGTCGACAATGGGAGCCAAAAGAACCTCATTTCAGCAGACGCCGTGAAGCAGTTGGGCTTGCCGACCACAGCTCACCCACATCCATACACCATTGGGTGGCTTCAACAAGGACGAGATCTCCGCGTCAGCCAGCAGTGCCGCCTTCCCTATAGCATCAAGCCCTTCGCGGATGAGGTATTATGTGACGTTGCTCCTATTGATGTTTCTGATGTATTATTAGGACAACCATACTTGTGGAAGCGTCATGCTGTGTATGAGTCTCGACCTCGTGCTGTTATTATTACTTTGGGAAATAAGTTGTACAGGATACCAGAGGTACCACCTCCTACGACTATCTCTTTGGTTACTGCAAAACAATGTAGCAAGCTCATTTCCCAAACCAGGAAATTCGTTTTTCTGATGATCCGCCCCCAGGGCAAGAAGAAGACTGTGGCCACGACCTCCAGACAGGGCCCCTCTGCACGACAACAACAAATGGATAAGGTCGTGAAGGAGTACGGGGACATCTTCACCTCACCCACAGGGGTTCCTCTGCACTGCCAGGTCAAGAACCCGATTGATCTGACCCCAGGTGCGCCGCTACCCAATGGACCGATCTATCGACGCTCTGTTCTGGAAAATGATGAAATCAAGAGGCAGATTCAGGAGCTGTTGTAGAAAGGTCACATCAGACCAAGTTCATCACCCTGTGGGAGCCCGATCGTGTTGGTACAGAAGAAGGATGGGACGTGGAGACTCTGTATTGACTATCGGGCGCTGAACAAGATCACTGTCCGGAATAGGTACCCGATCCCATGGATTGATGACCTTCTGGACCAACTCAAAGGTGTAAAATATTTCAGCAAGATTGACTTGAAGTCGGGGTATCACCAAGTACCGATTGAACCCTCCGATGTGTGGAAGACTGCCTTCAAAGCCAAGGAAGGCCTTTTCGAATGGCTGGTCATGCCTTTCGGGTTGACGAATGCTCCTGCAACCTTCATGAGGATGATGGACGACATCTTGTGGCCATTCACCAACTCATTTTTAGTGGTGTACTTGGATGACATTCTGATCTTCAGCAAGACTTGGGAAGAGCACCTTCACCACATCCGACAAGTCCTCCAAACACTGCGGCAACACAAGTTGTGTGCCAATCTGGAGAAGTGCACTTTTGGCATGACCCAGGTTCAATATCTGGGATACATTATTGATGAAAGGGGGGTGCATGTGGATCCAGCCAAGATCCAAGTCATTCGAGATTGGCCAGCCCCGACTACTATAACAGAGCTTCGCAGCTTTCTGGGTCTTGCTAATTTCTACCGTAGATTCGTGCTGGGATTCTCTCATATCACTTGGCCCTTGAGTCAAGTCACCAAAGGAGGAGCGAGAGAAAAATTCTTTTGGTCGAAACCTCAACAGAAGGCGTTCAAAGAATTGAAAAATCGCCTCTGTTCTGCCCCAGTGCTCACCTTACCAGACTTGCAGCAGCCATTTGAGATCGAGACACATGCCTCTGACTATGCTATTGGGGCAGTTCTTACTCAACAGGGACATCCAGTGGCATATCACAGTGAGACATTGTCTGAGACAGTTCGCAAGTATCCCACCTATGACAAAAAAATGTATTCCATTGTGCAAGCCTGTCGACAATGGAAGCATTACATTTTGGGGAAGGAAACAATCATCCACACAGACCACCGGCCCTTGCAGTTCATACAGACACAAGGGAAGTTGCAGAATGATCGCTATCAGAAGTGGTCCACATATCTGCAACAGTTTCATTTGAACATCAAGTACAAGAAGGGTAGCACCAATAATGTTGCAGACTGCCTCAGCCGACCACCGATCGTGGCGCTCACCATCGTGCTCAACTCTTGTGGGCACGAGACTTCTGATTGGCCGCTTCTCTATGAGAGTGACCCAGAATTCGGCCACACTTACAAGGCACTCTTTGGGGGTACGCAAGTTCCAAATTTTCACCTCCAAGATGCACTTTTATGTCACATGGGACACCTTTGTGTTCCTTCAAGCGAGCATGCCAAGATGATATGGGAAGCACACTACAGTCGAGTCGCTGGGCATTTCGGGGTCGAGAAAATAGTAGCAATCCTGCAGAAGTATTTATATTGGCCGAACCTTCGAAAGGATGTCGAGAAGCACATCAGATCCTGCACTGCTTGTGCCATTGCCAAACCGACCATCAAGAAGCAAGGCCTATATACTCCTCTACCTACCCCTAGTCGACCTTGGGAATCCATCTCCATGGATTACATGTCGGGCCTGCCTTCCACTAAGCAGGGAAATGACTGTGTTTTTGTGGTCGTCGATAGATTCTCGAAGATGGCCATTATGGCGGCCTGCAAGAAGAATATCACAGCAGAAGCCACTGCTAAACTCTTCTTTGAACGAGTGTGGGTGCACTTTGGGATCCCACAGTCTATCATATCAGATCGGGATAGCAGGTTCCTCAGCACATTTTGGTCCAGCCTCTGGTTAATGTTGGATACCAAGCTCACCAAGTCCACAGCTTTCCATCCCCAAACAGATGGCCAGACAGAGGTCGTCAACAGAATGATTGTACACATTCTGCGCATGTACAACTCAAAGCATCCACGCACATGGGACGAGAGCCTCCCATATGTACAACACAGTTATAACCGGGCTCTCCACAGTTCAATTGGCCATAGCCCCTTTCAGGTGGGCTTGGGATTCCAGCCACTATGTCCCATTGACATAGCCATGCCGTTTGCAGCTGCTCAGGCCGATTCAGCTCATGTCCAGTCTGAAGTTGACAAAGCAAGTAGCATCATCGAGCGCATTCAACACATCCGCCAACAGGTTCATGATATATTGGACAGAGCCAATGCCAAGTACAAGCAATGCCATGATCAACACCGGGTGCCACACAACTTCCAGGTGGGCGAAAAAGTATGGTTACATTTGCAGAAGGAGCGCCTCACTAGACCCCACCGCAAGCTTCGACCGCTCCGATACGGGCCATACACCATCACCAAGGTTTTAGGGAATAATGCCTTTAAGCTCAGTATTCCACCATTCCTTGGTTTGCACCCAGTCTTCAATGTGGATCGCCTTCGTCCTTACTTCCCACCTCTACTGGACACCTCAAACATTGCAGAACAACTCACACCAACAGAGTTAAACCCAGACTGCGTGGAACAAGCCACCACAGATTGTATCAGGGACATGAAAATAAAGAGCACTTGCCAACAGAACATCCAACTGTATCGGGTTGTCAAAGCTGGCCAACTCCTGCACTAAGGCAAGTGGTTCACCAGGGACCAAGTTTAGCAGAAGTTTCCTCATCTCATGGAAGAACTCAACGCAATGGGGACCATTGCTTCCTAATGGGGAGGAATGATCCAGGTGGATATTGGTGGCCACCCACCTATTCCACTTGGGGCCCCACCATTGCCTCTTTCAGTTTTTTAGTTTCGGCACAACTTACTATTTTTAGCAGTTTTTTGGGTCCTGAACTTCCGGAGCCGTTTTGAGGCCCTAAACGACGTTTTTTGGGCATCGCGCCTGCAGCAAATATCATTATATTTCGGAATGGATATTCGTGGCGAAAGTTGTAGTCCTTGGATAGATCTTTCTAATGATCTATCATGTGCGTCAAACGGAGATAGTATGCCAAAGTTACTTCCCTGGGAAGTTGAAACACCAATTTACCCAAACGGGGCCCATAGTTTTGGCGCTTCATCTCCTAGGGTTAGGTTTTTGGATGTTTAGAGTCCTCCATTGTTTCTCAATAATAAATAGGCACTCGAGCCTCATTGTAACTCAGTTCAGAGGCCTGTAGCTGCCACATCTCTTCTCAGAGATAGCTATTAGCGCCCTAGCTAGTTTTATTTCCATTCTGTCTGTAAGCAAATTTCAGTTCTTTGATATTAATGAAATGAAGTGTTATTTCCACTGCATCTCTGTATTTATGGTTATGTGTTTATTCTGTTGCATTCCTGCATAAATCTGGATCATACATACCATGGCAACAACACTTATCTAATTCAGGAGATGGATGGACAACTTTGTGTTGGAGGGCCTGTCAATGGCAGGTTTCTAAAGCACTATTCCTCTTAAATTTTATTGAATTTTCACTCCATTCTATATATTCCATTTTATTATGATTTTTTTCTAATTAAGACAGGCTGATCATCAAACTTGAGCCCTAGGTGAAGGCCATAAGAGTTTGAAGAAGGCTTGACAAATTTTTAGAAGTTTATTTTCAAAAAAGATGGATAGCACTAGAACTGCGGGTTCTTTGGTGTACCACAGGGGCACACCATCCCAAGTGGAGCCACTGTTATCACTCTTTAAGTTGTGAAACATTTCTTGATAGGGTCATACAGGCCACTCACTAAATGGATAAGGTCTCCTAAGCCATTTCAATGTGGTATAGGAAAAATTTTCCATTTTTTAAGCCTATCCTAAGTTTTATGATCACCTCCATTTATGCCATTTCAGTCAAATCAATCCCATATCGTGTCAGTTTTCATTCCCCATAAATTTAAACCCAAAAGTGCACACCTGTCAGTTTTTTCATATTTTCGTAGCGTTTTACACAGGAAAACGACAGATTTCACTACGTAACTGCCTAATAGTTTCATAGCGAATCTGTCAGAAGCCTAATTATTTTCTCTACGAAAATGAATTTCTAACCTAGCTTGTCAGAGTTGTATGAGGTGTCAGCTTCTGATTAGAGCAGTAAAAATGGAGGTCATTCAAGGTTGTTATGGTAAAATTCAAATGTACATAACCGTGTTTGATGTCATCATTACCCCTTTTGCTTGCATGTGTTATGATTGAAGCTCAAACTGTCATTTAAACATTAAAACCTCACCTCAATTAGCCTTTTGTCATATTTTGGTTTATCCTTGCATGTGAGTCGATCCCTTGAGAGCTGCTTCATCGAGCCAAACAGGTTGCTATCAAATTTGAATTCTGGAGGTGTCATCAGCAAGCTAGGCAGTGAAGACTATAAAGCATCCATGGCTACAAGAAATAAAATGAATAAGGGTGGCCGTTGTCACATGTATGAGCCCATGGATATGAAATTACTTAATGAAGAACCTACTACTATGGAGGTTTTCAGAAGGACTGTCTGCTTACAATTCTGCGAGAGGTTCCAGGGTTTTCATTTATGGGTTTCAAAGGATTTTTCCACCAGCTTCATAGGAACAACATCAAAGGTTGGAATTATGAACCTTACAATGACACCAAAGAGCATATCATCAGCTACATGAATCCCTAGAGGTGGTGAACAGTGGTTTAAAGGTATCAAATTCACAATGCAGGATTGTAAAGAGTTTATCAAGCAAGAACACAATGAAGTTGATTTGAAAAATGTTATCCCTAGGAGTTTTATGAAGGAGAATTATGCAAAAATGTTGATGGTCATTCAAAAATATTTTACCTGTGAAGGAAGATTTCACATGGTCTACTCATACCATCTTAGACTTCTTCTGCATTTTGTAGGTAAGAGGTCACTTGATTTGCCTTTCTATTTATACATAAGTCTAGGGAAAATTTCAGATAAGGTTCAAATTAAGACTGAGGGCAATGAGAAATCTCTTTTTCATCATGGTTTAATTAAGCTGTTATTGTTGGAAGAATTGAGAAGGTTAGACAGAGATTGGATTTATTTCTTGTTTATGAGTGGTTATGAAATTGATGTGGTCACTCCAAAGAAAGCCTCAAAACATAGAACTACTTCATCACCAGCTTTGGCAGAAGAAGTTGAAGAAGAAAATAGATCATCTCCTACAGAACTAGTGAACATGGGAGCAGAACCTTTACAAGAGACTGACATCCCTCAAGCAACACGTGCAAAACAAAAGCATACAGTCTGTAAACAAGGCAGAAAGAGAGTCACTAGAATCCAGACATTGGCTAAAGGAATTTTGGAGGATATCCTTCATGCAGTTGACATTTAAGAGTCACCCATTGTGCAAGCTGAATACATTGAAGATGGTGGAAGAAGTATGAAGAAAGGTAAGACTGCTAATAAACTAGATTTTGCAGGTGATGATGTTGGTTTTATATTTCAAGCAAGGAAGCCAATGACCAAACATGAAAAGAAGGTGGTGGAAAAAAAACATACTGAGAAAATTAGTGAAGCTTCTTAGCCAACAAACATCATATATTTGTCTCCATAAACAAAGGAGGTAGCGGTTATCAGGCAAAGAAAGGGTAAAGAGAAAATAATTGAAAAACCATAAATAGAAACCATCAAAAAGCAGTTGAAAGAAGAAGGTAAAGAGATATCAGTTTTTAAGCTAGAGGCAAAGAAGCACAGAGCTGAGAAGGTTCAATTTGAATAGATGAGGAAAATATGGGATGAGCAAGTCACAAATGTTTCAAAAACTTTGGACAATGCAAAAATGTTACTGAAATGGACTTAGCCATTAAGAGGGGAGGTAAAACACATTAAGAGGATGAAATTGCACTTACAATCCAAAAATAGAGCATTAAAAAATCAAGTGGAAGATCTTCAGGTGCAGCTGGATTTGATTCAAGTGGAGTTATAAAAGAAAGGGCTGAAGATGAGAGTGGTAGAAGAACCCACCAGCCAATTAATTGAAAATGAAGAAGAAACACAAAAAGAATGAAAAATTGAGCTAAAACAAGTTTGAGTAGGTTCATGGCTTGCAAAAAACCTAAATTTTGCATATGGAGATCAATTTTTCAAGATAGCTACAAAAACAACAAATTTTGGTTTTTTAGACAATTTCGTAGCGTGCTTGAGGCTTGAGGCCAGAAAAACGCTACGAAAATTCTGAACGTGCATTTTTGTCTTGGTATTCAATTTTGTCGAGTATTATGGAGGGAAATTGATTGTTTGCATGGTGTCTTGGCATAGCAAAGGTGTTTGAACAACAAAGGTAGCAAAGAGATAGGTGAAAATGCGGGTTTTCATACGCTACGAAAACTCACTATGAAACTACCTAAACTACCCTGTTTCGTAGCGAGGGGATTTTTGAAGATTTTTGAGCATTCCAACAACACATCAGTCAGCTAGAGACCTCCAACATGTTAGTGGGCCATCTCAGAAGAGACTCATTACTCAAAAAGGGTGTCACACATCCAGCTCAATAGGCAGAACAATGATTAAAGTGAAGGTTATCCATCCCTAAAAAGTAGGATTGTGTTCCACATATCTAGGGGTGTTTTAAATATGTAAAGTGATGGTGAATTGTCCCTCGAACATGTGATAGATATTATGTAACTATTTCACTGTTATAAAAAATGAATGTAATAAATAAGAGATAGAGTCCTATTAGGAGTTTCACTTCTTAAAGGATAGTTGTCATTTTTTTGTTTCAAGTAAGTAGTTTCAGTTATGATAGGTGTCAGAGTTAGAATTCAAATATCTAGCCAGTTGGGCAGATCATTGACATTGTAAAGAATGTCTATTTATAGATTGAACATCGAAGAGCAAAGGGTTGGAGAATATTGCACCAAATTGCTGCTTGTATGTTTTATCCATTATCAGTAATATACAGTGACATTCTACTTCCAGACCTGAGATTCTCATGAGGGTTTTAATGTGTTATTGCTCTGTATCTTTATGTCTAATCACTTGTAGTGAATTTTATCTCTACTTACTTAGAATTCATGCTGTCATGCTCTGACTTCCTTTAGGGGTGAAATTACTTTGTTTTTCTTATATTGTGTGTATGAATCTTTTTTATTAAAGACCTCTATTTGCCTCAGCTTCCATGTGAAGAACCACTGTCACTAAGAGTATTGATTTTGACTCCATAGCCCAATGGTAGCAAGCCTTAATTTTTCAACCTGCAATCATACAAAACCAAGTCACAATTCTTAGAGTTAGCCATCTAGTATTATCTTTATTGAAAATCATAAACCCCCTCTGAGAGAGCCCTCTCAAATTGAAGAGGTTAATCTTCAGTTAGAAGTAGTTTGAAAGAGTTACATTGAGTTGATTGATGAGCATCCAATCAGAATCAATTTGGTGATAACAGAGCACTTAGATATTTAAGTCTCGATTTATAGTAGCATTTAGTATCATATCCCTTCATCACATACCACCTTCATTGGGCCATGTAGAAATGATAACAATAAGTTAGTAACTCATGGTATGCATTTAAGTGGTGCACTAGAAAATTATTTACATAGTAAAATATCAACACTTTTTGACCTCAGAGATTAGAATTTCTTAAATGAGATTTCAATTAGCCTTGAAAGGAGCAAGTGATTGATTTTCACTAAGCATGGAGTATAATTAGATAAGCCTACTTTTTTAGAGTATTATAGTATTCCTTGTGCAGAAACTTTGCATGTGCAGAGGAATAGATGTGCGGAGAAATGGGTTGTGTAGAAGAAAAATATGTGCAAGAGAAATGGGTTGTGTGGAAGAAATGGATGGGTGAGTCTTCCACACACTTGAAAAAATGGTTGTATGGAAGAGTGAAGGGTGAGTAGTGTGCAGAGTGGAATATCCCTATGCCAATATTGAACTATAGAATTCTCAAAGCCATTTCATAGTGTTAGAAAGTTAAATAACAAAGTAATGGACACACATAAAATATTGTGGAAACAAAAATAAGTAAAAACATAAAACAAGAGAGAAGACATGTATACATGGTTCACCCAATTTGGGCTATGTCCATGGAGAAACAACTAATCCTTCTTCCTTTTATATTATCTATTAAAATTAAGGGATACAATCTACAACAAATCTGCTGTAACTTCCTCTTCACCCTCACACAATATCCTCTATTTTTATCACACATAATAATACCCATCAAAAATAAAATTCCCTCATATAAATCGAGGGTTGCCTTCTATGGAAAAAATCCCTAAATTAACATAACTTCTATAGTAAGATATTCCACCTAATAAACATCACAGATTGAATACAAAATTACAATATTTTACATTGCAATTTTGCTCTAATTTTTGCTTCAAGGGCACCCCTGCCAGGGTGTTCTCCAAATAATCGTTGTCACCCCCCTGGATCCCATGGCAATTATAGTGGGGGAAAAGTCCCCCACACCACCCTTGGGGGACTGGGATCCAAACGTGGCTGAAATAAGACCTCTGAATCAAGAATAAAATTAGGCTCCACACCCAACACATAACACGATCCTTTCCCAAGGCAAAAATGTCTCCACGAGGGACCACAATATTCCTTCAATAGACCAATTGGAAAAAAAAAATCCATTCACACTTCTATAGAAAAAACAACAAAACCCATATGGTCATAAGTCACTCTAGATCAAACGAAACAAGAGTAAGGTTTTGCACACTATCAACAAGAGGGTTGACGTGATCTCGAGGGTCTCCAAGTGGATTTGTGAGGTCCCCTGAGACATAATTTGAACCATTGGAATTTTCCATAGGAACCAATATAGACTCAATAATATGAAGACAAAATCATTGAATTTTCAACATTCGTTTGAAATCCTCCGAGTTAGAAATTTTTTTATAGGATTTGACTTGCTTGTCCTTGAAGGTTAAGCATCGGAAGTGAATCCATCTGCTAGTGCAAGGTGAGGGAATACAAGAATTGAAGATGATTTTTACAGAAACTATCAGGATTCGAGACCCTTCTCAAGTCCAAGTTTGTCATTTGAAGCTTAGAATGAGAGTGATAATGATGTTCTTCAACCCCCTTGGCCTCTAGGAGGAGAATTTATCTTCACACCTCCAAAGGCACCGCATTAAAAAAAGAACCCACGAAGTCGATCGGAAAGAGATGGGTGCACTTGAAACCCACATACCCTAAGCCTCCATTCTTTCTCATCATGCACTGACGAGGGGGAATACTAACTGAAATTTGGGAATAGAATAAACAGGCGTAAGAACCATGAATAGCAAAAGAAGAAGACAAACACACGACAACACCAAATTCGCTGGACTAGAAAACCAGTAGGTCATCCCCTCAATTCCATAACAAGGGGCCAAATTCAAGACAATAGCCCAATTCAGGACAACTTAAGGACATTACAACCCAAAATTCCTAGGAATACACTAAAATGAGGGAAAAAAACTATGTGCATGCCCTTAGTAAGAGAAAATACAGTTGACTATTTAACCAAAATAAGACTCAAGTAGAGTAAGAGAAAAAACCAGGCTGACCATAACCATCCAATAAATCCCAAACGGACAAAATATGTATACCCAATAGACCCAATGTGAAATGAAACTAAAAAAATCCCATAAGACTAACAAAGAAACCATGAACCATAAATAACCAAATTAACCATCGGTTGCACCCCCAGCCAGCAGTACCACAATACTAACATATAGAATTCACGTTTGAAGAGAACAAGAGAAGCACAGTAAAACCATATGTGTACTCAATTAACCAAAATGCATAATAAATTCTAACAACTTCTCAGAGAAGACAATTTATTACCCTCCAGCGCGATTGCATGCACCAGAGAACCCCATTCAAGCACTACCAGTTGCACTGTAATGGAGCAGGATGAGAGAGCAGCCTCACCACCCTTCATCCATGAAACATCCTTTTTCCACCACGTTGGAATGAGACTACATTTATAACAATTTCACAAGTTGTACACTTCCTAGCACCCACCTTCAAAACTTTGACAAACGAATGGAAGACAGTTGGAGCAGGCTCACTTCACAAGGTGTCGTTACCGCAAGGGAGAACAATCACATCGGGGGTTGTATAGGCTCATAGATACTAATATATATTATATACATTAATAAGTCATTCCATAAAAAGTGTGGATCATAAATTTTTATGTCATTATATATTATTAATTATCAGAAATATTAAAGTTGGGTTATCATTATATACTTTGGAGTATAAATTTATGCTTTTTTTCATAAAGAGATGGAGTAGGGAGAAGTGTGTATGCGTTCATTTCAAATTTAGCATCCAATTCTTGTAATTAGTTTCATTATGTTATGGTATTATTGGTTATGATTTAATTGGGTATAAATCAAGATTTTTAAATGGTTTTTTTGACATTTCCCCTTTCACTCAATATGGGGAAGTGAACTATAATTTTTGTGCTTAAGAATCAATTATTTTGTTCCTTCCAAACAATGCAACAAGTTTGGAGTATGGATTCATGCATTTTTTTCACTTTGATCATACATATCAGTGTTTTTTATGAAAATAAACAAACAACAAATCTTAAAAGGTGTTGTAAAAATTTCTCTCTAAAGTGTAGCACAAATTAACCATAATGACCTTGAGGAAATTCACATTTCACAAATTTTTATAAGAGCATGAAGTTTTTTGTTTTGAGTATAAAAAACAAAATCTTGGTGATCTATATTGGATCATTATATATTTTTCATTCATCTCGGTGCTTTCAAAGTGGAAAAAGTGGAGGAATCAAATCATAGTACCATTTTTACCGATAGGATCCAATGTGGCAAATTGGGGTATGAAACCTTCTAAGAGAATTTTGAGGCATCAAATGATGTTTTTTGGGGGTAATTTTTTTTTTAGCATGAAACCTTTTCTTCCTATTCTACACACAAATACCTTTCCAACGACACGAGAATCATGTTAATCATAGTCTGTATGTGAAAGTTATGTCACTTAGAAGTTGGCATTTCCATTTTCACCACCATAATTTGAGAGGATGCCACCTCAACCCCCATAATTCATGTAAAATGGGATAGAAACATGATTATGATGAAGAAGACTCTAGAAGAGTCTATATTGAAACTTTGTTTAAGAGTTTAGGTAGTCAAACCTAACCACTAATAGGCCATCAGGTTGTGTTATAACTGAGACATTAGGAGGAAAAAAGGTTCCATTCTTTCGTGTGCACACAAATATGAATTGTGCACTGTAGTAGCCCACGGGCCACATGCCATACTTATTTGTACTCACAACCATATTTCCATTCAAAGAAAGAGAGCGGAGGAACCTAAACTTCTAGCTGGGTTTTTGTCCTGAAAGGGTTTCCTAGGTCATATCATGTTCCAAATGTGTTTGTGATATTTTATTTCGTTGTTCTCTATTTTATACATAATTTTAATTTTCATGCATGTGCTATTAAAACTAATATACATATCTATAAATATAAAGAGATATAAACCTGTAATAATGTAGAGTTTGGACTTTTAAGTATAATTTTATCATATATGTTGTGACGAACTATCTAGTGGAATATCTACAATATTTTACCAATCATATTGGTTTCAGAGCAGGTTTATTTTTGTATATTATGGATATTTTCAAGGGAACTAGATCAGTTAGGAAAAAAATTGTAAAACCCTAATCATGGATGACGAATCTATGAATAACACTTGTGATCCCGCATAAGAGATATTTTCACAGTTGGAACAACAAGTCACACATATAAATCACAATGTAAATATTCTCATGATGGCCTTGAGCAATAAGATTGGGGTATTGTGAGAATATGGGTGTTAATGTAAAGGAAAAATCAGAGGGGAGATCTAGAGACCAAGAAGAAAAGGAGAGCCAGTCGAAGAAAAGACGTAGAAATGATCAACCCAGTTTGAGTGTCATTAATCATTCACAGTCCATGTTCAAAATGGAATAGAAGGTTGATATCAAGTCATACAATGGTGATATCGATGCTCTGAAGCTAAATAAATGGTTGCAGTAACTAGAAGTGTATTTTAGTGTCCATCGAATTGGGGAAGAACAAAATATTTCATTTTCATGACTAAAATTAGAGGGCCATGCCCCGAATTGGTGGGAATGCCACATGGAGACCTTGAGGTTGGAGGGAGAACCTTCAGTGACTAAGTGGGAGGACTTCAAAATCCTCATAAAGTGGGTTTTATTTTATTGAGTATGAAGATGACTAGTGGATCTGATGGCACTACTTTAGGAAAAAGCAAGGGAAAAGCATGCAAGAGTACACCAAAAAGTTTATAAATATGGCTATAATGTTGGGTATCACCTCAAAGAAGCTATATGTACTCCTCAAATAGTTGGGGTCTACATCACCATTTGAGGGAGGAAGTGATGTTGTTCAGGCCTAGATTTATGGATGAGGCTTATGTACAAGAAAAATCATTAGGAAACAAAGGCCCGAAGAAATGGATATCAAGTGGATGGAAGTAGAAGGATAAACATAACACGTTTAAGGAGGGGAAGAATAAGCTGAAAGGGGGAAAATATAAAAATACGAAAACCATGACACATCAGTGCAAATATCCTAGCAACCACTACAACATTAATGGCCATCAGAGAAGTGTTGGAAGTTGCACCTTGAGCTTAACCCAAAGAAAAAAAGTAAAGAGAATAAGAAGAAGAATCTCATGGAAATTGATTCGAGAAACCAAGTTGAAAGTAGCTCAAACATGGATGAGAAGATCTTCTGTACATCAATGCTGAAGGAGGTGAATTTGAGTAGCCTTCAACAACATGAAGGGAAAGAAATGACCAAACTATTCCATATAAAGATAAAGGTCAAGAAGACAAAGATTGATGCCCTATTTTACTTGAGATTGCAGGAAAATTCCATTGCAATAGAGTTGGTCAAGAAGTTGGGGTTGGAAATTTGTGATCATCCAAGCCCATATCCATTGGGATGGGTAAATAAGGATGCAAAGTTGAAGGTAGCAAAACAATGAAAAATTAGATTTTCCACCAATTTTGATTTTATTGATGAAGTAGAAATAGATGTAGTTACCCTTGATATATGTGGATTCATGTTTGTGAGTCCCTACATGTAAATGCGAGATGCAATATTAATGTGGAGATACAATCTATATCAATTCATCAAGGATGGAAAATTATTCATCATCAATGCAAACAAAGGAAAGTCAAAATCTTCGCTAGTAAGTTTCAACTAAGGCAAGAAATTGATTAGTTCCAACAAAAAGTATGTTTTATTATTTTAAAGAGAAAATCATTCCGTAGAAGAGTTATTAAGATGTAAGGCATCCCTAGATGGGTTTACTAAGAAAGAGAAACAACAACTGGAAGAGTTACTATAGGCATAGAGGGATGTGTTTCGAAAGCCTAAAGGGTTACCACTTAAGAGGAAAACAATGCATGAGATCCAACGATTGTTAGACTCCCGAATACCAAACATTGGTTTGTACATGCAATATGTTATAGAAGAAACCGAGGTGAATAAACTGCTGCAACAACTACTAGAACAAGGTTTAATTCGATTGAGTACATCAACATGTGGGCCACCCATCATCATTGTGCCAAAAAAGAATGGGACCTGGTGGATGTGTATAGATTACAGGGCATTGAACAAGATCATGCTCAATAAAAAGTACCCCTTTCCCATGATAGATGGTATACTAGATCAATTACAACCTGCAAAATACTTCACCAAGCAGGGCTTAAAGTTTGGATATCACCAAGTTCCAGTTAAAGAAGAAGATACTTGGAAGTTTTTCTTCAAAACCAGGAAGGGTTTGTATGAGTGGTTAGTCATACCATTTAGCCTATGTAATGCACCGACTACGTTGATGATATTAGTGAATGATGTATTGTTCCCTTTTCTAGATTCATTTGTTATTGTTTATTTGGATGATATACTAGTATACAATGCTACATGGAAGGAGCACATCTCACATTTTTCACAAGTGTTGGAGACATTAACGAAGCATCAACTGCTAGAAAATATCAAGAAGTATGAGTTTTCACAATAATATTTGGTGTATTAGGGCTATGTGATCGGTGGAGGAGAGTTGAAGATAGATCTAACCAAGATAGAGGCCATCATGAAATGGTCAGTGCCTACTAAGTTTTCTGAGGTTAGGAGTTTTTTTTGGGTGACACAATACCTGAGGAAATTCATAACCTTGTTTTTAGTGGTAGCAACACCGCTCCACACCATAACAAAAATTGGCAAAAGTTTCCAATGGGGAAAGGGTCAACATAGGGTCTTGGAGGAGATTAAGAAGAAGATCAATGAAGAAATAATTTTGGCATTACAAAAATTGCATCATCCCTTTGAAGTGGAGACATATGTAAGTGGGTATGCTATGTAAGTTGTCTTGATGTAGAGAGGAAGGCTTGTAAGCTACCATTCTGAAGTATTTCATGGGGTAGTTCTTAAATACCCTACCTACAACAAAGATCTCTATGCCCTAGTGCAAGATATGAAGAAGTGGAAGCAATATCTGATGGGAAAGGAGACAGTAATCCACATAGATCACTAACCACTAGAGTACCTACATGCCCAAAGTGAGTTGCAATAAACTAGACATTACAAGTGGATGGGGTTTCTACAAAAAATCATTTAGTGATTAAGTACAAGAAAGGTAAATAAAACAAGTTAGCTACCATGATTTCAAGGCCACCCACATCAAATATCACATCTTTGGGAAATATGATGCATATGGAGCCATTCACCCATGATGAATACAAAGAGGTATATTCAAAGGATGATGAATTCATGAAGGTGTTTCAATAATTTCCGAGTCAGAGTCATGTGCACAAGGGTGATAGCACCATTGAATACCATATACAATATGGGTTGCTCTCTAGGATGGATAAGCCATGTATTCCTAATGGGGAACAATTGGAGTTGATTAGAGAAGCTCACACCTCTAAGGTTGCAAGGAACTTTGGTGTAGGGAAGAAAAATGCCAACTTGCATAGGTATGTGTATTTTCCCAAGATGCAAGAGCAGGTAGATAGGTTCATAAAGGGATGCATTATTTTTTGTACCAGCAAGCCTAGCAACAAGAAACAAGGTCTATATCATCTCTTAATTGTACCCATTCATCATTGGGAAATAATTTCCATGGAATTTGTGGGAGGTTTACCAACAACTAGGAAGGGACATGACAACCTATTTGTGGTAGTTGACAGATTCAACAAAATGTGTATTTTGATGCCCTATAAAATGACCATAAGTGGGAAAGAATCAACAAACTTTCTCTTTGGACAAGTCTAGGTGAAATTTTGGATACCAAGGAGCATTGTTTTAGACATGGACATGAGATTTCTCAATTCATTTTGGGCTATTCTGTGGGAGAATATGGATACAAAGTTGAAGAGGTATACAAAATTCCATACATAAACATATGGACAAACAAAAGTAGTCAACCAAGCTTTGGTACAACTATTGAGGGGATAAAATCAAAAGCATCCAAATCCTTGGGATGAAAATATGGTATATATAAAACATTATTACGACAGAGAAGACCACACTTCTACTGGAAATTCCCTATTTAAAACTTGTTTTGGATATTTTCTGCCTTCACCTCTCGACATTGCATATGGGAAATAATGAAGAGCGAGGGAAGATCCTATAAGAGACGCCTTGATGGCTAAATTTTTTATAGAGAAGATCAGAAAAATCCATATATAGGTACAAGAGACACTACAAAAGTCACAACAAAAATACAAGGCGAGGAATGATCAACATAAAAAAGAGAAATCATTCAAGGTGGGAGACAAAGTATGGATATAGTTGAACAAGGAGAGGCTACAGGGGTTTGGTAAGAATTGTGGTATGGTCCCTTCACAATGATGGAAAAGGTGGGTGATTTGAATAAAACCTCCCCTCACATCTACCCACTTTCACCGACTTACCCGGGGTAAACATGAAATGAGGGGACACTATGAAAGGATTCAACCTCCAAGGTGACCTTAAGGAAATGGAGTCAACAAACAAACCTTACTGACTTCCCTCAGGTGCCACAGGACCCTCTTGGAGTAACCCAATCCCTCCAGGTGTCCATCCCCTGAGCCAACCTAATTTTTCCTTGATATTGAGCCCCAGTCGCTCCCTTGCCAAGCCCTCCATGCAACTGGAAACTCCCAGTCGTTCCCATAGGCCTGCATCAGTGTGACTGTGGCCTTTTTTGCTAAGTGTTGTACCATCGACTATAGAATTTAAGCCACTTTTTCAGGGTTGGGGCTAAGCCTCTGCCCAGAAATCCATATAACTTTCAGAACTAATAAATTACATGAAAAAAATGATTATAAACCAAAAAATGAAACCAGGACTAGCCCTGACCATCCCCAACTGGGACTGACATTTTGTCAAACACTTGGAAACAACAAAACCTACAGGTCATGAAGACAAGAATGAACATAAGGGACTAGAGATTAATATGATACTTAACAAAAAGGATTGCCATCCTATCTCTTTAACTGTCTTAACATCAATTAGGTATTGCATCTATTATTATTTCAGTTATAAGTAAAAAGATGAAATGAACCATGACTAGAACTAGTCACATAACCACGCTTATAAAAAAACATATAACCACATAAATAACCATAAGATAACAACCATTAAATCCACATAATAACAAATACAAAAACAAGAGAACTTAACTTTCATTAAATATAGGAAAGGGCCAACCAAGTTCGGGACTTCCACGTACCACCCAACCATGGACATGGCTGAACCAAATATTTCTCTCAGCCAACCACCCTCATGCCATATTCCAAGCTTGAATGTGGGATCTCATGGACAAACCAATCCAAAAACATCCAAGGGAATCTATAGGTTAAACCACCTCCACCCTCACCATATTATGATCTCACCTAAACCGACACTAAGATCAATAAATCGAACTGAGCTTGGAATGCCTCTAGATCTCATCACTATCCTTCAAGAATTTTTTGTCTCCTTGTCTCTAGGCTTTACCGAAATCCACATTAGATCACTAGGCCCTTACCAAGACACCACCCTCATGATTTACCGTGTATCTCGTCAAAAATGGTCAAGAGATTCTTAGACCTTTGGCAATGTTCTCGAGAACACCTCCGACCCGGATTCCAAAACCATCTGACAATTCCCAAGATCAAACCCAAGAACAATCCCATCACACCATGGCTATCCGGAAAAAGGATAAGGAAGGCTAAAAAATATTTTGAAAACCCAACAAAACCATGCCACCAACAACAAAAGAACCAAATACTAACATGCACATACCATGCATGTCAAAACTAGTTACGAAATCATACATGAAATCTGTTACCGCAAGTATTCCTGCTAAAGATGCTTGATCCCTCTCTTCCTTTCTTGATATTTTCTTTCCTTTCCTTTCCTTGTATTTCCTTTTATTTCTTTTCCTGTCCTTTTCTTGCTCGATCTCCTTCTCCTCTTGGTGCTCTTCTCCTCTCTGAGTGTAATTATAAAAATGATCTGAAAAAAATATAACAACTAATGCTTTGAGGTCTTTTTATCATTCATGCCTCAAATTTATTCAATTTTCTATTATTTTCCTTCAATTTCCTCCTCACATGCAACCTGTGACCTTTCACCTTCCTTTTCTACTAATTTCCTTTATTTTCATAAATAAATGTTTAAAAATAAATTTTTTCCTTTTTAATGCCTTAGCCATTTCCTTTTCCAATTTCCCCTTAGCCATAAACACATCTAGTGATGCCCACTAGGATATCTTTGCCAAAAATTCAGCTTGGAATAAGTATCCCTTAATCGTGGTCTTATTTTTCCTTTATTAACTTTTATTACATGAATTTTTAGCCTAGGTCTGTTATAGAACCCTCCCCCTTGGGGAACACCATCCTCAGTGTTAAAACACACTTATACCTCAACAAAACCGCTGAAAAGAAAACATACTGCCCATGGAGATTTATAACTTAGCTCGATGCAGTATTTACAATGAAAAAACTGCTCAGAAGAAAAAATCATCATGACAACATGACAATATAAAAATCATGCTACTTATTGGAGATTTATAATGTAGCTCATGGAAATATCTACAATAGAAACCATACATAAATATGTACCAATGCAAAAACTACTTTTCCTCAACTAACAAAAAATGAAGGATACATAGCCCACATCTGATCCACCATATCAAATGTAGCTTCTTCAAGCCCAAAGTGATTCCATTGCACTTTAACTTGCTCTATGGCTTTGTTTCTAAGGATGAGCTGTTTCCGTTGCAATATGGACTAAGGTTTCGACTGGAATTATCCTTCTTACTCCACCTGCAATACAAACCAATAAATAACATGATCAACATCCTTTATATACCTTTTAAGTATTGAAACATGAAAAACATCACATACTTTCAATGTTGGAGGTAGTGCAAGTTGATAGGCCACTAGTCCAATCCTCTCAAGGATATCAAAAGGCATGCAATATCGTGGTGAAAACTTGGCACATGATCCAATCCTCAAGGAGCTCTTCTTGGGATTGATTCACAAATACACATGCTCCCAAACCTGAAACTTCTTAGATGTCTTGTGCTAGTCTGCATAACTCTCTTCCTTTCCTGTGCCGCCTTTAAATTATTTTTTATAACCTTCATTTCCTGTTCCATATCTTCCAACATTTCCGATCCAACGAGTACCATGTTCACTAGACCACTCCAACTGATGGGAATATATCAACTATGCCCATGATTGTTCAGATGTTTCTTCTCCCAAATCAATAAAATGAGGACCCTTCATTTGAGTTTTCCTCAATTTCCCCTTAAGTCTGGAAATTCTTCTCACACGCTGTGGACCACTGTCCTTTTGCTTTTGTTTTCCTTTATCTTTCTTCTTGGCTATAGATAACTGTTCTTGAAGATGAACCAATCTCTCAGATAACACTTGATGATCTTCTTCTTCGGAAGAAGGGGTTTGATGTATAGCCTCAATACTTTTTCTCTCTTTTGGTGTTATTGGCTTTTTACCCTTGGTTTCTCTCTTCTTCCTTTTTGACAATCTCTCTTCCCTACTGGTTCTTTAAATTGTAGTAGTAGGAGTACTTTGAGTTTCATCATTTGTTCTTTTTCTCCTACTCCTTCTTGATGTGCTACCTTCAGGAATTTCTTGAGGTTCCTCAAAGAAATTTCTAATCAAAAATTGTTCCCATGTGTCTTTCTTCTCCTTTAGCTCTTTTTCAATCAACATTTTTACAAGACCATGGTGATATAGATGTGGTTCTACATCCCCTAAATGTTTCTGAACAGTCACAGACATCTTCTTCAAACTATTTAATAGAAAATATGGGAGATTGAGAGTTTGATTATCTAGAAAATTCATCAGCAATCTGGTATGGTACATATACATGGACCCAAAACGGCCTTCACAGGTAATGAATTTTTGAACAACTAGCAGCAAAGTAGCCCATTCCTTTTTCAAAGCATGAACAGGAATTCCTCTTTTAAAAATGGTTATGTCCATACCTTGGTTTCGTAAGATTATTCTCCAGGCTTCATCACTAATGCTTTTATTCTTAAACCATCGTTCACCCTCTTGAGGAAGTTCCGTGGCAGTTGCTATAGATGCCTCATTCACCGTGAACTTAAGGTCTCCAATCTCTACTTCCAGGCCATTGAACGACCTTGCAAATGCTTTTGTCACTTCTTTATGGTAGCCTCTGAACTTTTGGATAAACCGCAGCCACTTTGCTTTCTTCAATATATCCCTTACTTGCGGATATCCTTCCATGAACTTAGGTCCTTCTGGTTCTGCTCTTAGCAATTTACCCATTCTTCTTTCTTCTCTTCAAAAATTTGCCTGCGTGAGGGTTCAATGGAAGTAGAACGGCTGAATGCACGGAAATGAGCACAATGACTGTAGGTAGATATCAGAGAGTGGGTATACAGGCTGTAGCGTAACAGAGAATGAAATGGAGTGAAACAGAACAAAGAGGGGTTTCGTGAGCACGGCAGAGATACGGCTGTGAGATTAACAGAACAATAGGTTGAGTATAACACATCCGACAGTGTTTTGAAATTTGGTGGCTGCAAAATAAATGTGAGCACGTTTAAACAACGACTATGGATTTATGCGGCTGTAAGAAGCCGTAGTCAAATCAACTACGTCTCATTGTCATAGGTGGAATATCGGAGTATGAGTGAAGATCGGAGGTTTAATTATGGGACCATTTGAGAATGAATGTGGGAGGATCACATGGAGATCGTGAAAGGGTTACGGAGTTTGTCAATATAATCATTGCACATAATGGATGGAGCTTATGGTTTAGAACTATATAAAAATGTGTTTTCAATGCTATTTGAAATGAATTTTTACTCATACCTTGGAATCTTTTCCTTTTTCCTTGGTCTTTAATTAGTTGCTCCTCATTGATATCTTGAATGCCCCATGTCTTCATAATTGGTCCTCTCACCTGCATTTAATTTCATGATTATGGAAATAACATCTGGCTGTACATTCTTTTGAAAACAGAGTAGTAGCTGCAGAATCTGCTTCTGGCTGCAGAAACTGGAGTCAGCTGTGGAAACAGATGTCAGCTGCGGAAACTGACACAACTATTATTTAGGTGAATGAACATGAACGGATGACAAATGACTAGATGGAAATGGTTATGAAAAAGAATTTAATTGGTGAAAATGGAATGAAATAGATAAAATGAAGTGGAATGGAGTGAAATGAAGTGGAATGAAGTGGAATGAAGTGATCACAAACTTGTGAAATGAAAGAGAGATTTTTTTTTTTTTCGAAAATATAGGGTGTCAGGTGTTCCTGATTTTCACCCAATATTTTCTGTATAAGACTGCCAATCAGTGATTGGTTTTCAGGCTTATACAAATATATATATATATATATATTTTAACTGAAAAAAACAAAAACTAGGCTGGTGGAGAAGAAGAATTCTTCTGTACCAGCCTGATTGCAGAATTTTCTTGAAACATTTTGACAAATTCCTCTTTTGAGAGTGGCTTATGATAAAATTTCAATTTGTGGCCATTCACAATAAGAGGAGTTTGAAACTCATCAATGGTCTTGATTCTTACCGCTCCATTGCTAAAGATCTTGTCAATCTCATATGGCCCAAGCCAATGAGTCAGAAATTTTCCTTGAAAATCTTTAAACTTGGAATCAAATAACAATGCCCAATCTCCTTCTTGAAACTTCTTCTCTTTGATGTACTTGTCATGCCATTTAGCTCTTTGATATTGAACTAGATAAGTTCTTAGAATTGCCTCTTGTCTGATCTCATCTAGCTCATTCAACTGCTCCATTCTATGCTTTTGGGCTTCTGATAAGTCCATCCCCAACTGAACTGCTATCTTGAAGGTCTTGACTTGGAACTCAATGGGGAGCAAGACTTCTTTCCCATAAACAAGTTCATAGGGAGAATGTCCTGTTGTATTCCTCCATGTAGTTCTGTAGGCCCACAAGGCTTCTGGAAGCCTTTCCGCCCAATCTCTTCTATGTAGATGAACAGTTTTGGTGATGATACTTTCAAGAACTTTGTTTGTGGACTCCACTTGACCATTTGCTTGTGGATGGTAAGGAGTAGATTTTCTGTGCTTGATTTTGTATTCTTCCATCAACTTCTCCCCCAAATTTGATGTGAATTGGCTCCCCTGATCTGTTACAATTTCTCTTGGAACACCAAAGCGAGTAAAAATATCCTCATAAAGAAAATGAACAACTGAATTTTCAGTAGCAGATACTAATGCTTTGGATTCTACCCATTTAGTAACATAATCAGTACAAACCAATATATACTTCTTTTGTTTAGATGGTGGATTAATAGGTCCAATGAAATCTAAAGCCCATTTTTCAAAGGGTTCAATGAGTACCTATGTTTGCAATGGCATTTCATTTGAAAGGGTAGGTTTCCCTACTCTTTGGCAACTGTCACACCTTTTGACATATTGTTTTGCATCTTTGAAGAGGGAAGGCCAATAATATCCTAAAGAGAGGATTTTATAGGCCGTCCTTTTGTCTGCAAAGTGTCCGCCGCATGGTTCATCATGACATGCCTTAAGAATATCATGCATTTCATCTTCCCTGACACATCTTCTGATCACAAGATCTGGCCCTGTTTTAAACAATTTGTTAGAAATCCATGAATATTTTGAACTCTCCTGAATAATTTTTCGTTTTTCATTTGGAAATAAATGTGAAGGCAGTTTCCCTGTAACCAAATAGTTAGCAATATCTGCATACCAAGGAGTCTTAATAGTTACCGCAAACAAGTATTCATCAGGAAACTTATCCTCTACAGGAGAATCTTCTTTAGTATTCTGAATCCTAGACAAGAAATCAGCTACTGTATTTTGTTTTCCTAGTCTATCCAACACAGTAATATTGAATTCTTGCAAAAGTAAAAGCCATCTTGTCACTCTGCCATTAGTAACAGGTTTGTTCATTAAATATCTAATTGTAGAATGGTCAGTATGAATAAAAGTTTCATAGCCTGTTATGTAATTTCTAAACTTATTAATTGCATGAACAACAGCTAAAAACTCTTTTTCAGTCACAGTATAGTTCAACTCTGTGGGAGTCAAATTTTTACCGGTATAATAAATGGCATAAGGAACTAAATCTTTTTGACCCAACACAGCTCCTAGAGCTGTATCTAAAGCATCTGTAGAAATATGGAAAGGGAGTTTCCAATTTGGTCCTCTCAAGATAGGTGCTTCAGATATTCTTGTTTTCAAAGTTTCAAAGGTTGATTGACAATCAGGATCCCATTTAAATTCATAGTCTTTTGTAAGCAATTTGAAGAGTGGAGATGCTATTTTAGTGAAGTTTTCTATAAATCTTCTATAGTAACCAGTAAATCCTAGAAAACTTCTAACATCTCTTCGACAATTTGGAATAGGCAACTTGGAGATGACTTCAACTTTTGATCTATCAACCTTAATCCCATCTCCTGAAATATGATGTCCTAAAACAATCCCTTCAGTAAACATCATAAAGCATTTTTCATGGCTTAATGAAAGGTTTGTTTCTTTGCATCTTATAAGAACTTTTCCAAATTTTCTAATGCCTCTTCAAATGAATTACCATAAACTGTAAAATCATCCATATAAACCTCTACACAATCATGGATTAGATCAGAAAAAATTCCTAGTACCGCTCTTTGGAATGTTGCTGGTGCATTACATAACCCAAAAGGAAGCACTCGGTAGGCAAAAGTTCCCCATGGACAAGTAAATGTGGTCTTATCTTGATCTTCAGGTGCTACCTGAATTTGATTATAGCCACTAAAACCATCCAAGAATGAAAAGTACTTTTTACCCGCTAATGTGTCTAATACTTGATCGATAAAAGGCAAAGGAAAGTGATCCTTCAAAGTTGCTTTGTTCAATTCCCTGTAATCAATGCATACCCTCCATTTACCATTCTTTTTAGGTACTATAACCAGAGGAGAAACCCATCGGCTATCTGAAATTGGATAAATGAAGTTTACATTGAGTAGTTTTTGGAGCTCTTCTTTCACTATCTCTCTAAGATTTGGATTCATCCTTCTTTGAGGTTGTCTGATTGGTCTACTGTTTTCCTCAATATAGATATGATGGATGCAAGTCTTAGGATCAATACCTTTCATGTCAGTATACTCCCATGCAAATGCAGTAGAATGTTTTTGCAATATTTTGATTAGTTCTTTTTGTTGTGACTTTTCCAAATGTTTGTTGATATTCAATGTTTTTCCTGGAAAAATCTCAATGGTAGAACTACCAAACTCTTCCATAGAGTAAAGAGACATTTGTCTTGATGATAAATATTCTATGTCAGATTCAAATTGAAATTGTGTGGGGTCATATTCTGAAGATGTCTCAAAATTTTCTAATGTGTTCAGAATTTGACTATCCTCACTAACTTCCGAAATGGTAAAGACAGGTTGTATAATGTCCTCATCATCAACCCATTCATTGTCTCCTACTTCTGTGATTGCTTTTGCTGGAGGATACAAATTGAATTTCTTTGTCGAATTACCATTAGAAATGTACATATCCCCAGATCTACAACTAATGAAAGCATCAGCCGTGGCTAGCCAAGGTCTTCCTAAGATAAGTGGGTGCCCTCCTAGATTACTTTTGGGAGTCAAAATCATAAAATCTACTGGATATTCCCAAGAATCTAAGGAGACTGAAATATCTTCTAATACACCATCTGGTTTAATAATTGATCGATCTGCAAGTTGCAGTAGAGTAGGTGTAAAAAGAAGGTTAGGAAGTTTTAGCCGGTCCATAGTCTGTCTACTCATAATGTTGATAGCAGCCCCTAAGTCAATCAATGTGTTTGGAATTTCTATCCCATTTATATGTGTCTTGACAATTGGACTTCCTGGATCTACATACTTCTGCATGGTAATTTTTCCCATCATAATATCTGCAATTTTTCCTACCAGGTGGATTCTTCTTTTGTCTTTTAGTTTCCTTCCTGGTCTTTTGAAACTCAACTCCTTTATTGTTTTTGCTAGAATAGGAATCTCTCGAATGGCTTGTAGCAAGGGAATCTTGATACAAACATTCTTCAATTCATCTAGAAAATCATAGTTAGGCAACAAGATTTATTTTTCCACCCCCTTGTCAATTTGTAGTCTTTCAGGAAAAGGAGGTGTAGATGAAGATGCAGGTTGCTCAACTATAGGAGTTGTGGGTGTTAACTTTTCTTTTTATTTTTGAATATTTGAGTTTTGAAGAAATGCTTCCTCAAAACCCTTATTGGCTTCAAGAGAGTCCTCCTCAGAGGTATCCTGCTCTAGGTCATCTATAGAAGGTTTTTCTAAAACTCTACCAGATCTGAGTTGTACATCATTGAGAGGAATAATCATATAGGTAGGAAATTGTTTTCCTTCTATCATGTAAGTATTCTGAAGATTTTTATTGTTAGGATTTGGCAATGGCTAAGTTGGAAGTTGATTTGTATTTTGTTGGTATGGGAGCATGAGTTGAGGATTTGGATTTTGTTGAGAAGGTTTTTGTTGTGGAAATGGCAATGAAAGTTGTGGATTTGGGTTTGGAAGTTGTGGAGCTTGTTGATTTTGAAAAGATGGAGGATATTGATAAAATTGAGCAAATCTCCCATAAGGATTTTTCATCCCTTGTACCCATGGCTGATATGGATTTTGATGTTGGAGCCAAGGTTGTTGCCAAGGATTCCAATTTGGTGGGGTTTGAAAATTCATAGGGTTGTTAAACCCTTGAGTTTGTTGTCCCTGCCAAGGTCTTCTTGCAACAAAACAGAGAGATTCTACCGAATTTGGGTCTTCTTGAAAGACAGCTTTGAGTCCAGGAATTGAAGGACAATCCTTGATCTCATGATTCTCTGAGCAAATCATACATGTTTCTACAACTTTTGCATCCAAGGGACATTCCCTTAAAGCATGTTTCTTCCTACATTTCTGACAAAAGATGGCTAAAGCATCTGTTTCTGCTTTCTGCTTGTTTTGGATTTTAAGGGTGTCTAGTTGTTCACTAAGGCTCCCTAAGATATCAGTTTTGAACTCATCAAGCATATTACCAATCTCTGCCCTACTTACTGATCCAGTTGCAGATTTGTTAGCCCTAATAAGACAAGGATCCCTAGGCCCTTTTCCTGTTTTAGATTTTCCTCTTGAGAGATGGACACATAGTTCTGTTATGTCACGAAGTGGGAGTTGAGAAATATCTCCTTTCCCCATCATGTTTAAAATATCTATCCATTCATCTATAATGGCTTTTAATATGAGGGCTTTCAAGGTTTCATCATCTAAGTTGCTCATCTTTGCTCTTTTCAAGTTGTATTGAAATCTTTCAAGTAAGTCTTCCAAATTTTCATCTTCTTTTTGCATCATTTTGAATACCTCATCCTTGTGATCGGTGGGCATACAATAGTCCAAGTATCTATCCAAAAATGTTTGTTTCATATCATTCCAAGTCCTAATAGATTGGGTGGCTAATCCCATGAACCATTTCAAAGCAGCTCCCTTCAATGTTGAAGGAAACAGTTTGATTTTTTGAGAGTCTTCCATATAGTCATAGGTTCGGCACACGACTTCAAACTCAAACAGAAATGTTTCAGGATCCTCACTTCACAATCCATAAAAGTTGGGGAGGACAGATGGTGAGATATTTTTCATTGTTGTATGAGTTTCCTCATCAACTATAGGGAATCCAAACAAGTTGTCTCCTTCCCTATTTCTTTCATTATTTCCTTCACCATTGTTGTCTCCATTATTTCCTCCTCTTCTACCTCTACCTCCAAATCCATCTATTATTTCCTCTTCCATGATAGTTTCTTTAGAGTCCTTAAAGTCCTCTAGTTCTTCTATCAAGGGAGGATGAGAGGGAGTCTCTTCCTTTTCTAAATGAGATTTAGTAGGTGGTATAGGAGAATCCTCTAATTCAGCTGTTCCTTGAATTCCAAAAATCTTAAGGCTAGGGGTAGATGGTGGTGAATCTGGTCTATGCCTTGAAGAAGATGGAGTTGTGAAAATTGAACTCTTGGCTTTAGCTATAAACCTTCCCCTAGAATCTCTTGCTCTATGCATGTCATTTTTTTTTTTTTTTTTAAGTAGGGATAATAATTCTCTTTCTGATCTTCCAGATCACACTAGGTGCAAGAAGAGAGCATACTTAAGAAATTACTAAACCAATAATTCTCTTTTCTGATCCTCCAGATCACACTAGGTGCAAGAGGAGAGCATACTTCAAGAAGTTATCAAGTTTTCCCTTCTTTTGTTATTTTGTTTTTTTTTTTTAAGAAATTGGCTACCTAGTTACACTTCCCCCGCAACGGCGCCAAAATGTTTGGCCAATTTAGTGTGTCCTAAATTGCTACATTTAATTTTTCAATCCGGGATTCGTAAGCTGATGAAGTGTGGCGCACTATATGTGCAAGATAACCTATGTCGTTTTTGGATTTTTGTGAAATTCTAAAAGACAAGTATGGAGACAAATATTCAAGACAACAATGTCTTTCTAATGATTTTCCAAACTTCAAAATAATTTTAAAAACACACAATGACAAAATTAATTCTTCAGATAAAATGAAATTAAAGAAAATTAAATTGCATCACTATTCTAGTCAAACAAACAATGAACTACTAATCATGAAACTCATTATTCTTGCTGCTGTTCAAACATAAAAGAAACTATGCTGAAAGAAATCCAAAAGTTGCAACAAAGTAAATCTAAATCAAATTACATCAACTTATCTTCTGATCCCTCATCATTAGTCTAGCTATGATTTTCGGAGGTAACCATAAACAACTTGAGTAACCTGATATCTAACTTGCAGAAAGTAAACTAATATCAAACTACACATTCATAATTCAATCCCTCACCATCAGTCTAGCTGTGGCTTTCGGAGGTAACTGAAGATGTCATGAGCAATTTAATATTTCTAACTTGCATAAAGTAAACTAATATCAAACTACACATTCATAATTCAATCCCTCACCATCAGTCTAGCTGTGGCTTTCGGAGGTAACTGAAGATGTCATGAGCAATTTAATATATCTAATTTGCAGAAAGTAAACTAATATCAAACTATACATTCATACTTCAATCCCTCACCATCAGTCCATCTGTGGCTTTCGGAGGTAACTGAAAATGACATGAACAATTTGATATATTTAAATCTAACTACTGAAACAAATGTGCAAGACTGAAATAAACAAAGCAGTACTGAAATTAAACAGAAACTAAGAAAAGTAAATTTGCAGCAGAACAATATTAATTCCATGTCATTAGTAAAAAAGTTATGCAAATGCCCGGGCTGCCTATTTGTAATCTGAAACAGGAACACTGATCAGTTAACAACAACATAAAACATGAAAGATTATGGACAAAAGTAAGATGTAAAGCATGAAATATTATCAACAGAAATGAAGCATAAATATCATGAAAGATGTAATGTATAAACACATGAATGACTTATGGCACAATGAGCTTAAAGAAATAAAACAAGAACTATACAATAATGCACAAAACCTCAGCATGTGCAGGGGCCCTCTACACCAGCCTTGGCAACAGTCTTCAAGTACGAATTACGCTTGGAAACAGAGTCTTCTTATATATTAAAATGCAGTCATAACAGAAAGGTGATATTACGGCACAGTGGCAACGTAATTACATTACAGAGCTATCTGGAAGCTAATGGAGACTAATCTAATATGCGTATGCAAACACATTATTTATAACAAAGGAAATATAACTAATTCCCTAAAGTTTGTGCTGATGGAGAACACGTAAACCATTACGTCCAGAGATCTAGGAGCATGGCCGCGTTGAGGAGTAAATCTATGAAGAGTGGATGTTGAATTCGGCTTATGGAGCCATGTACAGGTGTTGATTTGTCTCCCGCAATTCAGAAACGGCCATATGAATCTTCACGTGACGAGAAACAGAGTCCTGTCACCGTGGGACTCTACGGTTGACTTCCACTTGGCCACCTTTGACCGTAGCCTCCTTAGGTGAATTTTCTCGAGCCAATAGGACACGATCCATGTCCACATCATTTCTGACTTGCCCATGTGGCTCGTTTTTCCTGAAGACACCTGTAACATATACTTTCAAAAAATGGCTGTGGAAAGTTGCAGCAGCTGCGGAAAGTGGCAAGATTCCGCAGCTAAATGAGCAAAAATATAAATCAAACAGCAGACACAAAATATAGTTAAAAACCATTTTAGATGCTCTTTTGCAATTAATATACAATGATATTGAAAACTTGGAAGGCTCAGGTGAATGAAAAAGGTCTAGGAAGATGTATAAGAAGAATGCAGATTTGAGACTCAACAATGACCTACTATTCAGTGACGATGCCACCCTTAGCCACATCTTCAGTTATAGATGGTAACAAGGACTTAATCAACCACTCGGAAAGGAGCTGATCAGGAAAAAATGTCTTGACCATTCTACGACAACGACGCCACTCATGAATATGATCAGAAATGTGAGTAGAATTAGTTTATTTGAAATTGTTCAAGAGTTCCATTCCAGTTTCATATCGTATGGGTAACTGAAAGTGGGTCAGAAAGGTAGTATCTAAGGTAGTGAAATTATCAAATGAAGCTTGTGGTAACTCAATGTATCACTTCGTGGCTAGACCAGTGAGCATACGCTGGAAAAGACATAGTCGGACAGAGTCATCATTTGAGGATTTGGATGAACACCACAAATGATGAGTCATAACATGTGTCGACGGGTCTTCTCCAAGGTTCCCATTGAACTTAGGAATATCTAAGGGTAATTTATGTGGTATCACCAACCACCAAGGAGCATAGCTGATTGGATCATTGGTAAGTCGGTTTAAATCAAGTAATTTTAAAGTTGCAACAAAGGGAAACTGTCGATTTAAGTCATGTTGAGCATAACTAGGGTCTAATGGAATTTCTTGGGAAATAGGCCTTTGAGCACTAGCATAAGGAATTTGTTTCTGGTAACCCAGATAGGGGTTGTTTTGATAAGAAAACACTTGAGGATTCTATTGACCAACACCTGGGTAAGCTACTTGTTTTTGGAATTATTGATGTGGCATTTGTGCTTGTGGCTGCCAAGGTGTCTATCCACCAAGATTATAACCCAAACTAGAATAGCTAGGATTCGGTTGTGAATAGGTAAAACAGGGTTGTGGCTGCAATATCCCGTAATATGGTAATCCAACTTGTGAATAAATAATTCTAGATACAAGAGGTTGTTGTAAACCAATAGAAGGAGTTGGATTCTGAGGGCCCAATACTTGAGGGTATTGGGTGGAAGGACCCGCCTGAGATAGTTGAGGTACAACACTTTGAGCCTGTAATAGGGGTAAGAATGTATTAACAAGTGGAGTAGATGTGGGTGCAACAGGTTGAACCGGTTGATATGATTTCACAACCGTATGTGGTTGAACATGCAGAATAGGTTTCCACTAACAAACAGTCATTTCGATATTAGGGTGACAGTCGAACGTCAGAATTATCCTCTCTCTGACATCCTTTCTCACATTTTTCCCTTACTTTCTCATAAGTTCATATAATCCAATCAATGATAAATGTCATGTTTTGTCTCAAGGAATGCATTTAAATGATTTCCATGTTATATTCTGATGTTCTTGCTATTCAAATGGATTTTTGTAATTTAGCTACAGAATGTGGCCTATTCTGCATCTAATCTTTGGTTCTGCAGCTACTTTCATGGTCTATCAGGTTCCAAGGATCAAATGGAGAAATGAGCCACATGGGCATTTCCAGATTAATCTACACATAGTTTTCGTCCTATCTACTTGATCGAGATTGATAGAAAAGGATGCCTGAGATCGTGGTCAAAGTCTGGTCAAATGGCATAAGCCGAGAACATAAGAACTCTTGATTTTATCTATCGTAGAAAATCAAGAGTTAAACAGTCAAAATCCAATTCTATAATTCGGTTAAGATTAGCCACCTATAGGAAAAATTAGCTCATAACAATTATGTTTGTTTTATTTAAATACTGGTTGTACAAAATCGAGATTAAGTATTTTTTGCTGAAACACTGTGTATTGTTTTAAAATTTTGTTATATTATAATAAAAGGATCGTGTTCATGGTACCAATGATTTCTTAGTGCATATATAATTATTTAGGATCTCAACCAAATCTGTTGCAGAGGGCCCCTGCATAGGAGGAGGTTTTTCATTCATTTTTTTAGTTTAAATTCCTTACTCTGTTTTGTCAATTATGTTTTCTGAGTAGATTAATATTACATTACAGTTTTGATCAGTAGCATAGAATTAAATCATGAATGTCTTCCTAACATCAATAGGATAACTATGTAATCATTTTTCTTCTAAAAAACATTTCGTGAGAATAGATCTATCTATTTTCAAATTGGATTAAGTTTGAAGCAATAGAGCTCACAATTATCTAGTTTCCTTTACTGTTCTATTATTTACTTTCTTAGATTAAAAATATCAGTTAATTGTATCATTGGATGTTCTTAAAAGTCATTTCAAGAAGATTATTTTATCATATTTCTAAACCGAATGATTGAATATCTAATTCATGCAATTATTGAGTTTTCCTCTCCACACTTTACTTGTTTTTCTAGGACATTAGAAACTAAGGTATAATTGGTTGCTTACACATCATTTCAAGAGGATGTTACTTCATATTGAATGATGGTGTAATCAAACATACATTATTTGTTTACAATCAGTTGAGCTTTAACTTTTCATGATTTCACATTTTCTTTTAGATACTCATTTAATTGCATCATTCGATGTTCTTAAAGGTCATTTTAAGAAGATGATTTTATCATATTTCACTGAATTATTGAATATTTAATTCATGCAATTATTGAGTTTTCCTTTGCACACTTTACTTTCTTTTATATAACATTAGAAAATAAGGTATAATTGGTTTCTTACACATCATTTCAAGAGGGTGACACTTCATTTTTGGAATGCTGGAGTAACTAAACATACATTAGTTGTTTTCTTTTGAATCTGCTTTCACTTAGAGTAGCATTAAAATTTCAATTTCAGTTATAAGATTTATATCCATGGAATAGGGAAAATGTTAAATTAGAAGTCATTAGAATAGATACTCTATTTTTCAGATCAAATTCTAACCAGTCAATAAATGTTTGATTCATTTTTATTCAAATTAGGTTAACTTAGGAACACTTCTTTTTCTTCCTGTTACATTGAAAATTGTCATCTTGACATTCTACTATCTGTATGAGCTCATTATCACTCATACTTCCTCCTTTGCAATTCTAACACATCAGTTCCTCATGTCAAGCCTTAAAAATAAGAGAAAAGTTCTCAAAAATCTCTTTAACTTTGGTATCGCACTTTCTCTTTGTCTTTCTTGCGGTCCCGAACCTAATGTTCATCACTCCTACGTACCTGAATGCACTTTCTCTGTGTTAAGGGTGTGGACCCCTGTAAAAGATTAAAAAGGTGCAAGTAAACTCAAAAAGCTCACTTTTAGTAAATTCTAGAAGCCTCTGGAAAGAATCTTGCGGTGGCAGAACTGCTCTTTTGAGGTTCATGTATCCCTTGCCTTAAGGAGCTAACCCCTTGATGCGAGGAGCTTATCCCTTTGAAGGAGGACTTTATCCCTTAATAATTGGAACTGTAACCTCCTATTTTTCACTATAAAAAGAGGCATAGGGCAGCCTCAAAGGGTTACAAATGGAACAATTGAGGAGTTGAAGCTTTAGAATTGTTTGAGGTAAAGTGCTGTTGGGATTCAGACTAATTTAACTAGGATTTTGTGAGGAAAGATCACATACCTCTATTTGTCTTGGTTGAAAGAGTGAAAGGCTTGTCAGAGTAGAGGAGATTCCGACTTTAGACCCCGGGAAGGCTTGTTCAACATCAAGGCTAAGGTTGTAAGGTTTTCCTTCATTCAAAGTTAATACAAATGAATTCATTTTTCTCAATAAGTTGTTAACTAACTGTTTATTTCATGGATTCCTTGATCACCATGATAGGCATGATATATAATATTTACTATACAGGTGCTATTTAATGTTTGCTTTTTTGTGACTGCAGATCTTTAAAGATAACTCCTTCAAGTGACCAAAGGACAACTACTTTGAACAAGCATTGGATCTATAGTAAGAACTTAACACCTTTATTGTATTCTTTTGTAAATCGCATATGTCTAGAGAAAGATAGGTTTGTTTGGCTATTTGTTGCTAGATTACCTTTTGGTACTAGGGAGATTGATCTTGTCCGCAAGATTGATTTATCCGGTCAACACTTCCTTCTTAAATTTTATTAGGATTCATTTGATTTCTTTCATGGTTTTAGATTAACACTCTTAGATATAAAGAAGAAAACCCCCAAAACAACATAAAAATACATACAACGAAGTAAGAAGAATGTTAACTAAACACATATAGTGCACCACACTTCATTAGTTTACAAACCTCGGTTGATAATCTACGTAAGAAATTTAAGACATTAAATTGGCTAAAAATTTTGGTGCTGTTGTTGGGGAAGTTTAATTAGATAGCCTCATTTCTTACATCTAAAAAAAATGATATGCGTAGAGAAAGAGATTCTAGGGGTAGAATCATAGCTAGAGGCAGGAGTTTAATTCCTACAACACCGCTCACTCCACCAAGACCACAAAGTGATACACCTCCTCTCAAACTCATATTCCATACTACACTAGACATAGACTTCCTGAAGTCCTAAGGTTAGAAATCGAATTAGGAGAATCTCCTACTTCATCCATTGAGGCAGTCTTAGAGGAAGAAGATCCTAGATCTCCAACAGAAGGAATAACCTTTTTGACCTCTACAAGGGAACATATTTTAGCTGAAGAGTTAGAAATTCCTAGTGGAGAGGAAGAGGAAGAACCTTTGTTCAACATACCATTAATAGAAGAACCAGAGGAAGAGTAGTTAACCTTGCAGATTGAATCTTATATTAGCTCTGAAGAATCTCTAAAGGTAGGAAGAGGAGAAGGAGGAGAAATATAAGGAGAAATTCTAAATGGAGAAAATGAAATGTTTGGAGGAGGTAGAGGGAATGTAGGAGGAGGCAGAACAAATAGGGAAATTGATAGTTCTTTTGGATTCCCTGTAGTTGATGGAGAGACAAATGCCACAATGAAAAATATCTCACCTTCTGTCCTCCCAAATTTTTATGGATTAAAAAGTGAAGATCCTGAAACCTTTTTGTTTGAATTTGAAGTCTTGTGGAGAACTTATGATTATTTACAAGACTCTCAAAAACTTAAGTTGTTTCCTTCAACATTGAAAGGAGCAACATTAAAATGGTTCATGGGTTTAATCACTCAGTCTATCGGAACATGGAATGACATGAAGAAAGAATTTTTAGAAAGGTATTTGGATTATTGCATACCCATCAATCACAAGGATGAAGTATTTAAAATGATGCTAAAAAAGGATGAGAATTTGGAGGATTTAATTGAAAGGTTCAATTATAACATAAAAAGAACAAAAATGGATAATTTAAATCAATATACTTTAAAATATCTTTTATTAAAAGCCATTAGAGATGAGTGGATCAACATCCTCAACATGATGGGGGAAGGGGGATATCTCTCAACTCCCATTACCTAACATTGTTGAATTATGTATTCATCTCTCAAGGGGAAAAGCAAAAATTGGGAAAAGTCCAACAGATCCTTCTCTTGCTATAGTAAATAGATCTGCAACTGGAACAGTAAGTAGAGAAGAGATTGGAAATATGCTTGATGAATATAAATCAAATATTTTAGGGAGTCTTAGTGAACATATAGACACCCTTAAATTAAAAAACAAGCAGAAAGCTGAGACTAATTCTTTAGCTATTTTCTGTCCTAAATGCAGAAAGAAGCATGCTTTAAGAGAATGTCCTCTTGATGCAAAAGTTATGGAGACTTGTATGATTTGTTCAGAAAGTCATGAAACTAAGAATTTCCCTTCAATTCCAGGTCTTAAGGCTGTTTTTCAAGAAGAAAAAACTTCAAATCCAACATAATCTCTTTTCTTTGTCTCTGGAAGATCATGGAAGGGACCAAAAACTCAAGGCTTTATCAATAAAATGTATACTTAGCCCCCACCAAATAATTGGAATTCTTGGAAACAACCTTGGCCTCAATTTCAATATCAATCTCAATCTTGGGAAAAAGGAATGAAAAATCCCTATGGAAGATTCACTCAATACTATCAATATCCTCCATCATATCCAAACTATCCTCCCCAAAAAATTCCTCAACAAAATCAACAACCCCAACTCCAAAACCAAAATCCACAACTTTCATTACTATTCTCACAAAGACCAAATCAATTACCTACCCAATCATTACCAAACCCTAATAATAAAAATCCTCAAAATACTTATATGATAGAAGGAAAACATTTTCCAACCTACATGATTACTCCTCTTGATCTCAATGATGCCCAGCTTAGATCTGGTAGGATACTAGAAAAGAAAAAGCCTTCCGTATTTATTCAAGAATAATATAATTTTTGGGAAGATTCTCTATAGCCAAATAAAAGTTTTAGGGAAGGAACATCTCTTCAAAACCAGAATTCTGAAAATGAAAAACAAAAAGAACCAGTAAACTCAACTCCTATCATAGAGAAACCATTAGTACTTACTTCTAAAACTCCTTTTCATGAAAGATTACAAGTTGATAAAGGGGTAGAAAAGCATATTGTGTTGCCCAATTATGATTTTCTATATGAATTGAAAAATGTATGCATCAAAATCCTTTTGTTACAGGCCATTAAAGAGATTCAAATTCTAGCCAAAACAATAAAAGAGTTGAGCATGAAGAAACCAGGAAGAAAAACAAAAGAAATAAAAATAATTCAACTAGTAGGAAAAATTGCAGACATAATGATGGGAAAAATTTCCATACAAAAATATTTAGATCCACGAAGTCTAGTTGTAAAAACACATATCAATTGTGTTGAAATTTCAAATACATTGATTGACTTAGGAGCAAAAATAAACATCATGAGCAAACAAACCATGGAACAACTCAAACTTCCCAATCTTCTGTATACACCTACATTACTGCAATTAGCAGACAGATCTATAATCAAGCCGGATGGTGTGTTAGAAGATATTTTAGTATCCCTAGACTCTTGGGAGTATCCTGTTGATTCTATGATCTTAACTCCTAAGAAAAATCTAGGAGGACATCCACTTATATTGGGAAGACCTTTGTTGGCTACAATTGATGCTTTCATTAGTTGTAGATCCGGTGACATGTATTTCTCTAATGGTAACTCAACAAAGAAATTCACTCTATATCCTCCAAAAAAAAAAATCATAGTTAGATGAAAAAGAATGGATTGATGATGACAATGATATACAACCTCTCTTTACTATTTCAAGCATTAGTGAAGATAGTCAAATCTTAAATTCAATAGAAAACTTTGAATCATCCTCAGAATATGAACATGTTCAATTTCAAGAAAAATGCAATATTGAATATTTTTCATCCAGGGAGATGTCTCTTCATTCTATGGAAGAATTTGGTAGCTCTACAGTCAAAATCTTTCCAGGAAAAACTTTGAACAGAAACAAAAACTTGGAGAGATTACAACAGGAAAAGTTAATCAAAACATTACAACAACATTCTTCTGCATATGCATGGGAATACACTGATATGAAAGGAATTATTCCTAAGACTTGTATACATCACATCTATATTGAGAAAAATTATAAACCTATCAGACAGCCTCAAAGAATGATGAATTCAAATCTTACGGAAATTGTGAAAGAAGAGTTGCAAAAATTGTTGAATGTGAACTTCATTTACCCAATTTTAGAGAATTAGTGTGTTTCCCCTTTAGTGATTGCACCAAAAAAAATGGCAAATGGAGGGTATGCATTGATTATCGAGAATTGGATAAATCTACCCTAAAATATCATTTTCCTTTACCCTTTATAGATCAAGTATTGGATACATTAGCAGGTAAGAAGTATTTCTCATTCTTGGATGGTTTTAGTGGTTACAATCAAATTCAAGTAGCACTTGAAGACCAATATAAGACCACATTCACCTGTCCATGGGGGACTTATGCCTACCGAGTACTTCCTTTTGGATTGTGAAATGCACCTGCAACATTCCAAAGGGTAGTACTAGGAATTTTTTCTGATCTAATACATGATTATGTAGAGGCATACATGGATGACTTTACAGTTTATGGGAATTCATTTGAAGAAGCTTTAGAAAATTTGGAAAATGTTCTTAAAATATGTAAGGAAGCAAACTTTTCACTAAGTCATGAAAAATGTTTTATTATGTTTACAGAAGGGATTGTTTTAGGACATCACATTTTAGAAGATGGAATTAAAGTTGATACATCTAAACTTGAATTCATCTCCAAACTATCAATTCCAAGTTGTCAAAAGGATGTTAGAAGTTTTCTAGGATTCACAGGATATTATAGAAGATTTATAGAAAATTTCACTAAAATAGCATCCCCACTCTTCAAGTTACTTACCAAATATTGTGAATTCAGTTGGAATCCTGATTGCCAATTGGAATTTGAAACTTTAAAAACAAAAATTTCTAAAGCACCCATCTTAAGAGGTCCAAATTGGAAACTACCTTTTCACATTTCAATAGATGCTTTAGATATAGCTCTAGGAGCTGTATTAGGACAAAAATATGTGATCCCCTATGCCATCTATTACACAAACAAAAATTTGACTCCCATTGAGTTAAATTACACTATAACTGAAAACATTAGGGGAATTTTGAGGTCTAAAATGGGCCTCATAAGAAAAATGTACAACAAAAATAAACTTTATAACAACCAATAGGATTCAAGATGATGTCAACCATGGGGGATGATTCACAATTTTTTAAATAAAAGGGTAAAAATATTAAAAAATAATAAAATAATAAAACTACTTTTTCAACTCGTATTTTCAACTTATCTCCCAAAATTTTTACTCATAAATTTACGACGGAGTACTCGTTGGATGCGAAATTTAATTCTCATCCGGAGTACCCATGTTGCATACTTTGAGTGAACTCTACTACACGAAAAATGAGAAATACATAAAAACGTGATTGTAATCACGTTTTTTATGTATTTCTCATTTTTTTTTTCGTGTATTAGAACCCATCGAAAGTATGCAACATGGGTACTCCTTGGATGGGGTACATCCAGCGAGTACTCCATCTAATTTGGTCGCTTGGGAGATAAGTTGAAAATATGAGTTGAAAAAGTAGTTTTTCCATTTTTCCCTCTAAAATTTGATGATGTCATCAAATCTTATTTGATTTTTTCCACTATTATTTTATAATTTCCTTAGGAGGCCCATTTTAGACCTCAAAATTCCCCTAATGATAATTCTTAGTTGTTGTCCATGCTATCAACAAATTCAGAAATTATATTACAGGCTATGAAACCTTTGTTCATACAGACCACTCTGCAATTAGATACTTAATGAATAAATATATTACTAGTGGCAGAGTTACAAGATGGTTATTACTCCTGTAATAATTCAACATCACTATTCTAGACCGACCCGAAAAACAAAACACAGTTGCTGATTTTTTGTCTAGAATTCAAGATATCAAAAATGACACTCCATTTGAGGATAAATTTCCTGATGAATATATTTTTGCAATAACTACTAGAACTCCTTGGTTTGCAGATATTGTTAATTACTTAGTCACAGGAAAATTACCTTCGCATTTGTTTCCTAGGGAGAAAAGAAAAATTATTCAAATAAGTGCAAAGTACTCATGGATTACTAATGAACTGTATAAAATAGGTCCAGATCTCATTATCAGAAGATGTGTTTGAGAAGATGAAACGCCTAAAATTCTTAAGGCATGTCATGATGAACCTTGTGGAGGACACTTTGCTGACAAGAGGACATCATATAAAATCCTTAATTTGGGATATTATTGGCCATCCATATTTAGAGATACCAAAGAATATGTCAAAAGGTGTGACAACTGCCAAAGAATAGGGAAACCTTCTCCATCAGATGAAATGCCATTGCAACCTCAGGTACTCATAGAACCATTTGAAAAATGGGCCTTGGATTTTGTTGGAACAATCAATCCACCATCTAAACAAAATAAATATATTTTGGTATGTGTTGATTATGTCACTAAAGGGTAGAGGCTAAAGCACTACCTTTTGCTAATGAACGTTCTGTAGTTAAATTTCTTTTTGAGGATATCTTCACTCGTTTTGGTGTTCCAAGAGAAATTGTGACAGATCAGGGATCCCATTTTACATCCAAATTGGTGAAAGAACTAGTGGAATATTACACGATCAAGCACAGAAAGTATACTCCTTATCAACCACAAGAAAATGGTCAAGTGTAGTCTACCAATAAAGTGATTGAAGGAATTCTCACTAAGACCCTACAACTACATAGAAGAGATTGGGAAGAAAGGCTTCCTAAAGCCTTATGAACCTGAAGAACTACATGGAGGAATATAACAGGGCATACTCCCTATGAACTTGTTTATGGAAAACAAGTCCTCTTCCATATAGAATTCCATATTCGAACCTTCAATATGGCAGTCCAATTGGGACTTGATTTATCAAAAGCACGGAAACATAGATTGGAGCAACTCAATGAGCTTGATGAAATCAGGCAAGATGCAGTTCAAAGAACCAGTATAGTTCAACAACAAAGGTCTAAATGGCATGATAGATATATTAAGGAGAGGAAGCTTCAAGCAGGGGATTGGCACTTTTGTTTGATTCAAAATTCAAAGATTTTAAAGGAATGTTTCAGACTCATTGGCTTGGGCCATATGATATTGAAAAAGTCTTTGAAAATGAAGTAGTCAAGATAAGAACAATTGATGAAGAAAAGGTACTTGTTCTTGTGAATTTTCATCGGTTGAAAGTATATCATAAGCCAATTTCAAGAGAAGAGTTTATCAAGATTTTCCAAGATAATACTGATATGAAGTTAGTGAAGAAGAATTCTTCTTCTTCACTAACTTAGATTTTATTTTTCCTATAAAAAAAATAAAAATAAATAAATAAATAAATAAGTATGAAAACCAATCAATGATTGACATCCTTGTATAGAAAATACAGGGTGAAAATCAGAGATTTCTGACATCCTATATTTTCCATTTATTTTTTGCAATAAGTAATAATAAAGACTACATTCATATTCCATTTTTGCAACTCATAATCTGTAGTTTCATTCCATTCCATAGTCATATTCCATTTTATAGTTTCATTCCATTCCACAGTCATATTCCATTTTATAGTTTCATTCCATTCCACAGACATATTACATTTTGCAGTTGATTTCATTCTGAAGCTGATTACATTATGTAGCTGATTCCATTCTACAAATGATTCCATTTTGCAAGTTCATTCCACATTCTGCAACTGATTCCATTCTACAAGTTGATTCCACATTCCTCAGCTGATTACATTTTGCAGCTGATTCCATTTTGCAGTTGATTCCATTTTGCAATTTGATTCCACATTCTACAGTTGATTCCATAATCTGCAGGCACATTCCATTTCATTCTGCAACTATGAAACATCTGTACAACCTACCAAAAAAATGATGAATATAGAAAATTGAAGGACTAAATTTGAAGACCAACATGCTAAAAGGTACCTTAAGAATCAACACCAAAGAAACTAAAATGAAAAGGTTAGTTCTAAAGGTAAAGTTGCAAAAATTTATTTTAATAGCAAGGTCAAAATATTAGCATGTATAATATGGATGATCACATGCTACCTTGACATATCATCATTTGATTTGATTGAGATTTCCATCATATCATAGATTGACCATATCATCCGCATTATGTTTCATAACGGTCCACAATAGACTCCCCCATTTATGATTAACGGTTATGACCTATTGACGTGACATATACGTCTATGTTTCTTGAAAAACCCAATCCATATCACTTATTTATTCCTGCAAACCCTCGATGCCTTTCATCAAATCCATAATCCAATTCATTTCATAACAGAGAAGGATAATTCTGAAGGTTAGACTATTCATAATAGAAGGCATGGGACTGATAGTCAAAAAGGAACTGGTGGGAACAAAATATATGGAAGGATATCCTTAGATCAAAGAAATATTGCAGAAAGCTAGATGGCTCAAATTCATAGAGAAATTCGATGGTTTTCACAAAGATATCACAAAGTATTTTGCTAGGTATTTTGATGGCACAGAAGTGGAAATTGGAGACATCAAGTTCACAATTAATGAGACATTCATAGCCGAAGCCACAAAATTTCCAAGGGTTGGAAAAAGCTGGTTCAAAAACAAGGAATTTCACAATGAATCATGGAAATTTATCCTCAAAAAACTAGGTACGGATATTTTTGTTTTCAGAAAGGGTATTCGTAGCTCAACACTTAAAAATAAATGGAGGAACATGCTCTTTTAGTTTTACAAAAATTTAACACCTGTGAAGGAAGGTTTGGTTGCATGTATGTATATCATATTCGATTGTTGATGAATTTCTTAGAGAATAGTGAAATAAATCTTCCTTTTTTTTACTAAATATCTTAAAAAGAATGAATACAAACGTGCATAAGAGAACATAGTTTATAGATAACACTATGCACCATCATGGGTTGATAAAAATACTTGTTAAATTTCATTTAAAAAGTATAGGATATTCCTGGGAGAATTTTCTTATCAGAAACCATTTCCAAGAAGTACCAGAGCAACCTAAAGAAGAAAATGTTAGAAAGAGCAGAAGGAAGAAGATTGATACAAACATTGAAGACAAACTTGTATCTTAATTTTAGAAAAATGATGAAAAACTCATCTCTGTAGAGCTGACAGAGAACAGAAAGCAAAGTCAAGACAGGAGGTAAGATAGAAAGGAGGAGAAAGGTTACAAGTGAGGAAAATATAAATCCTCTACAACTGAGAAGGAGATCCAGACTCTGAGGTTTGATGAAGAAAACACTACCAAAAGAGACAGAGTTTATAAGTTCAGATGAAGAAAATCCAATACCATCTCCTGTCAATATTTCTTCTCCACATAGTCCTCAAAATTCTCCTATTCATAAGTTTGAAGGTATTCCCAATAGAAAATCTCTAGGCATAGACCTAGTACAATAAGAAATATATGATTACATAGAGTCATTAGAGAAGAGAAATGCAACAGTGAATCCAGAACCTCCTATCAATCCACAAGAACCTCCAGTTGATACTCTCAAACAGGATGAACTAGAGATATTGAATATGCATATTAAACAGGAGAATGAATCCTTGAAGCAGTAGAAAAAATTGGAAAAGGAAATTAGTGACAATACCATTCTACATTTAGGATTGTGGTACAAAAATAACAGGAAGTTAAAAAGAAAGAACAAGTCACTAAACAAGGCAGTCACTAATCTCAAATACGAGCTCCTTATGAGAAAGCCCAGGATGGCAATCACTTCAAAGAAAAGCAAAAGAAGGAAATTGGATGTGTTAGCAGAAGTGTCTAAACAAATGTAGTAAGAGATGAAAATTCACATTTTTGGTAAACTGCATGAGGACATGTAATGAATTCTCAGTGGGGGTATGTTGAACCTTAAAATTATCCTCGCTTTGACATCCTTTCTCACCTTTTTCCCTTACTTTCTCATAAGTTCATATACTTCAATCAATGATAAATTTCATGTTTTATCTCAAGGAATGCATTTAAATTATTTCCATGTTATATTCTAATGTTCTTGCTATTCAAATGGATTTTTGTAATTTGGCTACAGAACGCAGCCTATTCTGCAGCTAATCGTTGGTTCTGCAACTACTTTCATGCTCTGACAGGTTCCAAGGATCAAATGGAGAGATGAGATACATGGGCATTTCCAGAATAATATACACATGGATTTTGTCCTATCTACTTGATAGAGATCGATAGAAAAGGATGCCTAAGATCATGGTCAAAGTCTGGTCAAAGGACATAAGCTGAGAACATAAGGACTCTTGATTTTCTCTATCATATCAAATCAAGAGTTAAACAGTCCAAACTCCAATTCTATAATTCGGTTAAGATTAGCCACCTGTAGGAAAAAATAGCTCATAATAGTTATTTTTTTAATTTAAATACTGGTTGTACAGAACCGAGATTAAGTAATTTTTGTTGAAACGTTGTGTATTGTTTTAAAGTTCCATTCTATTATAATACAAGGATCGTGTTCATGGTACCAGTGATTTCTTAGTGCGTATATAATCAGCTAGGATCTCAACCAAATCTATTGCAGAGGGCCCTTGCACAAGAGGAGGTTTTTCGTTCATTATTTTAGTTTAAATTCCTTACTCTGTTTTGTCAAATCTGTTTTCTGAGTAGATTAATATTACATTATAGTTTTGATCAGTAGCATCGAATTAAATCATGAATGTCTTCCTAGCATTAATAGGATAATTGTGTAATCATTGTTCTTCTAAAAAACATTTTGTGAGAACAAATCTATCTATTTTCAAATTGGATTAAGTTTGAAGTAATAGAGCTCATATTTATCGAGTTTCTTTTATTGTTCTATTATTTACTTTATTAGATTAAAACTATCAATTAATTGTATCATTGGATGTTCTTAAAAGTCATTCCAAGAAGAGGATTTTTATCATATTTCTAAACCAAATGATTGAATATCTAATTCATGAAATTATTGAGTTTTCCTCTGCACACTTGTTTTTCTAGGACATTAGAAACTAAGGTATAATTGGTTGCTTACACATCATTTCAAGAGGATGATACTTCATATTGAATGTTGGAGTAATAAAACATACATTATTTGTTTACAATTAGTTGAGCTTTAACTTTGCATGTTTTCACATTTTCTTTTAGATCCTCATTTAATTGCATCGTTGGATGTTCTTAATGGTCATTTCAAGAAGATGATTTTATCATATTTCTAGACTGAATGATTGAATATTTAATTCATACAATTATTGAGTTTTCCTCTACACACTTGTTTTTCTAGAACATTAGAAACTAAGATATAATTGGTTTCTTACACATCATTTCAAGAGGGTGACACTTCATATTGAATGCTAGAGTAACTAAACATACATTAGTTGTTTTCTTTTGAATCTGCTTTCACTTAGAGTGGCATTGCAATTTCAATTTCAGTTATAATATTTATATCCATGGAATAGGACTAATGTTAAATTAGAAGTCATTAGAATAGATACTCTATTTTTCAGATCAGATTCTAACCAGTCAATAAATATTTGATTCATTTTTATGCAAATCAGGTTAACTTAGGAACACTTCCTTTTATTCATTCTTAAAATTTACTAAGATTCATTTGATTTCTTTCATAGCTCTAGATTAACACTCTTAGATATAAAGAACAAAACCCCCAAAACAACATAAAAATACATACAACGAAGTAAGAAGAAGGTTAACTAAGCACAAATAGTGCACCACACTTCATCAGTTTACAAACCTCGATTGATAATTTATGTAAGCAATTTAAGACATTAAATTGACTAAACAGTGATCATATAACGACAGAGTGCTGTCAAAATGGGTGACCATAGGTTTCCCCCCAGCATGAGGAGTATAATAGGATGGAATATATTCTTCTCCAAATGCTGGGAGTCCAGTTGAAATTGTAATGGATGGAATATGTCCAGATGGACCAGCTTGATATTGCAGTGAAGATGTATATAAAGGATCAATATGTTTAGTACTCATTAGATATGTACCCGATAGAATACCAGATGATGACATGGGTGAAGTCCATGGGTTTGAGGATGCACCAGAGAAGCTTCGAGATAAAGATTGGTAACCAGGTGGGACGGAAGGGCCACCATATAGATGTGACTCTGGTGATGTGGTGAACATCGAGGGGGTAGCAAGAGAAGGTGTTGTTACAACTGGAAGTGATGGCAGAGCCAAAGATGTTGACTCAACCATGGTCATACGACCCAATGTATACCCTACAGGATCTACGAGAACTCGAATTGACACAAGATAAAATAAAGCTGTGTGAGGTGATTGAGGAAAGGTCTCGTAAAGATAAAGCTCTGATCCAAAATGAGTTGGAGTCGAAGGTGTTTCGTTTTGTGGTGTTTATTCAATTGAAATCAAACCGGTGGAAGGATTTCGCCGTCAGGCCCGAAGTATATTTCAGGTGGTTTAATGCGTGATATGGGAGACTCAATGGCTACAATCGATTGTGGAGCGACTGATACAGGAACAAATTCCGATTGTTCGACTTTGGGAACTAAATGTTCTAGTGAAAGAACGATGGGATCCGGATTAACTTCCAGTTGAAAAATGTCGGGTTTGGGCAATATGGTCTCACTGATTGGATGGATCAGGACCACACGTAGCTGTGAGGACTCTATCTCGATAACAATAGATGAACTAGGAATTGTAGAAACAACTCAAGATGACTCTGGTATATGTGAGGATGATGTCGCACTAGAGGTACTGATAGTGCTGGTTTCGGTAGAACAATGTCACCTTCGCCGACCAAAAATGGCTTCCGATGGTAAAGGTGGTTTAAGTGATATTTTACGTGAACAATGGGGAAAGGGATGTACTTCTTCCATGATGACTGATTGATTTTATGAAAAAAAAAATAAAAAAAATAAAAGGGTAATTATAGGCAAAAGGTTTAGCAAGTAATTGTGAACTGCAGAATACCTCCTAGTGAACCAAGAAGTACGGGCAGGAAATCTCCCTGAATGTTGTTTTTTGTGTATCAAAAGTTACAAGGTGGTCAACTCGGTTGCCTATGGATGGATAGCAACTTAAATTTTTCCTCCAAAATATACCCAAAGGTACGTGGAGGCCCAATCTGTATTAGCGATGTCTAATGTGAAACCGCACAGTGAGAGCACCCCCTTATACTTTTCGTACTATAAAATCGCCCTATATACTCGAATGTACGTGGAAAAGCTCCAATATACTTACGTACGCAAAGTGAGGTATCACACTTGAAATGTATCGCAGACAAGTTAACAACAACTTCTATATTTAACGACGCTAGAACACATCTCTAGCCTAGACCTTCTAAATGTTATCGTTAATGTTCCGATGATTTCTTAGGTAAATTGATGTAAATTTTATGTTGATCTTTTTTAAAAGTTTTTATTTGAGTTTCACCACGTGATGTAATGGAAATTCCTAAAAATTCAAAGTAAATGATAAGAAAACTTTTCAATTTAGTTTTTTCAATGAAAATCCTAGCTACTAAGGGAAAGAGCAATCAGTTTTTGAGCAAACAACAAAGAGCACAAACTAAATGCATCTTTCCTAACTTATTCCTATGGAAACACACACAATTCACTATATGCACATGCATGTTTTTCTTTTCAGCTCCCTTTAATGTGAATTCAAGAAAGGAAACTATATGCATCAATCAATAAAACAAATGTTTTCTTCTTTGAGAAACGAGGAATGAAACAACAATTTCTCTTTTAGGAAAATGAAGAATGGAACTACAATTTTCCTACAGGAAAAGAGGAATGAAACTAAAATTTCATTTTCGAAAATAGAATTTATCTAATGCAGAAATGAAATACTTTGAATTTTATTTGCCAATGATAAAGAAAAACACTAAAGAGACATTGAACAAATTTACTTTTCAAAGGAGGAAGAATAGGAAAGTTTACTGGTCTCTAAGAGGTATCAAACATCTGAGAGTACAACAAACAAGTGGCTTAGAATGATAGCAATGCCAAATTTAGATGGAATTTGGTTGGCGAAGGGGGAAATGAAGTCTTTAAGGGGATACAATGCATTGCAGAGCACCCCTAAGTAGGAGACGATGCACTGCAGTGCACTGTGTCTTGACCAATAGTGCGTTGGGCGTAGCTTAGATTGAAAATCAAGCAGCGAGACACACTTCTAATGCAATTTATTTATTCAAATGACTGATAACTAAAATTAGATGCTACTGATGAGCATAAAAAGAGGAAAAAACACCAGGAATGATAGGATACTCCCAAGTGGAGTTGCCAATTTGTTATGCGGAATTGTGATCTACAGATAAACCAAACTCCCTAAGTGTGGTGTTTGTCACTTAGAACAATAGAGGAAAGAATAATTATCACTTTCTCTAAAAAAAGAAGATATACATAATGCTAAAGGAGCCTACTTGTGATTCTTTCACTTCTCCTTCTCCTTCTATCGTTGTTGTTGTCGCTCTCAATCCAACCTAAGTCGCTAGATCGATTCCTGCAAACACAAACAGATAACAAAAAACAACATGAAATATACAGTATATCTACTTATATTACTCAAATCAAATTGACTAGATATGAAATACATACATCATTCAAGAATACATTGCAAAATAAATAGAGACATATGTATGGGAAAATGAACAACAATCTTTTTTAGACACTGGAAGGGGAAGATTACAACCAATGGACCAATTTGTTGTCAACCTGCTCCAGCGTCATTCCAACCTCATCACACTAGTAGCATATCATTACTTTCACTTTCTTATCAAATGAGAATCCAATAGCATAACTTTACCAAATTTCTTCCCTCCCTAACACTAGAATGAGTGCTCAATTTATAGGGAAACTTATGGTAGTTTCTCAATGAATGACTTTCCAATAATAGGAAAGACATGTTTCCAAGTTTAGAGGTGTTATATGGACACTTGGATTAGAAGTTTGACACATATGGACTCTTCTAGAAGGCACTGGCCATGTGGAGATTCCCGAAACAATGAGAATTCCACTCCCAGGTGACCAACACACCCCTGAGTGTCGGGAAGTGCACTGCAGTGTGCCCTTGAATGGATGATTTTTCACTGCAACACAGTTATTCCCTTGTAGGTGAGCGTTGGTGAGTCAATAAGTGATATAAAATATACTTCAAACCTTGGAAATATCACAATAGAAGCCATGAATGAAATTTTCTTCTCTTAGGGCATGTGGCAACTAAAATATAAGGGGATGATAGACCCTATTTCATTGGTCCTGGGGATGATGTCCAGTTTGACCAGGTCATGGGGGATGATGCCCAAATTTCCCTATAACAGTATCCATTTTCCTCCTAGTGGCCCAGTTATAACACAGTCTGATAGGCTACTAGTGGTTGGGTTTGAATACCTAAACTCTTAACCAGAGTTACAATATAGAATATTTTAGATTCTTCTACATACTAATCACATCGGTATCCCCTTTTTCTTGAATAATGGGGGCTGACACGACATCCTCTTGAATTATGGTGGTGAAAATAGGAAGGTCAAATTTTGAGTGGCATAAATTTTGCATACAGGCACCGATTGACGCGATCCTTGCATCGTTGGAAAGGTCTTTATTTGAAAAATAGGAAAAAAAGGTGACATGCTAAAGAGGAAAATTTTTACCCTAAAATGAATTGTTTGATGCCTCAAAATTCTCCTAGTAGGTTTTAAACCCTAATTTACCAAGTTGGGTCTTGTCAATAATAATGGACTTAAGAGCTGATTTCGCCATGTTTTACACTATGGAAGCATAAATATGGATGAGAAACAATATAATGATCCAATCTAGATCACACCTCCCCATTTTGGGAGGATTTTGGTCCCCAAAATATTCTACTGAATGAGGTGAGGAAATTTTTCCTCCACCTTCTCTTGGGTGTACCATTTAGACTTTCCTGGAAGTTCCCCTTTTAACCCAATCTACCAAAGGTCATGATAATCTTGTATTGTATTTTTGGACCTCTTCTGCAAAACTATATCTTCTATCAATTCTACCTGAACATTTGGTGCCAAATCCTCCACAAAAGGTAGGACTTGTTCCTCTTATTGACTTAGCATGGAGGGATCATATAGTTTCATATTATCTACATTTACAACTGAGTAAATGTACATATATGGTGGTAAACTAAGTTTATAGGCATTATCACGTACCTTTTATAGTATCTTTAAGAGAACATACCATAGAGATTTGATCTTCTTACCAGCCTCTTGTATTCTCTCCTTTTTCTACTGTAGCCATACTCTATCTCCCACCTTGAACGATTTCTCTGTTCTATGTTGATCATGCATGACCTTATATTTCTCCTATCACTTCTGCAGTATCTCTTGTACCTATATATGGATCTTCCTGATATTCTCTATAAATTTTTCAGCCCTCAAGGCATCTTCTATAAGATCTTCCCTCACTCCTCCTTGCTGCCCATATGCAGTGTCCAAAGGTGAATGCATAAAATATCCAAAAAAAGTTTGAAATGGGGACTTTCCTCTAAAAGTGTGGAATTATTTGTTTTAATAATTTTGTATGTATACCATATTTTCATCCTAGGTCTTTGAATGCTTCTGGTTATATCCCCTCAGAAGTTGCACCAAATTCCTATTTACTTTTTTCCCATCGGTCTGCAAATTAGATGATATATATCTCTTCAACTACATGTCCATATTCTCCCACAATGTATTCCAAAATGCACTAAGAAATCTTGTTTCCTTGGTATCCCAAAGTGCACACATACTTGTCCAAAGAAAAAATTTGTTGCTTCTTGCATATTGATTGTCTTTTTACAGTGCACCAAAACACACATCTTGTTGAACCTGTTAACTACCATGAACATGTAGTCATGTCTCTTCCTAGTTGTTTGTAAACATCCCACAAAGTCCATGGAAATTCTTTCCCAAGGATGAGTCAATAAAAATAAGGGATGATATAAACCTTTTTTTCTTGTTGATAGTCTTACTAGTACAACAAATCATGGATCCTCTTATGAACATAGCTTTCTACTCTTGTATCTTGGGCCAATACACATACCTATGCAAGTTGGCCACAATATTCCCCACACCAAAGTTCCCTCAAACCTTGGAGGTGTGATCCTTTCTAATAAGCTATGATCACTCACCTTTAGGAACACATAGCTTATCAAGTATATAGAGTAACTCATCCTAGAGATGGTAGTCAATGATGTTGTCAACATCATGCACAGGACAAATGGCATGACTACCCACTCATACAAACCTTCCTTGGTTTTGAAGGCAATATTCAAGGTATATTCTTTTTTGACTTGAACCTAATGATATCCAGACTTTAAGCCCAGGTTGGTGAAATATTTTTCTTTCTACAACTAATCCAATAGATCATCTATCCTAGGAAGGGGGCATATTTTCTTGAGCATGATTTTGTTTAATTCCTTGCAATCTATACACATCTACCAATTCTTGTTTTTCTTTGGAATAATGATGATGGGTGACCCAATGGTGATGTAGTCAGTCGAATGATGCCCTGTTCTAGTAGCTACTGTAATTGTTTCTTCACCTCTCTTTATTCTATAACATAATGCCTATACAACCTAATGTCTAGAAATTGGGAGTCCAACAATAGATGGATCTTGTGCTCCACTTCCCTCTTAGGTGGTAACCTTTAGGATCTTGGAACACATCCCTGTATTCTTATAACAAATATTTTAGTTGTTGTTTCTATTTCTTAATACATACATCCAAGGATCCCTTGTCTCTTACTAATTCTTCTACATTATGATTTCTCTTAAAAACAATAAAGCATACTTCTTTCTAGAACTGATCAATTTCTTGGCTTGGTTGGCACTTACTAGTGAAACTTTTAACTTGCCTTTGTGCGCATTGATGGTGAATGATTTTACATCCTTGACGAGTTGATACTAGTTGGATCTCCACATCAATATTTCATCTCTCATATACATGTAGGGACATCCAAACACAAATACACATACATAAAGGGGAACCACATCTAGTTCTACTTTATCAATAAAACCAACACTGATGACAAATCTAATTTTCATTGTTTTGTTACCTTAAACTCTGTATCCTTATTTACCCATCCTAATGGATATGAGCTTGGATGATCAAAAAATTCCATTCCCAATTTCTTGACCAGATCTATGGAAATAATATTCTCTTGCGATCCTAAGTCAAGCATAACATCAATCTTGGTCCTTTTGACCTGTATATTTATATGGAAAAGTTTGGTCATTTATTTCTTTTCCTATTTCTGAAGGATAATTAGATTCACCTCCTTTTGCACTGATGTATAGTTGATATTCTCATCCATGTTCAATCTTCCTTCAACTTGGTTGCTCAAATCAGTGGCCATGAGATTCTTCTTCTTATTGTCTTTCTTTTTGTTCTTTGATTTAAACTATGGATGCAATTTCCAACACTTCTCCTTTGTATGGTTGTCATTGTTGTTGTGGTTGTTGGGATCTTTGCACTAGTGTGTTGTGGTTTCCATATTTTATATTTTCCCCTTTTTTCTTCCTATTCCCCTCCTTTGAATAATTTTTTTTCTCCTTCTACTTTAATCCACTTGATTGTGCTTTCTTCAGGCCTATGTTCTCTACGTATTGTGCTTGTACATAAGCCTAGTCCACTCATTTGGGCTTGAAAAACATAACTTGATTTCATGGATGATGGTGTAGACCTCCCAAATACTTAAGGAGTAAATATTGGTACTTTAGGGAAATACCCAACATTATGGCCATCTTTCTGAACTCTGTGGTGTACTCGTGCACAATTTTCCATGACGTTTTCTTGAAGTAATGCCACCAGATCCATTGGTCCTCTACATATGTAATAGGGTAAAAGTGTGACCTAATGAGGGTTTTGAAGTCCTCCCACTTAGTCACTGGAGGATATCCTAAAACCTAAGAGTCTTAATGTGGATTTCTCGCCAAGTTAGGGAATGTTCCTCTAATTTCAGCCATGCAAATGAAATCCTCTATTCTTCCTCAATTTGATGGACACTAAAATACAGTTCCAATTATTGAAACCAATGATTTAGCTATAGATTTCAATATCACCATGGCAATACCTTATATTGACCTACGCTTCCATTTTTAATAAGGTATGTTATTGATTCATGGCACTTGAACTAGGTTGATATTTTTTGGGTTCTTTCTTCGATTGGTTCTCTATATTTTCTCGATATACTAAAACACCTTATAATTTGTCCTCTACTTTAGAACACACTTCTTCTCCAAATCCAAAGATTATTGCTCAAGGTCGCCACGAAGAGATTAAAATTATGATTTATATCTAATAATTGTTGTTCCAACTATGAAAGCCTCTCCTCTGCATGATCACGAGGGTTATTCAAAGATTTTCTGGCCGTGATTAGGGTTTTGCAAACTTTGGACTAGTCAATATAGATCCCATGCAAATATCCACAATACAGCCAAAGAAACCTAGTATGGTACTAGTATGATCTATAAATTATCGTGGATATTCCACTCGACAATTCATTAGAAAAACTATGAGAAAATATATTTAATAATCCAAAATCTACACTATTACAATTTTATTTCTTTGTAGATTTATAGATATGAATATTCTTCTTAATAACATTTGCATGCGAATTTAAATTACATATAAAATAGAAAAAAACAAAATAAAAGCTCATACACACATTTGACATAAGATATGACTTGGGAAACCCTTTCGGGAGAAAAACCCACTTGGAAGGTGAGGCTGCTATGTTCTCTTTCTCTAAATATTAAATGCCTGCAAGCATAAATAAGTATGGCCTGTGGCCTGTGGCATACTACAGTGCATAAATCTTACGTGTGTGATCTATCTCCTATCCATCTTGACTATTTTTCTCAACTATAGAACAAATCAACATTGAAAGAATGAAATTCCTTTTCCTCCTAGTGGCCTGGTTATAACATAGCCCGATAACCTACTAGTGGTTGGGTTTAACTAACTCAACTCTTAACCAGAGTTATAATATAAAATCTTTTAGAGTATTCTACATCATAATCACACGTATATCCCCTTTTTCATGAATAATAGGGGCTAAAATGGCGTCCTCTCTAATTATAGTGGTGAAAACATGAAGGTCAACTTCCAAGTGGCATAACTTTCACATATAGACTCAGAGTTCTAAAATTCTTGTTTCGTTTGAAATGTATCCATGTTTATAATAGGAAATAAATAATCCGCATGAAAGAGGAAAAATTTCAACCACAAAAACCATCATTTGATGCCTCAAAAAGCTCCTAGAAGGTTTTAGACCCAAAGTTTCCAAAAATCGTTCTCATAGCTCATTCCTTCACACTTTCCTCTCCAAGCATCGAGATGGATGGAAAAAAATATAATGATCCAATATTGATCATTCTAAGAGTTATATATATATATATATATATATATATATATATATATATATATGAAGTTTATTTACAACACTCATGAATTCTACCATCTAATGATTTCTTTGGGTGGGTTGCAGGTCAAACCTTAGCTTCTATTTGAGGGTTTAGGGTGAAAATTTTAATTTATATAAGGATTCGACTTGGTTTCGTCATCTACAAGGGGGTTCCTTGACATGCTTTCTCATGGTAAGCTTAACCTAAAAACCCTAACCCTAACATTTCAAATGGTTTTCTTCTTATAATATATTGTTTTGGAGACTGAGCATTTCTCCTCCATCATAGGTGATATACAGACTCTCTATTCCTTTAACCATAGGTAAATATTATTCTTAGTCATCTTGGTAATTTAATTTTGTTTATTTATGGTAAATTTCCAAGAGAGTTATGAAAATTACTAGTAACGTTACTCGTTCCTCTTGCAAGTTAGTACTAGTGGCATTTTAGTTTTCATTTGAGCATTTTTTGCAGTGACTTCTACGATTTAATTTGCGTCTTTCCATCCCAACTGCTACAGGTTCTTATTAATCTTTATTCTTGCTAGGGTTCTGTTGTTGTTGAAGGACTTATAGCTTGTCCATGGCTAGTCTCGGATTGTGCGTAAGGGTTTAAAAAAAATAGGGCCCTATGTTAGATGTAAATACATTTCTATTTGTAAACATATATCTTGAAGTTTTATTGATGATATTAAGGGAAATGGAGTGGTTTTTTCACACAATATTTTCAATAAAATTTTATACCCAGTCGTTTTTTTAGGGTTTCTCCACCTCCTAAGGATTTGATTCTAGATTTTATTATTCAATGCTTGACCAAGGATCATTTGGATGTGATTGTAAGTGTTTTTATTACATTTTCAGGACAATAAATACATCTTATTATATAATTCATTATGAATGATAGATAAGCATCGTTGCTCTGATAAGGCTTCTTATCTTGTTTAAAAAATTAAGGCTTAGGCATATAACTTCATAATTTTTTAGAATTCTTTCTCTATTTGAAGGAAAAACAACTATATGTTCTATTTTTCCCTTTACAATTAAACTTGTATTTTATTAGAGATTTCAATAGGACTTGCTACCCTACTGGGGTTGTACTCCTTTCTTTGTTATGCATGTCTGTATATACTTCTTTCTCTTTCATATATATATATATATATATATATATATATATATATATTTTCTCCAGTACCATATATGAAAATATTATATTTTATTTAGTACTAGTGTATATATAAGAATTACATATCTATATTTCAATTATAATATACAACTAGGCCAGAAACCTAGTCGACTCTTATCATGGAGCCACTTTGGGTACTCTAAGCCCTATCTTTCTTTGTCCAAGACTTCCTGCTTTTTAGCCTATGAACAAACCTTCCCTGCCTTAATGTTATGGTATATAATTATATATATTTTATTCCACTATCTTTAGGAAACAAATTCTATAATTAGCAAGATTTGTATTCAGATTTTAAATTGTGTATAACATTGTTCTTACCACTTGGCAGTGTTCCCACTTAGAAAAACTAACCTCTTATTTTATTTTACCATGTCTTTCTTTTTATTATATTATTCCAACTTAGAGGGTTCCAAGGGGAATATCTAGGTAAAATTCTTGGTACCTTCTACAATAGAAGGGTTATTTACCTTGTACCTGAGCACTTCCACTTACCTTTAATAAACACAGACAACCCCCCCCCACACACACACACATATATTTCCACTTTATAAGCAATACTAAAACTTTTCAATTATTCTTTTGCAATTTCAGAATCATTTGAAATCACATTAGCAATCTATTCTATACTTTTTTGAACTAGATTAGCCATCATATCACTATTAATCACAAAATAAACCAATGTTCATATACTTATATACTAGCACAATCACATTTACTAATGTGGTTGATATACGTCGATAGGCCTATATCCACCACCCACCACATGTATGTTACCAAAATAAATATTATATATTTATGAATATAATTACCAATATTTTATATATTTACTTATAATATATTAATAATATTAACTATATGCATACTATATATTAACCTTATATATATATATATATATATATTATTCAATAATAAAATATATTATTAAAATTTTCAATATATTAATAGTTTTAACTCAAACTATAATATAATTCAAAAATAACATAATAATAATAATTTATTATTATTTATAATAAGTATATATCTCTTACCAATATCCCAAGGGATTATTAATATTTTAAACCAAAAGAAGTAATAAACTCAAGGGTTTAATATTATAAACCAAGACATTAAAAAACCCTAAGAATAAATAATTTAAACTCTAGAGATTAAAAAACCTTAAGAATTAATATTTAAAACCCAAAAGCCTAAGAAAACAAGAAACCCTAAAAATTAATATTTTAAACTCAAGAGATTAATAAATCATATGAAATAATATATAAAACCCAAAAACCTAAGAAATTAATAAACCCTAAGAATTAATATTTTAAACTCAAGAGATTAATAAACCCTAGAGATTATCAATAATACAAACCAAAAGAACTAATAAACCCAAGGTTTAAATATTATAAAGTGAAGCAATTGGTGAACCCAAGGAATAAATATTAAAAACCTAAGGGATCAATAAGGCCAAGGGATCAATATTAAAAACACAAGAGATTAATAAACCCTAAGAATTAATATTTTAAAATAAAAAACCCAATAAATTAATAAACCATAATAATCAATATTTTAAACTTAAGATATTAATAAACCACGACATTATTAACATTATAAACCAAAATAACTAATAAACCCAAGGATTTAATATTATAAACCAAAGGAATCGGTGAACCCAAGGGATAAATATTAAAAACATAAGGGGTCAATAAGGCCAAAGGATCAATATTAAAAACAATAGAGATTAATAAACCATAAGAATTAATACTTTAAACTCAAAAACCTAAGAAATTAATAAAGCCTAAGAATTAATATTTTAAACTCAAGAGATTAATAAACCCAAGGAGTTATTAATATTATAAACCAAAAGAACTAGTAAACCCAAGGATTTAATGCTATAAACCAAAGGAATTGGTGAACCCAAGGAAAAATATTAAAAACCTAAGGGATCAATAACGCCAATGGATCAATATTAAAAACAAAAGAGATTAATAAACTCTAAGAATTAATATTTTAAACTCAAGAGATTAATAAACACAAGGGGTTATTAATGTTGTAAGACAAAATAAGTAATAAGCCCAAGTGTTTAATATTATAAACTAAAGGAATTATTAAAATTATAAAGATAAGGAACAAATAAACACAAGCATTTAATATTATAAACCCAAGAAATTAGTAAACCCAACGGAAAAATATTATAAACCTAAGAGATAAATATTAGTATTATAAACCAATAAATTAATAAACCCTAAGAATTAATATTTTAAACTCAAGAGATTAATATACCCTAATATTTAATAGTTTAAACCCAAAAACCTAAGAATTTAATAAAACATAAGATTTAATATTACAAAATGAAGAGATTAATAAACCCAAGCGATTATTAATAATATGAACCAAAAGAACTAATAAACCCAAGGGTTTAATATTATAAACCAAAGGAATTGGTGACGTCGAGGGAAAATTATAAAAAACCTAAGGGATCAATAAGGCCAAGGGATCAATATTAAAAACACAAGAGATTAACAAACCCTAAGAATAAATATTTTAAACTCAAAAACCTAAGAAATTAATAAACCATAAGAATCAATATTTTAAAATCAACTAATTAATAAACCCAAGGGATTATTAATATTATAAACAAAACGAATTAATAAACCCAAGGGTTTAATATTATAAACCAAAGGAATTGGTGAACCCAAAGGAAAAATATTAAAAACATAACAGATCAATAAGGCCAAGGGATCCATATAAAAAGGAGATGATATTAGTAAAGCCTAGGAATAAATATTTTAAATACAAATGAATGAGAAACTCACATGATTAATAAAGAGATTAATAAATCTTAGGAATCAATTTTTTAAATAAAAAGGATTGATAAAGTCACATGATTATTAATATTATAAACCGAGGGGAATAATATTAAACCAAATAGATTAATATTATAAACCTGAAGTATATAAAATCCCTTTGAAAAATACTATAAACCATGAAATAAACATGGTTTAGCATGCTTGATTTAAACATGGAGACAATTGTTGTCACAATGTGACGTTGGACCAACTATGACCATGGTTGGCCATGGTTTATTTTCATATTGAGACCATCTTTGTCAGAATGTGACATTTGACCATGGAAGACATTGATCTACTATGGATAACGCTAATTAACAATGGTTTTTCATGGTTGATTTTCATATTGAGACAATGTTTTTCATAATGTGGTATTGGACCATGCATTAGCATTAAACTGTAGGAATAATATTTAACCCCTAATATTTGGATTTAATAAACTGAAGGGACTATTATTACGAACCAAAAGAATTCGAAAACTTAAGGGATCAATGTTATAAACCCAATGGATCAACAAATACAAGGAAATATTAATATTATAAACATAAAACATCAATAAAGCAAAGGGATTATTAATATTATAAACAAGAAACATCAATAAACCAAAGAGATTGTTAATTTTATAAACCCAACAGATTAATATTATAAATAAAAATGATTAATAAACTCAAGTGATTAATAAAGTCGAGGATCAATAAAATTAATAAAAAAAATATAAAAACCAAAGAAATTAATAAACACTAAGAAATAATATTTTTAACTCAAGAGATTAATAAACCCAAGGGATTATTCATATTATAAACTAAAAGAACTGATAAACCCAAGGGTTTAATATTATAAACCAAAGGAATTGGTGAACCCAAGGGATAAATATTAATAACCTAAGGGATCAATAAGGCCAAGGGATCAATATTAAAAACACAAGAGCTTAATAAAGCCTATGACTCAATACTTTAAACACAAAGGATTAATAAAGTCACTTGATTATTAATATTATAAGCCCCGAGTGATCAATTAACCTTACTGATTGTTAATATTATAAACCAAATGAATTAATAAACTAAAGTGATATTCAATTCCACCATTAGTGCAACCAAAGAAATAACATTGAAATTAACATATATTTTTTGTTATCTTTACATAAATAAATCCCACTATAAAAATGGACTTGAAACTCCCCATCAAAAGTCATTTATCAAATAGCCTCTTCTAAAACACAACCAAACTGACCACAAAAGGAACACCAATTCAAATCAATAGGATAATGATCACGATACTTAACGCTTTCCAACCAATCCCTTCTTTTTTTTTCTCCCAGCCTCCCTCATGTGCACATGCAACAAGTATTTTACATTCATTTTCATTTCATCTAGCACACGAAGATGCTCATCAATAAAAACATGACGGAAGCCATGTTTTCTATTGAACTTGTTTCGAAGATAAGAAAGAAAAATGATAAGTCTAGAAATATTTGCCACCGCTTCATTATAATAGATGGCATCATTATTATCCATATCTGCATTGGAAAAGAAAAATGAAAAAATCAAAATTAATATACACAGAGATAGAAACATCTAAGCGCGCGCGCACACACACACACATATAATAGAATAGCCCATTTGTATTATTAGTAAAAGACTTAATCTTAAAAACGTCATGCTATAAAATAACCTAACGCTACATGGACCAAATGATATAAAATTTCTACAAATATAAACCTCATTAGAAATACATATTGTACACATGAAATGAGTGATAAAATTAAATGAGTGATATGACCCTTATTACAATAATCAACAAGAAATCACAATTTTTCAACATGAAAAACGATGTAAGAACTTTCTCCGATATTACTATGAATATGATGAATGTATTCTTTTTAGTAATACATGAAAATCATTATTATACTAAATGTAAATAGAGAGGACAATAAAAACAATTAAGAAAAACATTCTATAAATATGTCACAATATTATTAGTTGCATGTCATAGTGATATGGAATTCCATATTGATTTTTAATGATTGGCTCATATAACTGGTTGTTTATCTCTGAAGGGTTCACTGTAAACAAAATAACAAAAACCACTTTTAAAAAATAAGTAAATTGAACAACATGAAAATTGATGTAAACAACTTTCCAAAATATTACTATGACTATGATGAATGTATTCATCTCATTAATATATCAAAATCATTATTATATTAAATGTAAATAAAGAGGACAATAAAAGAAATTCAAAAAATAGTCTATAAAGAGCTAAAAATATTAATAGTTGCATGTCATAACGATATGGAATTCAATCGCTCCTCTTCTTTCTTCCTAATTGTAACATATCCACTATCTTTCATCTTGGCATAATGATGAAACGAGAAAGGCGATGCAATGCGTAAACCATCTATTGATTTCACCCTTGATATGGTTGTGAAGGTAAGGCCTTGCTTCTCCTTATTCTCGATCTCAATTTATGCTCATTCTAAAGTTAAACCCTGTGACTTGTGGAGTTTAAGAGCCCATTCCATCTTTAAATTATTATTTTTCGATTTCCTCTTATCACTTGTGTGATAGGTACAATGTTTGGATTGCTTGCATCAAATGGAAGACCAACATATTTATCAAAAATAATAGTTGTGAATAATGGAAGATGAGGTGGCTTAGAGGTAGGCATATAAAATATTTCCTTCACATAACCAAGTGCACATTCACCAAACCAGCTTCAACCCACAAATTACATGTCAACATAACACGTTGGCCACGACACAAAGAAACTTCATGATCCAATTGATCATCATCGACACCATTGATTTCTAAATGCCTTAAATTCTCAGCAACACATTGTGCAATTTGAGAATTTAATGATTTCAACATATGCCTATTATGGAAGGAAACCAAATTATTTGTTGGAAACATGTAAACTGCTGCATTGAATAAATCCCTTTCTCTAGGATGCAACCTTATATCATCCCGCGACATAAGAAACTCCCAATCATAAAGAAAATGTTCTGCATTTATTATGTTATTGAGGACTCTACGAAACAAGATTGTTTCTCATTATTACCTTGTTGGCAAAATATTGTGTCAAGAGTGACAACAATGTTGAATTTTTTCCACAAGAATTTCCCTACTGTATTACCTGCATACAAAGGCTCATCTCTCGCAGGAGGTAGCTGGCCAAGGTCACCCACAAGGATGATGTATCTGTCACCAAAAGGACAATTATTTTTCTCTGGAAATGATTCTCGTAATCGAGTATCTATTTGCATGAATAACCTTGATTCTAAAAAGCTTATTTCATCAATCAATATATATCGAATATGCCTCATTTATTCTTGGAATACTGCTAGCGATTGACCCTATAGTGGTTTCATATCTTTAATCGGATTTTTTAGAGAAGTGTATTGTTTTTGCATGTATATTAAAATTAGTTATTCCTGTTGGGGCAAGAATAAGAAAATGAATTTTTCCATTACTTGAAAAATTAGAAAGAGATTCAAAAATACAATGAATAAGGAAATACTTGCCAGTGCCTGGAGTGCCCTGAACAATCATAAGAAGAGCTTCACGAATCTCATATTCAGAAAAATTCCTTAAAAAAATTTCGAAAGCAAGTCATTGTTTTTCTGCCAATGAATCTGGAGAGGCAAATGTTCTATTTGAAAGGCCAACAATATCACCCCTTGATAGTCCATTCCTTATAAAATTACTAGCTTCTTCAGCCACATCATCAGAAATAGTTGTACTTTTCCAGTCAAAGGATATACCAAAATCCCTTTGACCAAGGGTGTGAAGATCATAAAAATTCACATTATTTGGTGGAACCAAGCGAGAGAAAAGTTCAAGATTAATTTCCTGGTTAGAAAAATCACCATTTTCTCCATCTTCAATATTTTCGACAATTGATGGATTTCGATCAACATGCCATGCTCGATATCTAAAATTCCTCCAATTTTCAACAATAATTTCAGCTGAAAGCACAATATCTACAGAAATGTTGCGAAATGCTTGTACAATAGAAATTATGTCCAGCAAAAGTTTTCAAATTCATCTGAACCCTCACTAGGAATATAATAAAACCATGGCCAAACCCGAACAATAGCATGAACATCTCTAGGATTCCAAGGATCTTTTTTACACTTGCTATCAAATGTCCAAGATCTTGCTCTTTCTATCAAAGATAGATGTTCAAGGAAAAAATTCCTCTTCTGATAATGTTGAACAAAAATATTCTCAGATGAACATTGCTTTCCAGCCCTTGATATTTTCATGAAAACCTTTCTTCCAACATATAATTAAAAAAAAATCAACTACAGAAAACAAGTGGTAGCTTAAGCAACATATGGCATGTTTCTTGTGCTCCAATGTCACGATCAACAATTGTTTCTGCAAGAAACCTTGTGTAAGAACATAAAGCATGATCCTTAGAGGCAACTGAATTTGAAATTCTAGTTAACATATCATGATAAATTTCAGACCTTTTCTCTACTTTTGATGCATACTTAGTAATATATTTTAGGACAACATACCGAGAAAGCACTGGTTGGAAATCAACATTTTCACGTCACATTGTTAGAAGGTCAATGTTATGTACATTGATCCTATCATCATTTATTGCATGATCATATTTTTTTCTTCCTTGATCATCTATGAACAATTTTCATTCCTCAGAGAGATCCCATGGATCATTGTACTGACATGTGAGAATAGCGCCCTTTTTGCACAAACAAGAATCTACACTACACTTTGTGTGCCTTTGGAGACAGTTCAACAATTCTTCATAATCATTATGAGGATTGGAAGAGAAAATATGATCAGTATTCAATAGGAAAGGGTCATCATTGAGACTTCTTGGAACCATTATATTGTGACGATGTATTTCACGTGGATTCCATGCAGTTACATAATTATAAAATAATCTCTTTGCAAGTTGTAAATCATAATAATTTGACCAATTAAGTCTTTCCATGACAGGGGCTCCTTGAAACCATAGGAAACCATGGACATGTGCTAAACATCTCTGTTGCCAGTCATATCTGAAGAAAATGAATATAGAGTTACTACAAAAAATATAAGTAGAACCATAATAAGAAATTGGAAATGAATAGAAAATAAATTCAACAAAACATACCTGTACCAGAAGTCTTTCGCTTTAAGATATTTTTGGATAGCTTCCTCTCAAAATATATTGAAGCTATGGTGCATAAATCTGGCAACAATATGATGGTAATGGATAACATTCTAAATTTTCATACGATGCTCATTTAAGGAATGAGAATGCGAGGGTACAGACATGAGGTTATGCAACTCTAGCCACTTTTTGTCAGCTGTACTCAAAGTAAAAAACAAAGATGGACATCCTAACTGAGTAATCATGTCAGTCAATTCAACCCGAAATTTAGTCTAGTATGCCATTTTACCTCTCAGAGAAGAACTAAACTGCATAAGATGCTCAACCAACTTATTATCTGGTAGATCAGAAAGTTGGTGACACAAGTTTTCAATTTTTTTCGGTGAGTTATCATGTAAATGTTTCTTCACAAAAACTAAAATAGTTGCTTGGCTCTGATGCTCCATTATCATGTTCAATAGGTAATATTGAAAGCGAGGATGGCTTCCAAACCTCTGATCATAGTATCTATGAAGATGCAATGCATACTCATGAAGTTCAAGACTACAAATGCATGGTTGCAACCAATCAGCATCACTAGAGGGGAAGAATGTGGGGAATGCCATATCTAATAACCCCTCATTATTATATTCATTCACCTAAGAGGTTCCAATACTGGGCCAATCCATTTCTTGAACATATGAAGAATTAAAATTATGAAGAAATTCTCTAATTTCTTCCACTTCTCTCCATTCATTGGGTAGGCAAGCAACAAAACAAGAAGTATAAGAGGTAAAATTCTCAAGAGGAAACCCTTCATTATTAGCTGCATTGATCTCAGATTCTTCAATATCAAAAAAAAAAAAAAAAAATTAACCCTGGAGGAGACATCTGTTGATCTTTCGGGCAGAGCATTCACTGAATCATAATCAATTACAACATCTTGATAATATTGATCATGTTCAATTTTGGAAAGCAATGCAGTCATAACTTGAGCTCTTTTGACATAACATTCATAATATTTAGACTGAGCGACATGCATCCTCACAATTAGAAAGTCAAGATCTTCAACATGTCGGGGAAGAATTTGTGCAATTGTAGAAATATCTTGGGGAAAGCTAATTGTGTGGTCGTTATACTTATATTTCCCGCCTCAAGCATGTGTCACTTGAAAAATAGGATTTACACGTGCTATCAACATTTCTTCATCTTGAGTAAGAAATATTAAAATATGAGGTTGCTCACTATGATCCATGTTATTATATCCGGAAAAACGATGGGAACCTCTTTCATTCTTACATCTTCTACAAATATTTCCTTCAGAATCTCTCAAAACCTAGATTCCGGGATATGATTCTTGGCAAATGTGGCACATTTGGACAACTGACAAGCTATCTATCTTTTCTCGAAATCTCTTATGCACTGCAATCATGTTTTCATCGAAATGAATATGTTCTGTATCTGTTGGACCATGTGGAGAATGATGTGGAAGAGTATAATTTCTTCTAGAATTCACTTGATTTTCAGCACCATGAGATTCCCTTCCCAAATTTGAAACATGTGGAACAGATCTATGACAGGGACTTTCCAAATTTATGGTCTGTATTTCTAGGACCTCAGAGGATAATAAGGTTTCTTTAGCATAATTTATTTTTAAATTTAATTTCCAACTAATTAGAAATGAAAAAATGAAAAAAAAAATCAAATTCATTCAATATTTACATTTGTTTGGCGATGTGGATGAAGGGTACGAGATGGTTTCTCTTCACTTCTAACATTAGTGGATAGAACATTTGGGGAGTTAGTTTCTATGCCTCTATTCAAATGAGTTGTTTCCTATTTCAACAAAATAAATTTCATTATAAAACTAAATGTCCAACCAATAAAGATAAAAAATTCTAAAAAAATCAAATACACTGAAAATTACATTAGTTTGACAATTTTATGTTTTGGATTCCATTTCTTCAACCTCATTAGATGAAATCACGTTCCATAAAAGGTTATAAAATAAAATGTACAACTAAAAATAAATGAAAAAATGAGGAAAATATCAAATTCATTCAACGTGTACATTTGGTTGGCGATGTCGATGAACGCTATGAGATGGTTCCTCTTCACTTATAACATCAGTAGATGGAACATCTACGAAGTTAATTTGTGTGCCTCTATTGAAATGAGTTGTGTCATGTTTGAATAAAATAAAGTATGCAATAATATTCATGTCCAACTTACTAAAAATTCAAAAAATGAAAAATCAAATCAAATACATTGAACATTTACATTAGTTTGTCGATTTGATTATCGAGGAGAATGCAATGGAAGGCTATGACATGCTTCATCTTCAATTCTCGGATTAGTAGATGGAATACTTGGGGAGTTAATTTCTAGACCTCTACTAAAATGAGCTGTATCATATTCCAAGAGAATAAAATACCTTATAAGTTTAGTAAAAAAAAATTGTAAATAGAGGAATGTAATAAAACAACCACTATTTCAACAACCGTCAAAATATCATTGTGTTACCTCCATTTTTCCACGTGAAATTCTATCAGGGATGACTGATTCTGTTCGTGGGACAACATTATTTTGTGAAGGGGGATTGGAAGATATCATGTTTCGACCAACTAGCTCCAAATTATCAAATAAATGGCCAATCAAACTATCATCCAAGTCATCACATACAACGTCATCATTGCCTCCACCATGGATATTTTGCAACCTTTGGCCTTGCTCAAAAGATGCAATTGGAGAGACAGAAGGGTTAGGCTGAACATTTTCATCCACATTAATATGATTTTCTTCCCTATTGCGATATCTTTCCCCAATATTATGAACATTTTCAGGAGAGAATCAAACAACAAAATTATGCTAACGAGGAGCATATTCTAGGAATGAACTATTAAGGGGAAATGTTTTTTCCATGATATCATCCATAGTACGATACTTACGAGGAATCATAAAATCATTTGGAAGAGTGGTTTCACTCATTCTTCTATGATATGTAGCTCTCCTATGCTCATTTATTGTGTCCTTATTTTGTTGATATCGTAAATGACGACTTTCATTAGACATGTCACGCGATGCTGGTGACAGATTTTGTTTCCTTGTACGCTTGCTTGTGCCCTCAGATGACATGTCTACAATGAATAATAACATATTTATTATGGAACCATAAACATGGAACATATAATATATCCAATATAAATAAACACAGAAGAATTAAAAATGACCTCTTTTTTCCAACCATATAAAAACATTAAAAGCATATATGGTCTTTTTCCAACCATGTAAAGCTATGAAAACATAAAAGGAATTTTCCAAATGGCTAAAAATAAAAATGGATTTTTTCAAATGGCTAAAAAAAAAGGCTAAAATTTCATGTCTCATATTAGAATTATAATGGGAAACCCATATAACTGGAACAAAATACTATGAATTATATGAATTGGAAATATATCTAAATTTTTGGAACTATATACCGTCAAAATATAAATGTAAATACTAAAATGTACCTAAATATATAACATTGTTTGAGAACTAATGAGAAGAAACTAAAGCAAACACCATGTATAAAATAAGTCACAATAATTATAATTATAAAAACAAAGAAAAATGGATAGCATCAAAACACATTAAAATGCAATTAAGAGAACTAAAGGGGACACAAAAAGCAATATTTTTGAGAAAATTGCAATGGGAATCAATATCCAACATCCGATACATACACATATAGAAGAAATCCCAGCAAGAGCCATATAAATATCCATATAATTGTAATTTTAAAGTCTTAGTATACATACCCAAAAGTATGTAAAGTAAAAAAAAATAGAAATATTTTCAACAACAACAGAGAAAACATAAAATGAAAATATATATAAGAAATCCTAACATGACTAATAGCCTAAGAATCCATGTCCATATCTAATGGTGGAATCTCATTAATAGAATCCATACGGGGAGCAATTGCAAAAACATTTCCAGACTCGATCAAATCGTTGCACTCTTGCAGCTTTGGAGACCAGAACCCATACATATGTTGATTAGTTGAATTATCAATATCTTTTGGAAAATAGAGGCCAGTCATCATGTCATATAATAAGAAAGGAGCTTCACTGCAGTTGCACATAAGAACCACACCTTGGATTGTTCGAAATAGAAGATAACCAAGACATTTTCTATTTATATTTGTAGAAATTTCTTCCAACAACTTCCATCTGAAGCCCCAATCATCCTCAAAGTAGCCAATTCTTCGTTCAACACACGAGTGACCAAATTAGAAATTATCTATTTCTTCAATTGACCATACAAAAGTGGAGCCATCATTGATAAGACATATCAACTGATTCTTGTGTATTGCTAATGAAATACATCGAATGTCAGCGATTGGAACAAATGAAAAAACCCATTAATTTTTTATTACATCAAACCAGTAGAGTGTATGTACCCATATCAAGGATAATCTTCATACTCTGTGTCTAGATAGAGCCAAAACAATTTAATTTTATAAAACACTCCATTTTGAGGGGGTGAAGTGCCACCAAATGGAAGATTAAACCTTCGCCAAAACCTATAAAGACTATTGTAAACATAAAATTTATACTACATTCTATCATAGATATATTTTAGAGCAACCTAGTCATATTTGCTGCTGCTTAAATTTTCCAATAACGAAAAGAATCCCCAGTCTCCAATTCATATTCGCCTAATGTTTTTTAAGACCTTTGTAAATGGATTCATTGCAAAATAGTTTCGTGAATAGGAGAATTTTGTTGGTAAGGATAAAACTACCATTCGTCCAACAATAGATTCTACTTTGTATCTTGAATCTATGAATCAAAAATGAAAATGAGATATGCACCCATTCTAATTAAGGTATTCAACAGAAAAATAATTGTCTTCATTATTGAGGAAAGGAACCATAAATCTAAAATCATTTGTACACACATGCTTGCAACCCAATAAGAAAGAAGGGTTTTTAATCCGAATGGAAAATGGCATCCACCCATGGTATTCATCCACCCATGTTATCCATCCACCCATGGAATTTACCCATGGTATTGTAAATGGCATCGACCCATGGTATTCATCCACCCATTGTAGCTATTCACCCATGGTATTGTAAGTGACATCTATCTATGATATTCATTCACCCATGGTATGTATCCACCCATGGTATTCATCCACACATGGAATTTACCCATGGTATTGTAAGTGGTATCTACCCATGGTATTGACCTATGGTTTTGACCCATGGTATCCACCTATGGTATCTACCCATGGTATTGTAACTAAAAAAAAAACTATAAATAACAAGCCTCACTTTGTAAAAGGATAGATTATCCACCACAATGTAGCTTCAACAGTTATTCTTTGTTTTAATAAAACAAGTTTCTTTGTGGTTTTATTTTCTTTGTGCTCTCTCTCTTTTCTAGCATTCTAATATTGTAGATCTTGTCAAATCCATTTCGATTTTTTTTAGATCTTGGGGGCCTCCCCCCAAGATCCGAATCAGTGGTATCAGAGCAGTCTACTTTTTCTCGATCCTTCTTTGCATGTCCCCAACGAGGTCGGGGTATAAGGAGTTAGGGCTCGATCTGGTGGAACCTTTGCAAGATCATCCTTGCAAACCCCGAAGGACACCCATGGGGGACGAAAAGAAAGATGAGCGAGTAGGAGATCCTATCAAAATATCGCTTGAAGAGGCCCTCGAAAAACAAAGGAATGTGATGATGGATAACTTTTCCCAGATCCTTCAACAACTGCCCACCGACAGTGCATCTGCATCCAGCAGCCACTCTGGAGGCGCGACTCCCTTTAAGGTACAAGTAAGCTTTGACATTCCCATATTTGAGGGTCAAATAGATGCAGATGTCGTAGATAGATGGTTGAATGTATTAGAAATATATTTCTTGGTTCATGACTTTTTCGACCAGGAGAAGACTATTTTTTCACTCCTCAAAGCTACACCCCATGTCTAGGACTGGTGTGAAACCTACTGTGAGAAAAAGGATGAGACAAAACCCTCTCTGTTCTCAGTGATACCCACATGGAATTCTTTCCGAGATGCCATCAAGGAACAATAGCATAACGTGGGGAGCTATGAGGACAAGTACATACAATGGACCACGTTGCGGCAACAAAGTGATCAGGATGTGCATGAGCTAACGAATCTGTGCCATACCGAGTGAAAAAAGTTGGGTATCAAATATTCAGAGAAACATTTGCTGCTAAAGTATCGCAGTTGACTGCACAGATACATTCAGGAGGAAATGAAGTTCCTCGACATCTCCTCGCTTGGTACAACATACCGGTATGCTACCAAGATTGAGCAGAAATTCAAACAGAAGAAGCGAGACTTTGGATCTATGAATCAGAAGCAAGGGAAAGGTGCCCCCAAACCGCAGAACAAAGGACAAAGCCAAGGCATGGCGGCCCAAGAAAACCTTCCAAAGCCACAAGAAAAGAACAACATCATGAAGCCAAAGAAGGACACAGGAAAGTGGTGTGAGTTCCATAAGAGCTCCACTCACAACACAAGTGAGTGTTGGTGACGCAGGATAAACCTGCAAACCCAGAATCTACAAACACTACCATGCATATAAGAAATGCATCTCAAATCTCTTTCCAAATAAAACTCAATGCTAGGCAATTTCAACAGTACATATGGAAGTTCTTCAACTTATCCATACGCGGGCAATATTACACACACCTTTCATATAATCAAAAGTCAATAAAACCAATGTGCCCATGATTTAAATTCAACCTGACATTGTTTCAAACAAACCTTTCACGCAAACATTACCAATAATATTTGTCTGCACTCAATTTTGTGTCTTTGATTCTTCAATTCAATCTAACCAAGGTTCCAGATCTGTTTATGCGCCTTTTCCCTTTCTGCATACCAAGCTAGATTAACACTGCTCATGTTGACAATTTGCCACGCCTTAATTCACCTTCTCCATCAATCTGTTTACTGTTTTATTTATATAAAATAGACACAGCGTAAAAACAACTCTGCACCCTCAATTCTTCATCAGATAACAATGTTCATGAATCTGTCTACAGCGTTGGAGTGCCTTGTCATCCACAGCAACGATGAGAAGATTCTTCAGCAAATGTTCAGTTTCGTTTCCCTCTCGGAAACTCTGCAAGAAGAGATCGATCATGCTATTATTTTGCGCCCATGCTGCATTCAATGACGTGATTATAACCGTTCTATTTTGGTTTGCAACCTTCGACAGTGTTAATTCGAGCTCCGAAATATTACTCATCTTTCACGCACCTCTAGGAATTCACAAATCGACTTTTGAAATGCCATTTTCCACCTCCAGCATTGATCGATTTCTGTTTTATTGATTCGATGCCGAATCGATTGGCCAATTGCTAAATTTCAATAACCACAAGGATTTGGGCCTTTAACCCCGATTTGATTCGGTATCACTACACTTCCTCAATTGTAATGCGCTCCAACTTCAACCTGGAGATACAGTATGCACCCAAATTTATGTTTTTAACTATTCCAATGCAATCTCACATAAACTCGACATGCGCTCCCTTCCATCTGCGCTGACATGGTGTTCATCATCGATCTTTCCAAATGGTTAATTTCAAAGCATAACACGATGGATAGTCACCAGATCTTCTTGTCCATTATCTAAAAGCGCCTTCCATCTGGAATCATTGATTGCCAACCCAAACTGACTGACCCTGAATCACTTACAATCCGTTGAAATTAATAGGCCACGAGAATCTAGCGTTTAATATGCTCCAATGCATCAATTATCGGAGATTTATAATTTGCAGAATCTCTTAACTGTCACCATAATCGCCCCTTTATACAAATCCAATGTGATAATTATCGGACATCACTCATGGTGGGGAATTTGTTTTATCACTGTTGCGGATTCCGCGATACGATGCAAGATTTATGGACCGATCACATACACAAACAACTAATAATTTATTACCTGTCCACTACAGAATTCCGATAACGTTTTAATTCACAACTTCTTTGTGTTAACAATTTTTACAGTCACGAACTCGAACTCGCCAGAGTTTGCTTTAACACGGAGATCTTACAGATTAAATAAAACCCAGTCATAACGATTTCAACAATGTACACAGAATGGCAAATGCATTCAAATTTACATCATCACATATTGAAACACATAGCATCAATTTTATTCATAAACACTAAAAGAACAGGTCTCGTTCTTTAGTCGATTACATAATAGAATAACCTCTATTGCACACCACTGCAATTCACACACACACTCCTCTTCACTATGAACTATCGCTCTCTCTCCAAAAACCACACCCCAACAGTATATATCTCTCTCGCCTCTTGCCTTATCAACATTTTTATTATGAACTAACACAATCTTCTAAATCTGGAAGTTTAACAACACTCGCCTATCTATTTGCTCTTGTGCACATCTATTTTAACAAATCTTATCACTAATCTAAATAAGGCAATCACACACTTATTACAATAACAAATTATTTGAGAAGTTTATCCTTCTCGGTAATCCCAAATTTGACTAACAGTCAATAAATTTTACTGTGATTAACCACAACATGTGGACAATCCTCCACATTGCTAGCTAATTCCGATGCTCCTGCATCAGACTCCCGAAGTTTAAATTAACCATGATCTCCTGATCATGCAATTCTGTTCTGTGTCCTCCTGGATCCCATATTTGGTTTGATAGTCTGTCCTTAGTTACTGCTATTGTTGTTTGTCTTTCAAGTCTCCATCCTTTATGCTGTAATGCCTCACTATCTATTGCTGTCCTTTTCACATATTTCACTACTGCTTTGCTTACTCTAATTTGCAATTTTCCATTCCCTTCGCCTGTACGATTTCTTCCAGCCAATCTTCTTTTCTTCTTTTGTCCTGTATTTGTTTTACTAGAATGCTGTAGTATGAGTTTCCATAACTCATTCAATTCTTTTTCTATTTCACTTCTCGTGTGCTGAATACTATTCTGCTGCAACTGATTGTGTTCTTGAATTAGAACATCATAATCTTTGTGCCAATAATCTTCCATATACATTTATGAAATGTACAAATGCCTTTTCCCAGGTTCTTCTTCTGGTTTCTCATTCATGACTTCATCATTCCTTGCTTCAAATTCCAGCACACCTTCCATTAATCCGATCTGTTCTTCTTGGTTCAGATTGACTTCACACTGCCCTTTTCCTGCATGTAAATCTTCATCAAAATTAATCAACTCAATAAACAAAAATGCTTTACCTGGCTTCTTCATCAAAAGATTCGACTTATTCCACAAAACTGCCATTTCATCTGGAAGTTCTCTCAAAAGTTCTGCACAATCTGCAATATCTGTCTTTAATCCTTCTTTACTCTGGCTTTCTTCAAGATCAATGATCTTCAATGACTCAGTGTATCCTTTGAATTCAAGAATTCTTTTGCCATCCTCCTTATTCTGCATATGACTATGAGTAGTCATTTCTTCAACAGTCTTCAATAACTGTTTGTCCTCAAGTCAATGTGACCTGCAAACACACAAAAACCTCCAGTTTTCAAAATACAATACCTTCCATTTTCTTTTGATGCTTCAAGCACCAATCCTTCATCATAAATCTCTTGGATTTCAGCGGATCCTTCTTGCGTTGACTTCAAATCAATATGAATTTGTTCAAGTTTCCTGAATTCGTTCATCAGTTTGCCATTCAACCTCCGTTGCAATAGCTTCCACTTCACCCTTTTCTTCAGTTTCCATCTGTATCTTCGGTCTTGACTTATCTTCCTTTGTACAGCTAGACCAATTTCTGGTTCTTCATTCTGCTGCCAGCTTCTATACTTCTGCAATTTAATGCCTTCCTCAAATTCATTCTCATGTAGCTGATCATTCATTCCAAATTTCTGGTTACTTCCATATTCATCTTGTTGAGTTAATATTTCTGTCTCTTTTATGCCTTTGAGGACATAACTTCCTTGCTGCTCCTGATCTTTCATCTCACCTTCATATAATCGCTGCTCAATGTCTCTGATTTCAACATCATATTTATTAATGTTGTCTTCCACACCTTTTCCTCCATCAGGTTCTGTAAGCTTCGTTTCCCCTTTAGGCTCCTTGAGTAATCTCTCCAAGAATTTTATTTCCTTGTGAAATCTCTCCAACAGTTCATCACAATTTCCATTCTCAACTTCGTTTTTTTCTTGGCAATCCTCCTGAGTTGACCTGTTTTCCACATTATCATATTTCAAGCATCTTTCATCAATTCCATTAAACAAATTCATTGGTTTACCTTTTTGTAGTCCCCTTATGGAATTATCATTAGGCTCCCCATCTGACTGTTTCACACCAAACAGGATTTCATCTATGAACTCCTTCTGTTGCAATAGATCAACGCCTTCTTCCTCTAAAAGGGATTCACCATCATACTTTACCTCAAGAGCTTCATTTCTGGTTGTGACAATTTCATCAGGCTGTCCATCATCTTCTGCATATCCTGCAAACATACACAAACTATAAGAATTAAAATCACAAGGCTTCATTGCCTCATCTGCTTCCTTTGTCAACATATCTTTGAATTGTTCTGAACTCTGCCAGTAGTTCATAAGATCTTCAGCTGACTTCTCATTATCCTCTTCCCCCAACATTTCACCTTGTTCTGGTCTGCAAATGGAAACTTCCAATTCTACCTCTGCTTCTCTGAGTTTCTCTGATTCCTCTTGAGCACTCAATATCTGCTCAATATTTCTCAATTCTTCTACTATCTCTAACTTCACTTGCTGATTTCTCCTTTCCCGTAGTCTTTGCCATTTTACTCTTTTCCTCATGGTCCACCCATTCTTCTGGTCTTTAACATTTCTCTGCAGCATCTTTATCAATATTCCAATCTGGAAATTTATCTCAGCTTTCTCTCGGTCAAACTCTTCTTGACTTATCCTCATGCTTTTTTCCTTGGCATCTTCTCTTCTGCTGTGGCTTCGTTGTGAACTTCCGCTATGACTATCTGTAGTCATTTTCTGCTCCTCTCTTTCCATGAGCTCCTCGCACCTCTGCAACAAGCCTCTGCAACAGTAAGTCCTCCTTACTGCAATCTTACCTCACAAAGCTCTCCTCACTCAGTCTTTTGGTAAACACGATTCCCTATTTGGAACCTTCTCTTTGAGCAACACCTTTTCTCTCTCTAGGCTTCTGCAATCTCACTCTCTCACTTTCGAGAACACTTCAATTGTCCTCTGTCCAATCTCTTGTTGGATTCTTCAGGTTCACTGCCACTTCTAAGGATTTTCCCTATTCTGCTTTTAAGAACACATCTGATTCCTCTCTCACAGCTTCTTTGATTTATATTGCTGCAGTCTTCAATTCAACGGAACCTGGCTCTGATACCAAAAATGACGCAGGATAAACCTGCAAACCCAGAATCTACAAACACTACCATGCATATAAGAAATGAATCCCAAATCTCTTTCCAAATAAAACTCAATGCTAGGCAATTTCAACAGTACATATGGAAGTTCTTCAACTTATCCATACGCGGGAAATCTTACACACACCTTTCATATAATCAAAAGTCAATAAAACCAATGTGCCCATGATTTAAATTCAACCTGACATTGTTTCAAACAAACCTTTCACGCAAACATTACCAATAATATTTGTCTGCACTCAATTTCGTGTCTTTGATTCTTCAATTCAATCTAACCAAGGTACCAGATCTGTTTATGCGCCTTTTCCCTTTCTGCATACCAAGCTGGATTAACACTGCTCATGTTGACAATTTGCCATGCCTTAATTCACCTTCTCCATCAATTTGTTTACTGTTTTATTTATATAAAATAGACACAACGTAAAAACAACTCTGCACCCTCAATTCTTCATCAGATAACAATGTTCATGAATCTGTCTACAGCGTTGGAGTGCCTTGTCATCCACAGCAACGATGAGAAGATTCTTCAGCAAATGTTCAGTTCTGTTGCCCTCTCGGAAACTCTGCAAGAAGAGATCGATCATGCTATTATTCTGCGCCCATGTTGCATTCAATGATGTGATTATAACCATTCTATTTTGGTTTGCAACCTTCAACAGTGTTAATTCGAGCTCCGAAATATTACTCATCTTTCACGCACCTCTAGGAATTCACAAATCGACTTTTGAAACGCCATTTTCCACCTCCAGCATTGATCGATTTATGTTTTATTGATTCGATGCCGAATCGATTGGCCAATTGCTAAATTTCAATAACCACAAGGATTTGGGCCTTTAACCCCGATTTGATTCGGTATCACTACACTTCCTCAATTGTAATGTGCTCCAACTTCAACCTGGAGATACAGTATGCACCCAAATTTATGTTTTTAACTATTCCAATGCAATCTCACATAAACTCGACATGCGCTCCCTTCCATCTGCGCTGACATGGTGTTCATCATTGATCTTTCCAAATGGTTAATTTCAAAGCATAACACGATGGATAGTCACCAGATCTGCTTGTCCATTATCTAAAAGCGCCTTCCATCTGGAATCATTGATTGCCAACCCAAACTGACTGACCCTGAATCACTTACAATCCGTTGAAATTAATAGGCCACGAGAATCTAGCGTTTATTACGCTCCAATGCATCAATTATCGGAGATTTGCAATTTGCAGAATCTCTTAACTGTCACCATAATCGCCCCTTTATACAAATCCGATGTGATGATTATCGGACATCACTCATGGCGGGGAATTTGTTTTATCACTGTTGCGGATTCCGCGATACGATGCAAGATTTATGGACCGATTACATACACAAACAACCAATAATTTATTACCTGTCCACTACAGAATTTCGATAACGTTTTAATTCGCAACTTCTTTGTGTTAACAATTTTTACAGTCATGAACTCGAACTAGCCAGAGTTTGCTTTAACACGGAGATTTTACAGATTAAATAAAACCCAGTCATAACGATTTCAACAATGTACACAGAATGGAAAACGCATTCAAATTTACATCATCACATATTGAAACACATAGCATCAATTTTATTCATAAACACTAAAAGAACAGGTCTCGTTCTTTAGTCGATTACATAATAGAATAACCTCTATTGCACACCACTGTAATTCACACACACACTCCTCTTCACTATGAACTATCGCTCTCTCTCCAAAAACCACACCCCAACAGTATATATATCTCTCGCCTCTTGCCTTATCAACATTTTTATTATGAACTAACGCAATCTTCTAAATCTGGAAGTTTAACAACACTCGCCTATCTATTTGCTCTTGTGCACATCTATTTTAACAAATATTATCACTAATCTAAATAAGGCAATCACACACAATAACAAATTATTTGAGAAGTTTATCCTTCTCGGTAATCCCAAATTTGACTAACAGTCAATAAATTTTACTGTGATTAGCCACAACATGTGGACAATCCTCCACATTGCTGGCTAATTCCGATGCTCCTGCATCAGTTGGCCCAAGCAGTCGCTGGTGGGAAAGATGAGGGCTTCTGAATCAGATGCATGCGTTGACTCTGAATCAGAACCTAACAAGGGGAATGACAAAGGAAAGCAAATTATTGATGCAGAGCCCAATGCCACTGTTGCCACTGTGAAGATCCAGAAGGAGGAACCATAAGATCCAGAGGAGGCAGAGCATCTCTTCCACTCCCAGATGTGGATAAAGGGTTCCCCGCTACAGTTCATTGTTGAAAATGGGAGCCAAAAGAACCTCATTTCAACAGATGTTGTGAAGCGGTTGGGCTTGCCAACCACAGTGCACCCACAACCATACACCATCAGGTGGCTTCACCAAGGATGATATCTCCGCGTTAGCCAGCAGTGTCGCCTTCCCTATAGCATCAAGCCCTTCACATATGAATACCATGGGTGGATTCCATTTTCCATTCGGATCATTTACAATACCATGGACGAATAAATACAATAGGTGGATGAATACCATGGGTCAATGCCATTTACAATACCATGGGTAAACTCCATGGGTGGATGACTACCATGGGTGGATGCCATTTTCCATTCAGATCAGTTTTGAAAAACATTCTTCCATTGCTTACAAACAATTCTAAACTTTATCGAAATCGATAAAGGGAGCTAGAGGAAGATAATTTCAAGAATTTCAAATGGAATACAACTCCAAATAGTTGGATCCATGATAAAACAAGGAAATCACCTAACATAAAAGAAAACACACATGATATCAACAAAACAATTTTCAATTAATGGTGAATAGAATTAAAATTAACATACATAAGGAATTTTCCATCTACAAATATAGTAAAATTCACATGTACATAATGTATAAAATCATATGAGCCATAAGAACATTATTACTAGTGACTAGTGAATTGATGTGTTAGAGATTGTATGAGAAGAGTTTTTTAGGTAGATATTTGTATTGTAGTTTGTTTTTAATTGGGATAGAATCTTTTTGGCTCAAATATGAAAATGAGATGAAACATGGTCTATAAATTATAATGTTTGATATGAGTTCATGGACCCTAGTTTGAAAATGGACTAAATGTGTTTTACAAGAACATGAAGGTTAGGGCCTTTAGTGTAGTGAATGGTGGATATAAAAAATAATGGAGGTGGACACCTCTAGTAGGTTGGTGCCTATAGTAGGTGGTTTTTCTCTAGAAATGGTTTCCACCTTATATCCAATGTTCTCATTGTTTATTTGTTTCTCTTATGGATTATTTGTGCATTTATCATGTATTTGTCATGTAATATATTTAGATATTATATTTATATGTTCTGTTTATAATCATAGATTGATATATTAAAATCAAGATAGGGGAAAAAGTTATAATTCAGTGATTCACCCCCGCCTCCCCCCCCTCCTCTACACAATATTGATTCACCCATGCCCCCCCCTCACCCCACCCCACCCCACCCCCCCTCTCTTAAGTATTGTCAAGCTCCCAACATATCCTTCATAACTACTGATAAGTTTGTGGCACATGAATTTACTTGATTCACCATACATAAACTTAACAAATTATAATTCTAAAATACCACACATAATATCATTCATAGCTTTAGAATTATTCTCACTATTTTCCTTTCTAGCTTTATTAGTTGGTGGAGTTGCACTATATTGGTAACCAACTACCCAAATTTTCCAAACATATGTACCAAGAGACATTAGATAGGTTCCCTTCTAAATATTCCAAAATGAATAACTATTTCCATTGAACAACAAAGGATTGTATGCATATATATATATATATATATATATACATATATATATATATATATATATATATATATATATATATATAAAGTATGTTGTGAATTGTAGAAATTATATTTATCTAGATTCCATTTGGTTGGATTGATTACCTAGAGTAATTGGATATATATTGTATATCTGTTTTTGTGTATTTACTGTTTCATCTATATTTTTATGAGCTTTACTAATGTTGAAATTTTATTCATATTTGATGAAATTGATTTTTTAGATTGAAAGTTTGCATTAAAGAATATTTTTCAAGAAAAAATATTATTAACAAAAATATTGTATAAAATCACACAAATGTTGTATAAAATCAACTATCAATAATTCTTATAGTCAAAAAATAAATTTGTTAACAAAGGACTTTCTCCTTCTGATTGAAATAAATAATGTGTACTATATTGACATCTTTTCATATGATCAAGCAAGCGTGATTTTACTAGGAAAGAGAATAATTCAAAAAAAAATCTTGAAAATAAAGTGAAATTAGTTGTTTTGTACATTCATATTTTGATTAAAAAAATGGATATTTGAAAAATATTTGTTAGTAAAAAAAAAAAAAAAAAAAGATCCTGTCAATATATGAAATAAAAGTATAAGCTTGTTCAAGTTGGTTATGAATTTGTTACACTAACAAGTATAAAATAAGCCCTGAATAGAATTGTTGTGATAAACAACATTGATCACAATGTTGGTCGTTTTAATTTAATTGTTTATGTTGATAATAGTATAGGCCATATCAATAATAGTATAGTGATTAATGCTTTGGTTCATATATATTATATAAAAAATATGGTTTTATAAATTTAAATATTTAAATTATTGCCAGAGATGATAGTTAATAACTTGGTTATAGGCTTCCAAACAAATTCAAGCAAAATATTTTGTAAAAAATATGTTTTATATTTTTTTTTTTAAGGAAAAATGATTAAATGATTATTCATAATGATATATGTGGACCAATGCATCATTCATTATGTCTTGGTAAATCATTTGACAATCTTTCAAAAATTTCAAGGATACAAAATAATAGGTGCCTTAAACACTAATAGAGATATTAAATTCTACAATTGTGCATTTGAATTATTATTTTGTGAAAAATGTGCTACTAAATTCCAAACAGTATCTCTTTGAAACCACATATTAGTTATTGGAAATTATTTGGTTACTTGGATGTATATTCTACATGGAAACAGAAAAAGATTAGAACCCAAAAGTCCAAAGTTCTTATTTGTGGGTTCTAGTGAAGAATTGAAGAGAAATGGTTCATATGATTTGGTACCTAAAGTACCCTTTGTAAGAATAGATAAAAAGTTTCATCAATTTTTTCAATTCATAGATTCACTTCTTCATATTTTTGAATATTAAGGTGATAATATTGATCATTATTTTTATAAATAAAAAATGGAGAGTGTTATCAAAATTTATGAACAAGAAAATAGGAAACATGGAAGTCCACTTATGATATAGGCTTCTTAACGAATTCAACCAAAATATTTTGTAAAAAATATGTTTTATAGTTTTTTAAGGAAAAATGATGAAATGATTATTCATAATGATATATGTGGACCAATGCATCATTCGTTATGTTTTGGTAAATTATTTGACAGTCTTTCAAAAATTTCAAAGATACAAAATAATAGGTGCCTTAAACACTAATAGAGTTATTAAATTCTACAATTTTGCATTTGAATTATTATTTTGTGAAAAATGTGCTACTAGATTCCAAACAATATCTCTATAAAACCACATATTAGTTATTGGAAATTGCTTGGTTACTTGGATGCATATTCTACATGGAACCCAAAAGTCCAAAGTTCTTATTTGTGGGTTCTAGCGAAGAATTGAAGAGAAATGGTTCATATGATTTGGTAACTAAAGTATCCTTTGTAAGAATAGATAAAAAGTTTCATCAATTTTTTCAATTCATGGATTCACCTTTTCACATTTTTGAAGATTAAGGTGATAATATTGATCATTATTTTTATAAATAAAAAATGGAGAGTGTTATCAAAATTTATGAACAAGAAAATAGGAAACATTGAAGTCCACTTATGATAAAGGTATTACAAATCAATGAAGTAGTATCATTTGAGGAATATAGAAGAAATAACTTGATTGGAAACAAGCCATACATTTAGAATATGATGTAGTGTTGAAGAACCAAAAGAATATGATGCCGTTGCTAAAAGAATTTTGTTGTCCATTCTTGGTACAATTCACTCTAGCATCTATTATGCTTCAAACCGAAATTTCTTTGGTAGGACTTGTTAATATGGATTGGGGAAGTGATGTTAATGAGAGGAAATCCATAGTTAGGTTTGTTTTTCATCTTGGAAAAAAGTCTTTTATATGGATCAATTTAAAACAATGGATAATAATATTACTTTTTGGTGATACAAAGTGAAGAGAAACAAAGGAAGAAATGTATGCATAATACCCTCTTTCCTTTGTTTTCTAGTATATTCTCCCAATTATTTTTAGAGAGGGATTGCTAGGAAATGTAAAAACTGAGTGACAATTTTTCAAACCAGATTTTAGAATATGAAAAGATATTTTTACTTATATTGTGAATTGTATTATTTTTTAATGAATAGAGTAAATATTTGTAAATAACACATATATTGTGAATTGTAGTTTTCTTTTTAATGCAGTGAATTTCTGTCAATGACACTTTTTAAAGTAAATTATTATTATTGCAATATTTTTCAATATCTTGTCTTTTTTTTAATTATTAAAATAATATTTTGTAATTTTTTTTAATTTTATAAAAAAGTTTAAATATATTTAATTAAAATGAACATTATAAATTTTTTATAAACATTTTATAATATTAACTAATTATTAAAATCTTTTGAAATTTTATAAGCATTATATAACTTAAAACAGAAGAAACAAAAACAAAATACATATTTATTAAATAAAAAAAAAACAAAATACATTATTAATTAATTAGTTTAAGTATCTACTATTTTCACTGGAGGGAACTTGAAACTACTCGAAAAATATGTTGAAATCTAAAACACCTAAAAGCAATTGCACTAAAAGTATAGCAAGAACTAAATATTTGAAACTATTAGGTCTCTGGCTAGTAGGTAGATATTGAGGAAGAAATTTATGCATAATGTCCTCTTTCCTTTGTTTTCTAGTATATTCTCTCCATTATTTTTAGAGAAGGAATGCAAGGCAATGTGACAATGTGAAAATTGAGTGACAATTTTTCAAACCAAATTTTATAATATGCAAAGATATTTTTACTTATATTGTGGATTGTATTTTTTTAATGAATAGAGTAAATATTTGTAAATAACACATATATTGTGGATTGTAGTTTTCTTTTTAAAACAACAAATTTCTTTAATAACACTTTTTTAAGTAAATTATTCCTATTGCAATATTCTTCAATATCTTGTATTTTTTTAATTCATAAAATAATATTTTGTAATTTTTTTTTTTTTAATTTATTAAAAAAATTTAATATATTTAATTAAAATGAAAATTATAATTTTTTATAAACATTATATTATATTAAGTCATTATTAAACTCTTTTGAAATTTTATAAGTATTATATAATTAAAACATAAAAAACAAAAACAAAATACATTATTAATTAATAGTTTGAGTATCTATTGTTTTTCTCACGTGAGGGAACTTGAAACTATTGGAAAAATATGTTGGATGAAATTTTTTTTTAACTTGAAATTGGGTTGGGCATATTGCTGGCCTAAAAGTATAGCTAAACTAAATATTTGAAGTAATTAGGTCTGGTGTTAGTAGGTAGATATTAAGGAAGAAATGTATGCATAATGTCCTTTTTCCTTTGTTTTCTACTATATTCTGTCTATTATTTTTAAAGAAGGAATGCTAGGCAATGTGAAAATTGAGTGACAATTTTTCAACCCAGATTTTAGAATCTGCAAAGTTATTTCTACTTATATTGTGGATTATATATATATTTTTTTGATGAATAGAGTAAATATTTGTAAATAACACCTATATTGTAGATTGTAGTTTTTTTTTAATGCAGTAAATTTCTCTCAATGACACTTTTTTAAGTAAATTATTGTTATTGCAATATTCTTCAATATCTTGTATTTTTTTTAATTAATAAAATAATGTTTTGTAAATTTTTTTAATTTATTAAAAAGTTTTAATATATTTAATTGAAATGAAAATTATAAATTTTTATAAACATTATATAATATTAACTCATTATTAAACTCTTTTGAAATTTTATAAACAATATAACTTAAAACAGAAGAAACAAAAAGAAAATACATATTTATTAAATACAAAAACAAAAACAAAATACATTATTAATTAATTAGTTTGAGTGTCTATTGTTCTCACCGGAGGAAACTTGAAACTACTGGAAAAATATGTTGCATGTAATTTTTTTTAATTGAAATTGGGTTGGGCATATTGTTGGCCCTTGAGGAAATCTAAAGGACCTAAACTCAGTTGATGGCGCAAACTTGGAATGTTATGTGAAACACAATGGTCGTGTGGTGATAGGGTAGGGTGAGACGCTCTGTGGCAATATATGGCTAGCCGTCATTGGATGTGGCCGTCACTATAGTCAAACCTTGCTGCAGAGATTTTGCTTCCATAAGCTAACGCCATAGCACGCAGCTGCAGACTTGGAAGAACGAGATTCTCAGAAGGTTGCGATAGGGGCCCGGACAGAGTCAGACCTGCTGACGAAGTAATATGTTTTTCAAATTCCAACACTACTCAATATTGGATTGCCTGGTCAAGTAAAATGTATCGGTTAATTTTTCTGCTCAAAATTATTTTAATTATTATGAAGCTCGACACAAATAATGCTGGCTTCTTTTGTACAACATTTCTACAACTTGTTCTCTCTACCATGGTGCAGGATCACAGTTCAACATGCCGGGTAATGTTTATTCCCAAAGTTCATTAGGTTGCCACTCTACTGAACTGTACTCAATTTACCTAATTTATATTTCATCCTGTCACAAATAGTTAGCCCTATTTCCACATATAGACTTGGCCATTTACACAATTACGGATTTTTATAAGCCACCTTTTTCATCTATTCCACAATCATGCATCTTAACTTTCAAATTAATATCAAAATACCATATTAATCTTAAAAATTCCCAAACCAAGTAATGGTAGGGATTCTACTATAAGAAAGAATCAAACCAAGCTTGGAGAGGAAGCTTGTAATACCAATCCAAAATATAAACTATAATTCATATCTGAAATTTTTTGCATATTTCTATTCACTAGTTGCATCCCTCGTTGAGCATGATTATCAAAACAAAGAGGGCCTGAGTTTTAGATACCTTCCACTTTGTATTGACACTCGAGCAATTTAATAAATCTTTAAGGCCGAATATATTGCAATGAACCTAGGTATCAAATAGAAGCTTCGTGTAGTCAATGTATTATATACCATTCAAACTATGAAACTTCAGAAATTTCGCTGCAATTTTGGAAAAAACCAATGAATAAAAAATTGGACTAACCTCGATATCAAATTGAAACTTGTGAAGAAAGAATAAACCTGCACAACAGATTATGTTTATGAAATGAAACTTGCAACATGTCACAATTTGTTCAATTTATTTTTAAATAAGCTTCATTTATTTTTGTATTGAATTTGTTTTGTGGAATTTGAATGAGAGTAGTTTCAATTTAACAGACTTGTATTAAATAAAGAATATGGAAGATGAGGCAGGCACACCTCGAATGGCTATGCTCCATGATGCTCCATTGCATGCCATCATTTTAATTGTAACTTGCATAATAAATTGTAAGTTACATTATGTAAATTACAATTAAAAATTAAACTCTATGTAAGTTAGCAATGTAAGTTACAATAAAAATTAAACTCTATGTTAAAAATATGTATACTACGAATTTATTGAACTTTTTCAATCAATCTAAATTAAAATTAAAAAATGATTTAACCTATCTGTTACATTGAACCTTGTGAGGAAATCCTCTGTAGTGCACTAACTTGTATATATGCAAACTTAGTGAATTTATTTTAATAGTTGTGCTAATTTCATTTTAATTAAAATATTTTATTCAAGTTAGAGATTTTAAGTTGACCTCCATTTGTTAAATGTGAACTCTTAACCATTTAAGATAAAATAAAATATTTTATTAAACTCAAATTATATAATAAAGTGTAAATCCACCATCGTGTTGCCATTTTCATGAGCATATCTAGTAAACTCACAAATATTATTAAACTCTTGGAAAATGGTAATGTGAAAAGGTATAAGAGAGAATTAGTAATCCACCCTTGTAACTGTTACCTTAAAACACTTGGCAAATAGTTGATTATGCATATGTTTCACAATGAGATAATTGTTACATTAAAACACTTGGCAAATAGAGGCATACGTTTCACAATGCGAAAAGGTGTACGTTTCAAAATAAATGCACATTATAATTTTTCAATTCATTTCTCATTAATTATCGTAAGTGGTTAAGAACAAGAGACACATTAAATTTTTAATCACGCTTTGTAAAAAAAAAATTTAAGTATGGTTTAAACATGTAATTTAAACATGCAAGGAAGAACTAGGACATTTAATTACATGTTAGAATGTCTAATTACTACTTGTCCAGTTGTGACTCTCTATGAATAGAGTCTGTTCCTATTTCCTAGGTTAGCTAAAACTAGTTTCCTTATTTGGTGTGAGGTTGAGATATTCCCTCAACCAACTTATTGTACGTCCAAGATAGATTTCCTATCTTGAGACTAATTCTTGTATAAATGTATGTAATCTATTTTATCAATGATATAGTTTGCATATTCACATTTTATTTTGGTATCGGAGCAAAGTCTGGACCTCGGCCCCTCCTGGACTGAGGGAAATAGAAGAGAGATTACGCAGTAGAGCCGTCGTCCTATCTTGCGCAGCGGAAGAGCCAACGTCCTATTCGATTGACAGAAGACATCAAAACGTTGCTGGTTTTATTCCTGGTATGATATACCGAGAAACGACTGATTTCATTGCTGGTTTTATTCCTGGTTGCTGTGATAATGTAATTGACCACTGATCACATTTTTAATTTGAAGCCGAAAGTTTGAAACCAAAAGGCTGTGCATTTTTTTTGGCAACGGTTTCGTGTGGCAGCGTTTGGTTTGTTGTTTGGTCGTGGAAGCCGCAGGTTGAAACTGAAAAAGACTGTGCGTTTTTAATTTGAAGCCGAATTGCATTGTGCGGTGGTGCGCTTCTGTGAGAACGTGGAGAAGTCTGTCATTTGGTACGTTCTTGTTTAGTTAATTGCCAGCATTGTTTTCCGGCGGATTGTAAAGTGCGTGGAGTTTTGTTTTGGAAGAGTTGCTCATCGTGGAAGATCGATGTGAATGACGATCGGTGTCAGAACGGTGGCCGATTGCTCCAAGGAACAGTGTAATCAAATGTTTTCATTACAAATTCAGTTCGACCTATTTATTCATCATGGAATCCTGTCAGAAATCATTACGAGAACAGAGGAAGAATGCAATTGATTGTTCCAACTTCATTTGGGGAAGAAACAGATCGTTTTCTGATCTAATGACATCTGTTTCGGATTTGAAGATATTGCCGGCAATGTGGTGGAAAAGACACGCGTGCATGAGACGTTCTGGGTCGATTGGAATGAAGATTTGATGGAAGAAACCCTGCGCCATGTGTGGCATGAGGGCTTCAAGAATTTCATGTCATTTATCTGTTTATTAAGATCAGATTAGGTAGTTGTGTTGCAAATTGATAAACGGTAGAAGGTGATAAACGATTTATGTATAGCTGGTGAAATCTCTGGAGCGGTGAGATCCACTGCTAGCATTCTATGCTTCCCAGTCCAACACTATGTTCTTCGTTTTTTTTTATGCTAAGGATCTGCCAAATATTCTCACCTGCAATGGAAAGGCTGCCATATGACACTGTTGGTTGTAGTAACCAACCCATATTTGGTCTGAAGAGGGACTTGATGATTGAAGATATTTGTTAGTGCATGTTTGGGTAATTGGGATTTTTTTTTTAGTGATGAAAGTATTTTGGAACTGAAATTGATATACATATTGAGATTAGTCACCTCAATATGAAGTTAATTTTGTTAGAATTGACTACTCTAACAAATGACAGGTTAAGGATGGAGTTCCAAGTTCTAATTGACAAAGAAAAAGGATGCCCAAGATGTGAACATTTCAAAATATGATGTAATGGAGCAGCGGCAACATTTAAAGGAGGATGGACAACGAAAGTGAAAGTTTGTTTTGTGTGGTTTTTTTTTAGGCTCAATATTATGTTGTATAATGAGTCACAGAGTTGAATGGTAAGCAAGTCTAGGATGGTTTTGGAGTGGTCATTGTATGTACCTGATAACTCCAAGAGTTGGAGTATGTAAGCCTTGTAAAGGCATGTGTATCCCCGTAAAAGTACAAACCTGAATATGTGCAACCAATTCCTAATTAAACCCTCTCGTTCAACCACTCACAACTAATTCTATTTCTGCATTATTCTCACATTACATTCATTGATATAGTGGCTAAAAAATATTCTAGGAACTAATTTAAAGACTTCCACATTTCACCCTACCATGAATTAGTCTTCTCAATCAATTCTCCTTGAGCTCCGCTCCTCCTTGCCAAGAAAATAACATAGGGATCCTTTTCAATTATACTTCCTTAACCCTTTAGCAAAGTCTTACTAGTTTTTCAGGTTTCAAAACTGATCTTTCTATCTCATTGGTCTTTCTGTCACATGTTAGCTTTAACATGTTTTCCAATAATAATACACAACAAAAACAAATTTCCTTTTTATTTAATCAAAATAAATATTTACATCATATCATTGATATCATTTAACCTTTTAGTCAAATGCTAAAATAAAAGGCATAAAAAATTAACTTGGAAATTAAAGATACAAATGATTATACACATTCATTTTTCCCCTTCATTTCTCTGTTTGTCCATATGTTTCGATATGGAATTATATAGATAACAGCAATTTGATATTTTAAAAAATTCCAATAAATATTTTTTGTGAAACGAAACAAAGGTCTATAGAATGTTGTGGACATCTCGGTACATGTTAATGGCAATAATAGTATTTTCGCAAAAAGAAACAAGGTGTATGAATGTCAGAATAACGAAGTCATAACTTTAATGGGCATACAAAACAAGTTTCATCTTTTCTCTTTGAAAGAGAGAAATCCTTTTTATGCATGAACACATCCTTCTATTGATAAATATGAAACATGTACTGACAGAATTAATTGTTCATATATTGAAAGAGAGTACGTGTTTACTATATCCATAAACTGACATCAGAATGCTTAGAATATTGAGCAGTGCCGTGATTGGTGGTTTGCTAGAGACATGTTCAACTTGCTAACTTGACCTTTTTGTGCAAGTTTAATTGTTTTATTTATTTGCAACATTTTTTGTTGAGCAATGTACTGCAAGATTTTGGTATATGAATGGATCAACGCTTCTTTGTTCATGTTATACTGCTTCTAATGCTCAACAGAATACATAATCACATATGAAAGTGGAATATTTGTGACCAATTTACCTAAATGTTTTTAAGTGCATTGCTTTAAGATTCCTGTTTTGGGTGAGAAATGCTCACATTGCATAATTTGATGCGTCACTTTTAATTTAAAAGAATTACCAAAAGGGTAGTTGGAAATTTTATTTTCTTCAGTCTCTTGAATGCAAGTTGTTGAATATTTTATGTTCTCTTTTGTCCGTTGATTCAATGGGGTCATGCCATGTGCCTAAATGCAAAGACAAATTTCCTATATTCAATGGGATCATGCCATGTGCCTAAATGCAAAGTCAAATTTCTTATAGAGGTTTGTAAGAGATGGAAATGGAAAACGTTTGAGCAGGTGGAGGGCTTTAGCAGCTATCCAAATTTCTAAGGCTTGAATTTTCTGGCCAACCATATGGATACGGTATTATAGTTTTGAATTTTTATAGGAAAAATTTGTAAGGACAATCTTGTAGTAAGGACGAGTTTTGTAAGGACAATTTTGTAGTAAGGGCAAGTTTTGTTATTTGTAAAGGTGTTGAAAATAGATGATTCTATTGGAGATTTTGAAATGTTTTAAATTTTATTTTTTAAATATTTTAAAAATATGAGTTACTTCAACCAAGAGATTTATTTAAAATAATAATAATTTATATTTATAAAAATTATTTGTATATTAACAAATAAACTTAACATTATGAATATATATTTTCTCATAAAAATTCATTAATTTAAATCTAAAAATTTTATAATAAATATACTTATTATTTTGTTAATCCGTAATGATGTATTAATTTAAACACTTCAAATTTCTTCCGTTTTTAATTTTCTAGTAAAGAGTATAATATATATACCTATTATTTTGTTAATTTGTATTCTTGTATTATAAACACTTAAATTTTCTTTAACTATTTTAATTATATTACTTATTATTTTGTTAATTTGTATGTGTATATTTTAAACACTTAAATTTTCTTTAACCATTTTAATTACGCCTTAAAGCATCTTTATTTGAAAACAACTTTCCTAGATACCTTTCTGTCATAATATGTGCCATTAGATCTTTTATTAGATGATTGAGAAATTATTAATCGTTGATTTTGAATATAACCGTAACAGTTGCGACGGTTGCCAAAGCTACCTCCTCTATCATCCGCTTGATCTCACCTCGAGCACTCTTTTTTCTCTGAAGGATCTCTGCCCTTAGCCATCTCGTCCTGAATACACCTCTCTGGATTGCTGGAAAAAGGGATTGAATACTCCGGCTCCAGAGGCTTCGATGCAGCTTCTCGTACAGTCATTATGTAATAAAAATCAGGGATATGTTGTGGATGATAGCTTAAAGAGCTAGTGGTGCAAGTTTGAACGACATTTGAATCTGAATTTGGAGAAGGGACTGACCGCCCCTGCATATCGGCTTGGGAAGAGTACCAAGGTTGAAAGTGCTGCAAATAGGTATGCAACTGGCGACTGCGATGATGTTGAAATCATGACATGCATATCGGCTTGGGAAGAGTACCAAGGTTGAAAGTGCTGCAAATAGGTATGCAACTGGCGACTGCGATGATGTTGAAATCATGACATTAGGGGAGATCATCTTATTTTTCATTGAATTTGTGATTTATTTATCATTCACATAAAATCAATGCTCTCATCTCTCTTGGGTAGTAACAGAGCTTCAAGTAGTTTCACGTTTTTATTCCTAACTTTTATCCAATTTGCCGAGCGAACACATGAATCATTCGTCCTTCAAAGGTAAGTAAATATATTACAAGCCAGAAAAAATAACAAATATGTATCTGGATTTTTTTTTTGTGTTAAAATAAAAATACCAAGAAATGTGCTGAGGAAAGCCACACCCACGATGAGGAGAGCACAACAACACGGAATATTTCTGTTCACATTAGGTTCATACCTTTTCCATTGTACTGCAGAATAAAAAACACTGTATTATCTAGATGAAAAAACATGCAACCTGTATTGTTTTCATTTTGGGAGAACCATGGAAGAGCATAGAACAGTGAGGAATATTTCTTTTGACATCAGATTCAAAACCTTTTCAGTGTAATACAGAATCAATTTTCTTTCCTTCACTGCATAATTTAAAAGGTGATAGGATTTAAATATATACAACAGCATGGAATATTTCTGTTCACAAGAGGTTCATACCTTTTCCACTGTACTGCAGAATAAAAAATGTTGTATTATCTGGATAAAAAAACATGCAACTCGTATTGTTTGCATTTTGAGAGAACCTATGGAAGAGAACAGAACATTAAGAAATATTTCTGTTGATATCAGATTCAAAATCTTTTCAGTGTAATACAGAATCAAATTTCTCTCTCCTTCACTGCATAATTTAAAAGGTGATAGGATTTAAATATATTTCTGGATAACTACTACAAATATCAGTATAATAAAAAAAGGCACAGTAATGATTAGATATCGTTGAATTAATTACAAGCTCAACAAGTCGCTGCGTTGCCAACAACACACCTGCCGATTACAGATTAACACCTGCATATGCTACAAATTTTATTATAATATATAATTTTTTTAAATTAAAAATTTACTATAATATATATATATATATATATATATATATATATATATATATATATATTTTCATTTTCATTTTCATTTTCATTTTAGGAATGCACAATATAGGAACATCTTTAAAGATGAAGATATAAAGTAGCACATATTCCAATCATTTTAAGAATGCACAGTACTATATTTTTCATGGAGAAAACAATACCATAGGGTAGTCCAAGGTTGGTGAGAGAGAAGGTAGTTAAAGTTGATGGGAAACACATCAAAATGACAAAATAAACAAAATTCACCAGCGTAAGTCCAAGGGAAAAAAATAAAAATAAAACAAAATGATAATTTTAAAGTTGAATAATAGATTTGCAATACCTTGTTTCATTGTCAAGAAAAGACTCCATAGCATAAATTTGGAGAACAGCAAACCGAAAATCGAAAGATTTATTTATTAATATATTTTCCTTTTTATTTATAAAAGGGATTCTTTTTTATCGCTTAATTTAATAATAACAGAAACATGTTTTTTTGGCTTGGAATAAAACTTTGTAAACACAATAGCTACAACGCCATGAGTACCTCTTGCTCTTCCGCAGTAAACAAAATATCTACAATGATGGAGTCGTTGCATAAAAATATTCTAAAAATGCACGAACAAAAATTATAAACAAATAACTTTAAAAATTATAAACGAGAAAATGTCATGCATTAACATTTAAAAACGAATTGCACTAATGATTAACTCTTAATAAAAATATATCATATATATATATCATTGGAAGTCGCACTTAACATTTGGAAATATCTATGAGCCTCTGGTGCAACTCTTTAATTTGTGTTGAAGTATATTAGCAACATTGTACACGCAACATATGACATATGATGGATATATAAAAAGTTTGGTTTGATCTGTGGAAATTTATAATTGAAACTAGGTTAATATTTATAAACCAATATCATTTATTAATTATTAATTTCTTTTTGGAAAGAATATAATTTTTATTATAAAATTTTAAAATAAATAGCTTTATTTCATATATTATTATATATGTCCTTCATATTTAAAAAAAGTCGCTGCTTTGCAAACGACATACCTGCAGATTACAGATTAACACCTGAATGATAATTTTAAAGTTGAATAACAGATTTGCAATACCTTGTTTCATTTTCAAGAAAAGACTCCATAACATAAATCTGAGAACAGCAAACCGAAAATCGAAAGATTTATTTATTTATCTATTTCCTTTTTTAATTATAAAAGGGATTATTTTTTATCGTTTAATTTAATTATAAGAGAAACATGGATTTTGGGTTGAAATAAAACTTTTTAAACACAATAGCTACAAGACCATGACTATCTCTGGCTCTTCCACAATAAACAGAATATCTTTAATGCTGGAATCATTGCATAAAAATATTCTAAAAACGCACGAACCAAAAATATAAACAAATAGATTTAAAAATTATAAACTAGAAACTGGGAAGCGTTGCAATGTTTTGGGACTAATTAAGGAGTTGAAGTGTAGGATTATGTATTCCTTTTCTAATGACCTTAACATTTAAAAACAAATTGCACTAATGTTTGATTAACCCTTAATAAAAATATGTCATATATATATCATTGGAAGTCGCACTTAACATTTGGAAATATCTATCAGCCTCTTGTGCAACTCGTTGGCATAAATATGCCTTCCCATTCGAGGTCAAATATCGAGAATTTATAAGTTGTAGGTATCTTTACGGCATCTTATTCTGATATTTTCTCTTTTGTCTATGCAAATCAAATCAAAGTGCACTTCGTTCTATCGTTGTTGGTTATTCAATGATCTGCTTTTAGAAATCAGAATATTACTATCAAAACTTTGACTAGATTTAATGTGTATTTTTAAAGGTATAAATGAATTCTGTCTTTACAAAAATCACGAAGTTACTTTCATTAATTTTTATTTTCAAATCTATAAATGAATTCTATCTTTAAAAAATCACTAAATCACGTCTATTACAATATGTATGTCTCAAAAAATAAGAGAATCTTAGAAAAGTATTTACTTCATTCTAATTAACTAAACTATGAAATGGGTATAAGAGTTTTCTATTACTCACATTATTTTCCACTCATGACAATGGAAAATCTCAATATCTAAGATAACTATGAAAATAATCTCAATATCTAAGATAACTATGAAAATTATTTTGATAACAACCTACCAGAATTTACAATTCATCACACTTAGTTCATCGAAAAAAATGTGTTGAAAAACATCTACACTAACTATGGACAGATGATGGGCTTGGGCTTACCAAGATATACTGACCCAAACTAAATGTTTTCAAACTATGTGGGGTGTCTGTGAAAGCGTTGGCCCATTGCATGTCTCCCTAACCTTTACATCTCTGCGATTGAAACAATTATTTGTCCCATGAAATGTGCTTAGTTAAATTGCGGTATCGCTACAACATACTATTATATGTATGGCCCTCTAACTAAGTGCTATGCAGTTAAAACTTAAAATAATAACAGTGGTTATGTTCAAAAAGGTGACCAGGTTTAAGTACATTTTATGTAATGAAAACAACCACAACCATTCTTGCATAATGGTATCGATAGAGAAACTCAATTAAAGGAGATATGGTGAAGAGAAGCTTCCAAACTTACAACAAGCTCTAAAAAGGCATGATGTTGAATGTATGGAATCCATTTTCCCTAATACACATGAGAAGTGCAATGAAAAATCTTGGAATTTGGAAAATGTCATGAAGCTTATCGCATGTTCCATTCATTTAAATCTGAAGTATATGGAAGAAGAAAAGCAGGACAATGGATTTGGAATCCATATGAGCTACATTATCTCACTGATTCAAGCAAGCGCTCAAAAAGAGATAGACAATAGTGATATAGAGACAATTTATTCATAAACAAGAGAAAGCTAGAATTATAACCTGAGTAGTAGTTCACTCAACATAATTTTCCACCTCTTATTCTAGAGGATAAAGTTCCTACTACCTCATCAATTGAAGAAGGCCCATAGGAGAAAATCAGAAGAGATTCCTCAATGTTATTTTCACTTGACATTCAGTCACTCTGCTCCTTTTTGTCTAGTAGTCCCTTTACCTCTGCCCTTAAAGTCAACAACTCGGAAAATAATAGACAAAAGACATTTACCTATTGCAATCAGTTGAAAAAAAAAGTATCTCTAAAGGGTCACCAGGGGAGGAATCTATTATTTAAAAGATTGGGAAAATAATTTCATTTCAAAACAAAAATGTACTATCACTATGGAAGGGAGTTATTACATTTAAAAATATTTCCCATTCTTGTCACTACAAAATTTGATTGTTGCTTTTTATTTGATGGGAAAATAAATGATCTTTAAAGGCACTAAAGTCTTGAATTATGATCTTTAAAGAAGTCACTAGATTCCCTAATTATGAGCTGATTTTTTCTTCTTACTTTTGGGTCTTCATGATGTTTTTTATTCTAACTTAGGTGAAAAGTTTCAAAGAAGTGGAATATTGGTCATTGAAAGTTCCTACTACCTCTTCTTTCTTATATGTTTTTCTTTCCTATACCAAAACCTTACGGCGTTTCCTTTGCAACATGTGGTGCAATTTCTAGTTACGCCATAAGGCGTTATTATTTGAAAACAACTTTCCTAGCTGCTAGTCTGTCAGTGTTTGGGCCATTGGATGAAATGTTAGATGATTAAAATGTTTTACACCATTAAATCCAATGTCTCCTTCAACCTAACTAACTAACTAACTCACTAAACATTAATGTCTTCCAACTTGTGCTCTACTTTTAATTATTAATGTCCACTAGGCTGCCATTATTTCTCAGATGCATCTAGATGAGAAGCTTCGCCTCTGTATTGCAGAAGTTCCGCGTCTCTTTCGATATCTTTGGTATCGAGATGGAACTCAATGAAAATTCCAATGTATCAGCTTGACTTCCCTACTCTGTAAAGCTGTCGAGGAATTTCCGAGCCAGAGAGCCATCGCCCACACACTTTTTTTCGTCTTTGAAATCAATGTGGCTTTCTAAAGCATTGGTGGATCCGTTCATTTTGGTTTTGGTATTTTTAGTTTTTGTTTGAACCTTTTTAATTCATGATCAGTTCATTTTCGATTGGTATTTTTTTCATTCTTGTTTGAATCTTTTTAATTCATGAGTTTGTTAATTTTTTCTTAAATGAAGACAAGATTTCAGTAATTACATAAAGAAAAACAAACATGCAATCAAAATTTAGGCTAATATTGAGAGGGTTTTATGGTTGATTCGTGATTTGGACAGGAAGAGAGAACTTAATATTGTTCTTTCAAATCTGTTTTGTGGTAATATTGAGAGGTTTTATGGCTGATTCATGATGCAAAGAGAGGAAGTTAGGAGGCAAGCCAGGAGTCAATTTATGCTCCGATTATTCCTCTCAGTAAGATTCACTTGGCTGCTTATCAGAAAGCTTTTAGGGTTTGTTTTTCTGTTATATTAAAGGCTACTGTCAAAACGAGTTTGAAATTAAAACTCAATGTGTTTTCAAATTAAAATTCATTGTGATATATACTGTGTGTAATGTTTACACTTAAGAAAATACCGAAGGCAAACCGTTTTACGAGATCCCTTGCACGTATTTATTATATTTGCAGATCTCATCGCAATCGTGGTCAGGTAGGTATAAAACCTCATATCGTATCCAAAATTTCTCTTGTTTTCATTTAATTGTTGTAACGGAAATTTCAAGACTAGAAAATCGTTGGAAAAAAAAAACTGTGAGTTCTCTATGATATGTTTTTTATATTTTCATGTATCTATATCTATGTTCATTTAGTAAATACAGTGAATTACAATGAATCAATGAATATTTTACCAACTTGGTTGTGATGAGTGAAATAATTGTTGGAAACAATGATTCTGGTAGACTGAGTTATGGTAGATGAGTTGACTGAGTTAACGAGATTATTTTTGTACTTCTATATATAGAGAAATGGTTCACTCACTTTTCAGATTATAAATTATTAAATATTGGTGAGCTAAATTTAAATCTAACAGATATACTCATTTACATTTAATAACCAATAACTTGTTATATATTGCCATATCTACCTCCATGTGAAAATAGAAATCCCATCTCTATGATTTACTTACACTTACACTCATGAATATGGATAAAATGAATCATGATGTGTTTTATCATATTTTGTATGGTAACACATGCACCATTAGCAATGAGGATGTTGGACCCTCATCCATTGATTGTTTTGAAGTTGTTAATAACGAGCTCTTCCTTTAACTGGATTACCATGTCATTCTGGAAGATTATCCAGAGCAGATCTTTCTAAATCATGACCTAACATAGTGTGCCAATGGATGGATTGAAGACATTATCACTGGCGTCCGCAACGACATCAAACTTGCCGTTTTTTCCTCTAATAACACCCTTTCCAAATCCAATGCCACAATCTGCCATTCGTTTTCGTTGCTCTCCTAATTAGGGTCGCTGCTCCAACAATCATCAATAGGATTACCCATTGCACCTCACAATATGGTCAACTTTTGTCCTCCTTTTATACTATTAATAATGCTTTTGCTTTTTTTTAATACATATATGAACCATTTTCTGTGTCAATTTAGCCTCAACATAATTTAGAAAAAAACAAAAGAAAAAACAGAAAGATTAATAAAATATAATATAATATTGCAACTTACTCTTAAATTCTTTTTGCTCCATTGCTGGGATATTTCGAGCCACTATTCAGAAGAATGGTATTTACCATGGACAGAGGGTGATAGAAAAGCCTTAAATCATTTTATTAAGTCATTCTATTACGCATCATATAGATTCCAGAATATGAATTTATAATGTATTAATTTGAACTTTTATATTTTCTACATTTACACCTCAACAAATTCATCAATAAATCCTGAAAACACCTCATTGGAATAAATATTACAACTCCAGACAATACGGTAGCATCATGCATGCTTTGTCACTATCCAAGCAATCACAACCAAACAATTATATTTATATTTAGTCCTTATTGAGGTAAATAACACATCCAAATATTCACAATCAACCAATTATAATTACTCCTTAAATAACAGATTGACATCTTGGCATGGTCTAAAATGCATTTAATTATTATTAATATGGTTTTTCAAACTATCTTGTTATTACTAAGTTGTTGTTAGTAGCTTTAGATAGACTAGTTTATTATTTCTCTCCTATGTGTAGGGAATTCATTTATCTTATTTAGTTTTTTATTATAATATTCTTTTATGAATTCAAAATCAAAGCTATCTATGTTGTAAAAATAATAAGTTCTAAGATGATAAAATCATAAATCAGTTAATAAAATCATAATGTAAAAAAAATATCTTATATGGATTTATTTATTTCATATGGGAAAAAGTTAATTTTATAATACTCCAATATCCTATGAAAAGATAAAATCTACATTGCTCAAAATTTGTATTTTTGTATTAATCTATTTATAGGTTCAAAATTTATATATTTATGCCGTAAGGCATCTTTATTTGAAAATAACATAAACAAAATTTTTAGTTGCCACCATAAATAGAGCCTCGACAGAATCAAATGTATGCATATGGAAATTCTATAGTAAAGTGTTTTTTTAACTTAATGTTCATTCTTGAGTAGTTATTTTGATTAGTTTTTGGTTTCATTTAGAACATTTTGTTTTAGTACTTATTATAAAATGTTTTACTAATAGGAATCACATTTTATTGTTTAAAAGTAATAAATATCATTTTAGTACAAATAATTATTAAACATAAAATTTAAATATACTATTTAAAAAAATGAAGAGAATAATGATTTGATTAAGATATAAATATTTTGAAATTAAGATATTTTAACTAGATTTTATGTAAATTTCTCAAATATTATGAAAGATATTTTTATTTTTCCACTTTCTAAAGTATCATATGTTGCATCTGTGCTTTTATAACTTGTTTATTGTTTCATACATTTATAAAAAAATTGTAAATTTGTTCAAATTTGATTGTGAAAAATAGTAAATTTGTAGAAATTCAATTGATTTTATTTAATGATATAACTTATAGAGTTATTATCACTTTTTATTTTTTTAATGATTCTACTAAAATTAACATTTCAATGTTGTCACTAGGAGTTATTTTTTATTTTTCATGTTAGTTACTTTTTATAACTTTAGGAGGTTCTCAATATTGCCTTTTGTTTTTAATAAATGGAAATCCAGTATATATTGAAAAAGAGGATTAGGTAAGAGAATTTTAGGATTAAATTTATTTGAATAAATAAATGTGTGTAAAATAATTTAATAAGAAACTAAATTTTGTAATTATAAAATATAAAACTATAACTTATGTTTGTGATTTTACTTTGTATTTTTTCTTGTGTATATAGAGAAAAGCTAAACCAAGCTTGGAGTTAAGAAAATAATCCATAACATAAAGAACAATATGTCCTTCCAAAAATGTCTCCATATTAAAATGACATTCACTTTCTTGTATACCAAAACTATTTTTCTTCATATCAAACTCTTAAGAGAAAATGTGATGGTGTAACATAGGATTGAGTATTCAATCCAAATCATTTCCAAGACACATTTGTAGCCTTGAGATTCAAAAATTTCCCTCATAAATTGCATAATTATGGGATGGGTGTCAATATCAATGTTGACCCACTAATTTATACAAAACCAACCTCAAGTTGTATTCCCATGATGGTTTGGGATGGTGTAACATAGGATTGAGTATTCAATCAAAATAATTTCCAAGACACATTTGTAGCCTTGAGATTCAAAAATTTCCATCATAAATTGTATAATTATGAGATGGGTGTGAATATCAATGTTGGCCCATTAATCTATATAAAACCAACCTCAAGTTGTATTCCTATGATGGTTTGAGATGGTGTAACATAGGATTGAGTATTCAATCCAAATAATTTCCAAGACACATTTGTAGCCTTGAGATTCAAAAATTTCCATCATGAATTCTATAATTATGGGATGGTTGTGAATATCAATGTTGGCCCATTAATTTATACAAAACCAACCTGAAGTTGTATTCCTATGATGGTTTGGGATGGTGTAACATAATATTGAGTATCTAATCCAAATAAATTCCAAGAAACAGTTGTAGCCTCGAGATTCAAAAATTTCCATCATAAATTCTATAATTATGGGATGGGTGTAAATATCAATGTTGGCCCATTAATTTATACAAAACCAACCTCAAGCTGTATTCCTATGATGGTTTGGGATGATGTAATAGGATGGGTGTCAATATCAATGTTGGCCCATTAATTTATACAAAACGAACCTGAAGTTGTATTCCTATGATGGTTTGCGATGGTGTAACACAAGATTTAGTATTCAATCCAAATCATTTACAACACACATTTGTAGTCTTGATATTCAAAACTTTCCATCATAAATTCTATAATTATGGGATGAGTGTGAATATCAATGCTGGCCCATTAATTCATACAAAAACAACCTCAAGTTGTATTGTTATGATTCAAATTGTACAATGAAAAAGACTTTAGAACATAGGTAAATATCATATTTTTTTTACCACAAGGTGTAGATCCACTAATGCTTTGGGCCAAAACCCATTGAAATTATAAATGAGGGAATTATAACAAAGAACTGAAAAATGATAAGTTACTTGATGATTTTAGACCTCCAATGTTGAGTTTTTCTCCAATTTCTCTGCTTCTTACCCACATTAACAAAGCCATCTTATGCACTTGCAAAAACCCTATATCTCACTCACGCCATTCTTGTGCCAAGGATTCAATTTATGGTATGTATGGCATACAACAAGTTGTTACAAGGAAAAAGAAGAAGTTTCACATTTGCAAGAAAATAACAGACAAAATCATCTAATTGAGGTGTTATTGTTTCTAATACATATTTTATTAATGATGAGTAAAACCTCGTCTTGAATGAAAAACAAAATTTTATTCTTAATGCAAACTCCATATTATGTTATTGACTTACGACGTTTCCTTTGCAACATCTGGTGCAATTGCTAGTTATATTATATTCAACTTCTACCATCTAACCAAACATTATGAATCCCACATGAACACATTTTGAAATATAGTAGAAATACTCTTATGACCTTACACCTTCCGGAGCTGACAGTTTGAAAATTTATGTATAATTTTTTTTTTGAAATAAATTAATTATTTTAAAAATATACAAGTTAGTTTTATCTAACCTTATTTTATTTTATATATAATTATTATTATCTAATTTTTTATTCATAAATTTATTTAAAATTAAATAACTTACATATTTTCTAAGTGAAAAATAAAAGTTTATGGAACTTTCCAACATTATATTATCTTATCAAACCATTTTATTAACATCTCAGTTCATAATTATTGCATTGATTTTGTATTATAAGAAGAAAATAATTATGATAATAAAACATTTTATGGGATAAATCATATTATATTTTTTGCATATAAATTTTAGTATGGTCATTATTAGTAGGATATATGTTTAATTATGTAAATTATTGTGAAATTAAGAATTAGAAAAATGATAACACTATATTAGAGCGTGTATGCATTTTTGCAAGAATGGAATCTGTGTTGATTTTTAGGGTTAGTTTCTTTTACAGGTTTTCTTCATCTGCCACCATGAGCCATGGATTGTAGATTTTCTTCGTGGGGACTCCATGATATGGAGCTATAAACCTCAACTATATTTTGAGTGAAAATAGCCAGTTAAGCATGATTTTTACCATGGCAGAAAGGTCATCCTCCTGAGGTATTTGTAGAAAATCTCTAACACATCTTTGACACCATATAGAAATTACACCAATGGATTGAATCCGATCATGAAACGTACTAAAACAAGATACTGAATACTTCTACAATATTTGCAGAATATAAATCACGATCGCTCAATCACATGCAAGTAAGAGAAAGAAGTAAAACAATCGCACAACACAAGATTTTCCTAGGGAAAGAAACTGCTCAAAACCCCTCCATATTTATTGTATTATCAACCAAGGAATCATGAAACAATACAATGTGTTGTAGCTCCTAGAGACAGCCTAGAGTTGTGATAAACCAGTGCCTAGGACATCTTTACATAGCAAGGAGCGTATAATATAATGTATGAAGTTGTCAACTTCAGCTCACATGCTATCTCCTATAAACAGGGAAATAAAATAGAATGGGACCAAACTCTCAGAAACCGACACAGGAAAAGAGATACTGCAGAGGCAAGATACAGAACTCTAATACAAAAGCAACAGACAATTCAGAGACAGTTTACTGCAAAGCGGGCCAGTTCAAGTAATACTTCACAGACATAAATCATCAGAAGGTGTATGTAGTGAAAGAAATATTGAGAAGATATTAGTTAACTTTGAGCTAATACCCAGATATATAATATCACCATGCATGGGCTTACCAATCTAAGAATCCATACATGATAATAGCATTTTAAAATCACCCTCCCAAAGAAACTAATATAGCAGAAGTATGTTTAGTTGAATAATGGAACAGAATATCATGCATGAGCCATATTTAAAGTGCTTGACTGATCTGAGCATGGGCATCGACTAGGATGAATCCATACCAAACCAGTGAGCTACTCGCATTCCAAAACATGATGCAGGAAGCATGGATGAAATGAAATGATCTATTAAAATAACATATAAGAGAAAGTTACAGATTGTGAAATACCAAAGACCAGAATCCTCTTTAACAGATGGAACTCCTCCTCACTGAAACCCTATGGGCTCTGAGCCTTCATACAAGAGTTTTACAAATTGTATACAAAAAGCCTTTCACTGCATAATTTTCTGATAAAATCTGGAACCCCTCCTAATCGGTTCATTCAGGTTATTATAGGAAACAAAGAGGACTCATAAGGAAAGTGGGTGATAAACATTTAATTGTATCATTAAAACAAAATGGCAGAGACGTGCATGCCCATACTGCTCGATGACATTGTAATGATGTATGTACTTTGTGATCTTCTTCCTGAAATAAGTGTTCTGGGTGAAAATCTCTTCAGGGACATGGCAGAAAAATTGAAACCTTATGGGCGGTCTGTCCTTCCTGGAGAGAAAATTCTGCTAAAATAAACCTTGAGGGAATTGTTTTATATGCATTGTACCCTCTGCCTTCCCAATCCTGAATTAAGCTTTAAGATTTTCAACGTCGAACGCTGAATTCCTCAATCATTCACTAATCTTCCTCCGCTGCTCTATTAATGTTTTCATCTGTAAAATCGACACCTTGAATGTCCCTGGGAAGTTTGCCAAAGTATAACCCTATTTCTTTAATGGTTTTCGTGTCACAGTAGCTACCCAGGACTTTCTTCATAAATTTCGCCTCTGAAAAACTGGTCCTTTGATGCGTTCTCGGCTTTTGTAATGGATGCTGCAAATTATGATAATTTTTTATTGCTATAAACCTGCAAAACACACAAAGTTGTGAGGAAAAAAAATGCATGGGGGACGGTAATGCAATGGAGGCGACTGTGTAACAATGTGACATGATGAGATGGTGGAAAAATAAGAGGTAACGACGAAAATGCAGTGGAACTATGGCGGATAGACTGGGCAGAGGTTTTTAACGTAAAACAAATGAGGATTTGACTTAAGACAGGAACATATATGAGAGGAGGCAACATGGAACACACGTGGAATGAGTGACGGGTGGACGCACGAAATACCATGCGGAAAGGATGACGTGGTGGTACGAGGTCAATGGCGGGCGTGTGACTAAATCCAGGCCGTCCGATCTCAGGGGAGATCGACGGTTGGAAAGGAATTGGGAGCGATTGACAGTGGGCCGGGGGTACGATTTCTTTGCGTTAAATCCCATGCAACTTCAGAGCGCGATAGCCGTTGGATGAAGAGCTTTAGATCGGACGGCTGACGGCGATATCGCTGGGCGTCCTGTTCCAAACAATAACATGTGATGAACGGCGGTTTTGGAGCCGTACACTGGGACGCGTGGCAAACACTATATGGAATCGCTGGCCAAATGGGAATTACTGCCTACCGCCGAAAGGTGGTGCGATATAAACCACCGGTTTTTGCAATGGGAGTGGGCATGGGGACCACCAGGATAGGCAGGTTGTGGACTGTTGATTTCAAGGTTTGATCGGACGGTAGGCAGGTGAACTACGGGCGTGACGGGGATGAACACTCACCGTCCGATCTGTTACAGATCTACGGTTCAAAATGAGCTCGATATACATTTGATAAGCGCCTTTCGGGCTGGCGCCTGGTCTAGCATCCGGGTCACATGGAGGAAAAGACAAAGGGGTTAGGGCCGAAGGAGCTACGCCTTAAATATTTCAAATATGGATTTTCAGCCTTTGATAATTTGTTTTGGAGGTGGGAAATGGTAACGGTAGGCGTAAGAATGGTTTTCCAAGGCTGAAAGGGGGAATTTGAGAGCTTTAAGCCAGATTGCCTGTGAAAATTTTATAGGAAGCTGATTATGATCAACATTGACTCCACCTAGGGATGACACGTTCAACCCTGAACGTGTCGAGAACTCGCAGACCATCTGATCATCTCTGTGCAAACTTGACTCTTTGACAACCTTACTTTTCACTTTATGATTCATAATAACACCCACATTATTCAAACAAAAACAAAAGGGAAACTATCATACAATATAATACATCAAGCTGCCCTTGCCAGAATCAGAACTGAAAGTAGGGCTTGAGGAATTGACCATTTATAGGGGCATCCAGCAAGTCGCCCTGTAAATTCTCCAACCTGAAAGTATTATTGCCTCCCTGTTCCACAATTTTGAAAGGGCCAAACCAGAGGGGGTCGAATTTACCATGTTTTCCCTTCTCAGCTCTCCGGATGTCCCATCTGAGCACTAGATCACCTACTTGCAGATTCCTGTCTTTAGCATGCTGATCGAAAAGGTATTTCATCTTCTCCTGATATTCTGTTAACCTCTGATTCACCTGGCCCCGTGTTTCTTCTAATTCCACCAATTGATTGATTCTCCTGATCATATCATTAGGTTCCTCCTGGCTTTCTTGCATGAAGCGGGCTACTGGTAGGGCTAATTGAATAGGAAATACTGCTTCCCTCCCATATACTAATTCATATGGGGATTTCCCAGTTGCTCTCTTGCTAGTAATTCTATTAGCCCACAGAGAAAATTTCAATTCGGAATCCCAATTTTTCTGATTTTCATTGATAGTATTCTTCAGTGCCCTTACTAGGGTTTTATTGGAAGACTCTGCCAAGCCATTTCCCTGTGGATAATAAGCTATAGAGTGGCTTAGTGTGATATTATATCGCTGACAGAAACTCTCAAACTTTGCAGACTTGAAAGCCTAGGCATTATCAGTTACTATTATAGCAGGGCAACCAAACCTGGATATGATGTTTTCCTCCATGAATTTTATGATTACAGTATCTGTTGCATTCCTCGTAGGTATGGCTTCCACCCATTTAGTGAAATAATCAGTGGCCGTTAAAATCCACTTATGTTGTCCACTCGATGGAGGATGTATTTGACCTATAAAATCAATACCTCATTGACGAAATGGTTCGTCTACGTGCATAGGAATCATGGGCAGAGGTGCTAACTTCTGCCTTTCAGCAAATTCTGACATTTTTCACATGCTCTTACTCTGGCAAAAACATCTCCAAAAAGTTTTGGCCAATAGAAGCCAACTTTCAGAATTTTATGAGTTGTGGCCCTCCAGCTGTAATGACCTCCACAGATCCCTTCATGAAATTCTGCTATAATACTCTCGACTTCATTCTCTGTGAGACACAGGAGTAAAATGCCTGAGGGATCTCGCCAGTATAGCCGGCCATTGGCGACTATGTACTTTTGTGATTTCAATCTCAACGCTCTGTATTTATTTTTATCACAGCTCGGTGGGCAGCTGAGTGTGAGGAGGTATTCTACTATCTCTTTTTACCACTGACTGGTGAGGTTCTTTATATGTGTTTCTGGAGTAGCTACTCCAATTCCATGTCGTTCTTCTTTCTCCTCAGATTCCTCACCTACTATAATGGACAAATTTATGCCCAGAGCTTGATAGTTTGATTCTGATAACATTTTGGCAAGCCCCTGTCCTTTGATCAACTTAGTAGGGCGGATGTCTAAGTCATACTCCTGTATTTTAGCAATCCACTTACCCCTCTTTCCTTCACTATCCCCCTGAGTAAGAATATCTTTTACAGCAGTGACATGCACAAATGCAGTGATGTGGGACTGTAAGATATATACCCGGAATGCTTTGAGGGATTTCACTAGGGTGTATGCTTGCTTTTCCAATATGTTGTATTTAATTCTGCATCACGGAGCACCTGACTGAAAAAGGCAATAGGCTGCTCATACCCTTCCTCATTTTTCTGCAATAAAACTACTGCTATTGTATGAGGTGATGCAAAATAAAAAATCATGAAATGTTTATCATAATCTAGTCCAACCAGCACAGGGGCTTCTACAAAAGCATTCTTTATCCTGGTAAATGCCTCCCGTGATTCTTGTGACCACTTTACCTCATTATCCTTCTTCAGCATATCTGTTATATGCCTAACTATCTCAGCGTAGTTAGGAATAAGCCTTCTTAGGAAATTAACGCGTCCAAGGAATACCTGCACCTCTTTCTTATTTCTGGGAAAAGCAATACCATTTATAACCTCTACCTTCTTAGGGTCTATTTTCACCCCATCCTTAGTCATGATATGGCCCAAAATCTTTCCCTCTTCTAATGCAAATAAAGACTTTCGAGGATTCAGAGAGAGACCATACCTTCTACATTTCTCAAAATTTCTCCGCAGATGTTCAATGTGCTCAGCATCATTCTTGGAAAATACAGTGATATCATCAAGGTATACCACCAGGAATTTATCTTGCTCCCCAACAAAAGCAATATCCATCGCCCTCTGAAAAGTGGCCCCTGCATTAATCAATCCAAAAGGCATCCTGGCATACATAAATGTACCCCATGGTGTGGTGAATGAAGTCTTCTTTTGATCCTCTGGAAGTACCGCCACCTGGTTATAACCAGAGAATCCATCCATCATTGACATCCTAGAAGCTCCAACCACTTTCTGCAGGATGTGATCCATTTTAGGCAGGGGATAATTATCCTTTAAGGATGCTCTGTTTAAATTTCTGAAATCCACACATAGCCTTATTTCTCCATTCTTCTTGCGTACAGGGACAAGGTTTGCCACCCATTTAGAGTACCTCAAAGGTACAATTATTTTGGACTTCAACAATTTCTTAATCTCCTTCTCAATAGACGGCAGTAGCAGGGGGTTGATTTGTCTGAGCTTCTGCTTATGGGGCTTTGCATCTTCCTTCAGTGGAATTTTGTGCTGCATAATACTGATATCAAAATTTTTCAAGTCCTGATAGGACCATGCAAACACATATTTGTAAGACTGAAACAATTTCTGATATAGCTTTTTATATTCTCCAGGGATCTTTTTGGACAGTTTTACAATTTTGGGGTCAGCCTCAGTACCCAAATTTAGGTCTTCTACCTGATTCTCTTCTACCACTTTGCTTGGCTACAGTGGGACATCATTCTTATCAAATAATATTTCTAGAGGCACCAACCCTCTAGGTATAATGTTTCCCTTCAACTGCAACACTTTATTTCCTGCCATTTTCTCCCCCCAATTTCTTTTTGAAATGTCCTCAGTCTCTTCCTCTTCTTCATCAGCATCAATCTCCATATTGGAGAATTCTCCTACTGTGTCTAGGAATCTCTTCATCTGTTCTTCATCCTCAAATACTTGCCAGTGCTTGATGTTATCTAGGATTGATGGTCGGTAACGCACCTCAATTTCATATCTTAAGAGTGGGTTTTGAGGTGGGTGAAATGTACTAGCAGCTACATCAAGGGAATCAGCCATCCTATTCTGTTCTCGGGGCATGAACTGGATATTGAATGCCAAGAAGAAGTTTTATACCATGTTCCAAACTTCACTCCTATAAGCCCTTAGCCTAGGATGTTTGGTCTAACACTGATTTTTGACTTGCCTAACCACCAGTTCTGAATCTCCCAAAACTTTTATACTTTGTATATTCATGCTCCTGGCTATCTACAATCCTATCCGCAGTGCTTCATATTCAACCACATTATTTGTAGCTTCGTATTCCAGCTTGAAAGACAATGGAACCCATCTTCCTGTAGGAGAAATTAGTAGTATTCTAGCTCCATTACCTTCTTTTGAATTTGCTCCATCAAAATGAAGAGTCCAGATTCCTACTTCATGGCTCACTGAGGGCTGCTCAGTCTTGATCTGATAGAAATATGGTTCATGAGCATAATCTTGATCTTCTTCCAACATCAAGCATGAGAAATCTCCTTCCTTACTATAGATTGGTGAGTTTACAGAGTTGTCAACCTTAGTAACCATCTTGACAAATTTGGTCTCCCTGTACAACCTCCTCTCTTGGCCACCAAAAATTGGGATAGTGGCATATGTTAAGTCCATCCTGAGTGACCCACCAATTTTTGCTCCCCAGGACCTTGATAGTAACATGCCAAAGCGAGTTGGGATGTCAACCACCACAATGTCGATTACCACATTTTTTGCTGGGATTTGGGCCAAATTGACCACCAAATCCTTGATCATTCCCAAGCATTTAACTCTTTTGGAATAAAATGAATAGATAACCTTGTACGGACAGGTGATTTGTAATCCTAGTTGTTCCATGACTGACAAAGGTATTAGATTATGAGAAGTTCCAGAATCTAACAGATAGTTATGTAATAGGAGGTCATGAATCACTAGAGATACATAAAAAGGAGGAGTAGAAGCATCTAATTCCTCAACATGTGGACCAAAGACAACCAGGGGTCTTTCTTCTTGAAGGTTGAGACCATCTGGGATGATTGGTTCTTCTGTAGGGAGCATAAATGAGGTGACTTGAGATTGGTATACTGGTTGTTTCAACAGTTCAGTCAAGGGGACTAGGATTTTTACTTTCTCAAGTTCCTTTTGCAGGCTAAAAGCAGGAGAAGACTTTTCTATTACAACTTCTTTGAAATATTTATTTTCAGCTGAGGGTTTGGCTTCTTTTGACACAGATTTGGCATTAGGGGAAGTGACTACTTTTGAAGAAGAAGGAATTTGATCATCAGATTGCAAAGGTTTGTTTAGAGGTTCCTTACCTTTGTCTGCGACTTTCTGCATTGTAGGCTCCTTCTGAGCAGGTGCTTCCTTTTGGGGTAGCTCTTCTTCTTGCTCTTGGGTCTGAGTCCTCTTCCTAGAAGATCTAAGATCATATCTTCTATTGAAATGTGCTTGCATGAAATCATCAAATTGTTTACAATAATGATCAAATTCTGCTTCTTTTGTGTCTCTGATCCTTTCTTCTTCTTGCAATGAGCACCCAGCTCCATCATTCCTTTGCAAAGGGCATTCTTCTCCATCACTATTTGAAAAGGCCAGATTTGCATCCTCCAGTCCATAGGCAGCATCTTCAGTGGAGTCATCTACTGGACCTTCCAAGTACAATGGGTGTGGTACTTGATCATGTTGTTATTTTGATTCCCTTGGCAATATTTGCAGGGGTGGTCTTCTGTACTAAGGATTGTAACCTCTATTTGGAGCATTCGGGAAATAATAGAATCACTCTACATGAATAATCTTTGTCCCTCAACTCAAAATTCTTGATCTAACTAGGTCTATCACACTTAATTAACTATTACAAGTTGTTGTGAGATAAGATTACAATTTATTTTCCAATTTATTTAAAAATTGGTTGCCCACATTCTCACTAATTTTTCACTAGAATTCCTCATTCATGCATGACGTGGAATCCCACACTAGTATGTGGTGCATTTTCTTGTTGAATTTCAACACTCCCTCTCAACAAGAAAGGGATTATCTGCTACCCTAATCCTGCCTCTGTGGTATTTGATTTTGCTCTTCGCAAGCACCTTAGTCAAGATATATGCATCTTGATCCTCTGTGGGAATGTACTGCAACAACATAATGTGCCTCTAAACACAGTATCTGAGATGGTGGTATCGGATGTCAATATGCTTGGACCTGTCATGGAATACCAGATTAATCGAGAGTTTTATACAACTTTGGTAATCACAATGTATTATCATCGGATCCATCTGGTGACCAAACAAACCAGCACGTATCTTTCTCATCTATATGGCCTCACATGTAGCCTGACTAGCTACCATGTACTCTGCCTTAGCTGAACTGAGTGCAACTGATCTCTTCTTCCCATTGTACCAAGAAACTATTGTTGATCCTATGCTAAAGATGCCCCCTGATGTGCTCTTCTTGTCTGATGTACTACCTGCCCGATCCGCATTGGTGAAGCCTTGAAGCTTTTCTCCCTTTTTTCATATGTACCATAATCCATACTCTTTAGTTCCCTTGAGATATCTCAACACATACTTCCCCGCCTTCCAAAATATCTTGGTAGGCTTAACCATAGCTTGACTAAGTTGAATAATTGCATAGCATATGTCTGGTCGCATGTTTACCAAATACATAAGTGAACCCACAAGCTACCTGTAAACAATAGCATCCACTACCTCACTTGAAGTAGCATCCTCCTTCCTCCAATTTCCTGCAAGAGGAGTCTCCATGGGTTTGATGCCCTCCATGTGGAACTTCCTCAGAATCTCCTTGGCATACTTTCCCTGAGATAGGAATAGCTCCGCATCTCTTTTCCATATTTCCAACCCAAGGATATAATGCAAGAGCCCCATGTCTTTCATCTCAAACTCTCTTGCAAGATCCTCTTTGCAAGAAGTCATGAGCTGCTCGTCAAATGTCAGTATAATATCATCAACATAAAGTTCAATAATCAAAAGCTTACCATCAAACACAATATGATATAGGTTCGCATCCACCTCACTCTTTGTGAAGCCCAACCCACTGAAATAGTTTTCGATCTTGGTGTACCAAGAACGAGGTGGCTTCTTCAGCCCATATAGTGCTCTCTTGAGTCTGCACACATGTGACTCCATGTCAAAGGTATCAAAACCTTCTGGATGCTCAATGTACACTTCTTCCTTAATAAATCCATTAAGAAAGGTTGTATTTACATCCATCTGATGTATCTACCACCCGATCTCTGCTATGAGTGCAAAGATATATCTAATCAATGAGTATCGTGAAACCGGTGCAAAAGTCCACTCATAGTCAATCCCCTCAACTTGTGAGAATCCTTGGGCCACAAATCTAGCCTTGTATTTCTCCACACTCCTATATGTTGCTTTCTTCACCTTGTAGAACCACCTGGATCCAACCACTCACTTCCCCACTGGTCTTGGGACCACTTCCCATGCACTGTTTCTGATAATGGAGTCATACTCCTCAACCATGGCATCAACCCATGTTGGCTGCTACACTTCTTCCTCAAAAGAGGATGGTTCTGTCATAATACACTTGCTCATAAGAGTCATGTATCTAGTATACTTGTCTAGCGACCTCCTTTTCCTACATTGTGATGTAGGTGCACCAACGTGCTATGTCGCATCTAGCATCAATATATCAACCTCTCTGTTGTGCTTCCTACCATTTTTGGTGGATGGCTCTACATGAGTGGTTTCTGCCACTCCATGATCCTCTGCTTGTGGTTGCTCCACATCCTGACGTTCATCCTTTGGAACTAAGAGATACTCATCTACATGCAAGTCAAGCTCCCTCTCAAGGGATAATCACATGGATTTCTCCTCATAAAATTTAACATTTCTTCTGACAACTTCCATCCTGTTTTCTGGAAAATAAACCCAATTGTTGTGGGGAGTATCAGTGTACCCCACGAATATCCCAACTTTTGTTGTTGGTTATAGTTTCTTCCTGGCATCTTGCGTCATATGGAAATAAATAGATGAGCCAAAATTTTTAAAATATGAAACATATGGTTTCTTGCCTAAAAAAGCCTCCTCTTGTGTACTCATGCCAAGTATCTGATGAGGACTATGGTTCTGCACAAATATTGTTGTGTTGCATGCCTCTACCCATAGATGCAATGGTAGGCCCTGATCATGTAACATAGCTCGTTCTTCTCCCACAATTGTTCTGTTATTTCCTTCTGCAACCCCATTCTATTATGGGTTATTAGGTGCAGTCAATTCTCTCTGAATTCCTTCTTTGGTTCATAAGTTCTTGAATTTATTAGAGATATACTCACCACCATTGTTGCTCCTTAAAGCCTTCACCTTCTTCCATGTATCTTTCTCTACCAGTGCTTTAAACTCACAAATCTTGGAGAATGTCTAATATTTCTTCTAAAGAAATAATATCCAACACTTTCTAGAAAAATCATAAAAAAAAATCACATAATACCTATGCGTTTCCATGGAAGTTGTAGAGAATGGTCCATACACGTCTGAGTGAATTCTCTCAAGGATTGTCTCTTCTCAGCTCTCTTTCTCATGAAAAGTGGTTTTATTATACTTCCCCATGGTACATCCCTTACATGTTTCTATCTGTGCAATATTACCCTTTGGAAGACTTGTATAAATCTGTTGCATGATCCTCAAAGCATTGTGGTGTAGATGGCCCAATCTCCTGTGCCATAACTCACCTGTATCCCAGCTCACCACCTCCCCTTCTTTACTGCTCAATGTTGCGCAACCATCTACATCAAGTTTGTAGAGGTTATTCACATGAACCCAATTCTTCTTTACCTTTCATGTGGCTTTGTGACGAAGGATCGCCTTCCCTTCAATGAAAACTACATCATATCCAAGATCCTCCAACATAGCAACTAAAACGCAATCGTTTTTCAAGCCTGGTACATGCATGACATATTTTAATACGAAAGGTTTACCTGTTTGTCTTTGATAATTAAATGTACCAATCCTGGTAGCGTTATACCTCCCATCATCACCCGCCTTGAAGTGCATCTAAAGATCCTTCTCCTCCAAGCTACTAAATTGTTCTTTTTTCCCTTCATGTGGAAAGATGCTCCACTATCCAAGTACCACATAGATCCCATCACAGTTGGCACCATGCATGCGATGAGAGGGAAGCCCAACTCAAACTGTGAGGCCAAATCTTCACTTGCTGCAGCTCCTGGAGACTTCTTATTGTTCTTCTTCTTTCGTGGACAATTTGTGGCATAGTGTCCATGATCATGACATTGAAAACATTTCGCCTTTGACATGTTGTTTCTTGCCTTCTTTGCCAATCTCAGGTTTTGAATAGGACTTCTTCCCCTTCCCCTTATTTTCCTTATCAGCCAAGACACAATTTTACTCATCATCAGTTTTGGATGAGGATCCATCCCTGGTACTCTACCGAAACTCTTCTTGTACCAAATCTGACCATAGTCTCTCCCAATGTGGTAACTTATCCCTCCCATTCACAGAGTCCTGGTAACTATGCCAGCTCTTGGGAAGGCCTAGAAGTGTTAAGATCACCAAGTCATCATCAACTACAGTAATCCCAACACTTCCAAGTTCATCTCAACATTGAGTGAACCTGGTAAAGTATTTCTAGATTGTGTCGCCCTACTACATTTTGATTTTCTTGAGCTTGTCCTTAAGTGCCAATTTTCTATGGTCACTTCTGTTTTAAATAGATCTTTCAAGACCTTCCACATAACATATGGAGTTTCCTTTCCATGGAGACTCAAGACAATATGATCTTGAACTCCCTCTAACAAGATCCTCCTCACCTTTACTGCCTTTTTCTGGCACACATCAAGAAGTTGGGCATCTGCTGCTGCGGGCTTGGAAATATCATTATCTATGAATCCCTTCAACCCATTTTCCTCTGACACTGCCTCCATCCTATCCTTCCATGCAATATAATTTGAACTACCCTTGAGTGCATATTCGAGTCTCAAGCCATTGAAAGGCATCTTCATCCGCTACTATCTCCAAAGAAAGAATCTGCAAATTTAAATACTGTTCAACACAAAATCAATTTCTTCTCCACTATTGTGATTCCTGGCGCTCTGATACCATGTAGAAAATCTCTAGCACAACTTTGATACCATGTAGAAATTACACCAATGGATTCAACCCTATCAAGCAATGTACTAAAACAAGTTACTGAATACTTCTACAATATTTGCATAATATAAATCATGTTCGCTCAATCACATGCAAGTAAGAGAAAGAGGTAAATCAATCGCCAAGATTTTACTGGGGAAAGAAACTGCTCAAAACCCCTCCATCTTTATTTTATAATCAACCAAGGAATCATGAAAAAATGCAATGCATGTGTGCTCACCACAACCTCATACAATCTACCAATTGTCTCACATTGATCTAGGAAAAATTGGACCAATACATAGCCAATTCCCTGCCCACCTTCATCCTTCCTTGCTCACGCAATCCCTTGGAAAAATAATTCCTATTAAATAGAAATTCCAACCTTCCTTGACTGTGCAATCCATCATGGGCTTCCTGTGGCTTTATAACTGCACCTGGGAAGTTTACTAAAAATACAAATGATAGTTTACTTGCCTTTAACCTTTGTCTCAATTGGGTCTCCATCAGAATTGACATGCATGCAGTTATTACTAGTGAATCATCAGTTTCTTGGTAGATCACTACTTGTGAATTGAATGTATTTTAATTCACTTGATCTTCTACTAGCTCATCAATAAGTTAGAACTAGTTAAACTAATTTTAACTCAATTAATTTGAGTTAACTGATTACACTCACACCACACTAGTGCTACAACTGCAACTGGACCCTGTAAATAATAGAATCACTCTACATGCCTACTCTTTGACCCTCAATTCGAAATTCTTTCGCTAACTAAGTCTATCACACTTAGTTAACTATTAAAAGTTGTTATGAGATAAGATTACAATTTATTTTCCAATTTATTTAAAAATTGGTTGCCCACATTCTTACTAATGTGTCACTAGAATTCCTCACTCATGTGTGACCTGGAATCCCACACTAGTATGTGGTTCATTTTCTTGTTGAATTTCAAGAGTGTTTTATTCATGGCTTTCGAGGATATAGTTTTACAAGACTTAGCCATATACCTTTTCGCCTGGGATCGGTAGGAGCCCATGGGAATCAACTTCTCTAGTCGATGTTTAGAGCTTATGCAGGGGATGTGACGACCAAGTCCTATAGGGATTTTGTTTGGCCCACACATCAATCATACTTTGGTCCCTTGTGTTTATGATGTTAAGTGGTATTGAGGTCTGTGCAAGCTTTGTTTTCTTCTTTAAAATGGGAGATTAGTTTCGCAAATCACCGTTCCAACATGCCCTTCATAGTCTGGCATTGTCAGATGTATGACATGCATGGAAAAGTTGAGGTTTTATTTCTCCTCTCATTTAGATCGAGTTGTGGACTGGGTCAATAAGGTCTTGTTGCTGGTGACATATGCATACAATGCCATGAAGGACTCTCAAACCACGTTCTTCCGCATGCAATTCCTAGTTTCTTAGAATCCTTGTTCGTTGAAGGAGAATTCTTCAACACATCTGATTCAAAATTGGGATATAGGTTGCAATAAATTTTCTCTCAGTCTTCTATCTTCATATCTAGACAAAAGATAGACAGAGGAAGGGAATACATGATATTCCTAAAAATTATTAATGGGAAGACCTATCCCCTTTGGATCCAGGGCTCAGATCTAGTGTAAAACCTAAAACAAATTATTTAGACTAGCTTGGGAATACCAAAAACTCTTCAATGCTTGATGTGTGAGGGGTAAGCGCTCTAGGATTCCTTTCATTAGAAAGAATATTCCATGGAAAAAAAAATCCATTATAATATTAAATTTACGGCTATGAGGTGGAGGTTAAAGATCTAGAAACCCTAATGGTTTATTATTTCTAAATGATGTAGTGAAAGGGAAGGCTTCCATCCTGGTAAAATAGATACGAAATATGTGAGGACCTTACATTGTCCAACAAATGGCACAAGTTTTAGCCATGGAAGTCAAAATTACATATGTGAACATGATTTTTTTCTGATATTCAATCCATAATGGCGATAATATGAAAGTTCAATGGATTCTGGCCAAGAGCCAAATATTTACATCAGTGGGCATTTTCTTCCTGGAAACCCAATTGTATCATTTATTTATGCTCCAAAGGCTTTTCATAATTGAATTTGAAACACAAAAGGATCTAGATAAAGTCCTAAATGATGGACCATGGTTCTAGGTCAGGGTAGGGATCTTTATTACACTCTGGTTCCCAAACTTCGATGGCACAAGCATGGTGCTAACAAAAATGCCAGTTTGGATGAGATTACCAAGCCTCCCTCTTTTCTTTTGGCACTAGTAGGTTCTAGAGGACATTGGAAATATTCTGGGAAAATTGAAAAGGATGGATCATGACAAAACTAAAAAGGGCATCTTCACTTTCTCTAGAATATGTGTAAAGATAGACCTAAGTAAAGGTCTACCTGACCATATCCACCAGAATAATAAAACTTTTAATGGACCCAAGTTTTATATTATGATAACACAACATTTAGATGTTGAATGTGTTATCAAATGGGACACTTGCAGAACACTTGCCCACAGGAAAAAAAGATCCCAAAAAATAAAAAGAGGAAGGCCCATAAGACAAAGGGATGGAAAGTATCAAATCCTTTCCTCTTTGAAGAAGAAGAAGAAGAAGAGAATGAGGCGGAAAATCCAACTGAGAAACCACAAGCACAACATGATAACCAAGTAGATGGAGGGGGCGTGGACTAGTCAAGAACCGTGACATACATTCAAAAGGATACTGAATTAGTTGAGGCCAAAGAAACTGAGTAGTAGGACGATGGAACTCTCAACAAATCGTGTATAAATATAATTCATGTATCTAAGTGTTCAGACTCAGACAAAGAAGCCCCTGTGCAAGTAGCTAGAAATAAATTAGGATGATAATAGTTGAAATTACAAAATGTAATTTTGTTCCTTATTTTTCAAATTGAATAAAATTATGAAAAAATAAATAAATTATAAAAATATAAAAACATGTCGTAAAACATTTATTTTTTCATATAATTATAATACTTTTTATATTTAGATTATCAAAATTTAATTTGAAAATATTTATATACTAATTTTTGTAATTTATTTACTCATAAAAATCAATGAGATATAAGAAATTTCCCCAACTTTCATTATATTACCGGGTGATAGATGAATAATAAAACACCATAAGAAAAGTAGCATCCCATTACTTGTTAGTTTTTTTCTTTTTTGATATCACCTCCTTATCATTACGATATGTTTACTTGTTAAGAAATCATAATATATCATGATTTAGCTGTTCTATAATAACATTGATAATTATGTTATAGTCACGTGATTATTATTATCCCTGCCGCCTCGGCGGGATTACACACCAGGTATTGCGCTGATCCGTCAACCAAATAAAATATTTTGTAATTTCAGAATATGGTATATTATAATTATTATTATGATACATTATGAGAGAATTTTTCGATAAAAATCACATCACAATAATTTTGGTCAAAGCATAGCCTTTCATATATTTGTGTTGTGGTTGACTATTAATTAGACATTTTATTGTAAAGTGCATCGAAATACATAAACATAGATGATGTGTGGTGTACCGTCATACCAATACGTGGCTTGATTCCCCTGAAACACGACCTTTATGTATATACAATTTTCTTATAAAACACATCATAAATAACTTTCTTAAATAGTACTTTAAAAAATTATGTCATCATATATATTAGAGTATTTTAAATGTTTTATGTACATCTATACATTACATCATTATGATGATACCCTTGGTAGGTATTAATTATTGGTCTTGGGCAGTATTGTATACAACATAAAGAGCACAAAGGTCAAGAGCATGGACATGCTTTACTTGCGAAGGAAATCAATATTTTATTTAATATCATATTGAGTATTTAAATAATTTTTATATTCAATTTCTTCTTTTTAAAATTAATACTATAATGTATTAATTCAAAATTAAGTTATTCAGGTCTATTTAATAAAAAGGAAAAACCAAACATGAATTAAATATGATGTTATATTGTTGAATTAAAAATTATATTTATATATATATATATATATTAAAATTTAAATAATTCGTATACTTATAATTTACTAAATTTTATAAAAAAATAATAAATTAACATATATTTGGTATTTTATAAATTATGATTAAAAAAATTATTACATATTAAAATATATTTGAAAATATTTGAAATAATTAAAATTAGCGTAAATACATTTTAATTCTAGATCTACTGAGTATTTAGAAGGATCAAATCTCTTTGTGTTTTAAGATATTTGCATCTGGATCATAGGTTCAAACCTCATGAATAAGAGTTTATGGCTAAATAGAAAAATTATATCCCATAAAATTATATATATAAACAAATTTGAAAATGAAAAGTAAACATTATAAAAATAAATAATTTATATCATTTTTTATATTAAAAAAGAAAATAAGAAATATTTTTATAATTTAATTTTAATAAATTTTAAAAATTATGTTTATAATATTAATTATTTTATATAATTTTTATATATATGTTTTTTTTTAATACCAAGTGAAATATTAATTAATGATTAAATATATTGTATTTTCATAAGTCATTTTTAAATATTTTAATGAATTACCACTGTCATCTCAATATCAAAACCATGAATAATAGAATTAATAATAATTTATTTTAATTTAATATTTTTAAATTTTGTTTATAATGTCAATTAATTTGTTTAATATATTATAGGTTTTTCATTGACATAGATTCATCTCAAGTTTTGAGTTATCAAGTTTTTACAAGGTTCTCTTGGTCTAACAAGGTACTATGAAAGTTCATCTACAACTATGGGAAAAATACTACTTTTCTCATTACTTAACAAAAACATTTCCAATATCATAGATTAATCATTCCATGATTCAAACATGTTACATGTACAATTCTTATACTTTCTTTGCTTAATTTCAATAATACATTTTCTTTGGAATGTGATGTTAATTTAATTATATAAGAATTAAATACAAATTTTAAATTTGACCAATTTTTCCCATTACTCCAAATTACTAATTTGTGCTTGTTTTTAGTAACCAATTATTTTATATTTAAAAACTATTTTAATTATAAAAGAATTAAAAATAAATTTAAATATGAATCAAGTTTTGTGATAACTCCAAATTACTGAACAACATTTGTTTTTAATAACCAATTATATTCTTTTTGTTTTTTCTTAAAATTTAAAAAAAAAATTAAATGTAAATTTCATTAACTTTTCTCATGTTTTAAAAATTAGTATATTATGTTTGTTTATAATAATCAATCGTATTATTTTTATTTTATGAAAAATTTTAAAACTAATTTAATTGAATGTAGATGTTTATAGTTGTTTATATTGTAGAAAAAAAAAAAACTATGTAATTTTTTTTAGTTTAGAAATTTAAGAACTAATTTAATTAAATATAGATTTTTATAGTTGTTTATATTGTAAATTACACTCATAATTAAATTATCTGGTGCTTGATGATGGACACAAAATTTATTGCACTTTGAAATCCTTAGTGACAAATCAAACCACATGCTTGCATCTTATATTTTAATGGTAGATCTACTCGCTTGAATTTGACTACAAATATACTAGTGAATTTTAGTCCAGTATTGAATCTCCCACTCGATTTCATGACCTTGCACTTTGAAATCCTTAGTGACAAATAAAACCACGTGCTTGCATCTTATATTTTAATGGGAGATCTACTCGCTTGAATTTTGACTACAAATATACTAGTGAATATTAGTCGAGTATTGAATCTTCCACTCGAATTCATGACCATGAACAAAACTTTGTTGAGGTTATCTTATCAGACCTGCCAAAATATACTAGTGAATTTTAGTCGAGTATTGAATCTCCCACTCGATTTCATGACCTTGCACTTTGAAATCCTTAGTGACAAATAAAACCACGTGCTTGCATCTTATATTTTAATGGGAGATCTACTCGCTTGAATTTTGACTACAAATATACTAGTGAATATTAGTCGAGTATTGAATCTTCCACTCGAATTCATGACCATGAACAAAACTTTGTTGAGGTTATCTTATCAGACCTGCCAAATTAATCCGATTTCATTTGACAGACCTACCAAATCAATTTGATTTCATTTGATTTCTTCAAAGGCCTTCACTTGAACTAATATTATCATATCTATATACAAATCTGGTAACACATTTTTGGAGAGTAAATATTCCCTCAGTAAATGTTGGAAGAAAATGTTGGTTCAATTGAATTCTAGTGGACAATTCTGATAGCCAATGTTTTGCTAGACAGTTCTCATAACTAATATCACATAGTTCTTTTATTTTTTTTCACTTTAATTTACCTATCTCACCAATTTCACATAACTCTTTTATTGCTTTTCACTTTAACTTACCTATCTCTAAACTAATTTGTAAGGAATAACTACTATGTAGCAACACTTGTTTCTCTCATGAATTCTAGTATTTCACGTTTTGTAAGTGGTTTCTTATAAAAAATTTAAATTATAACATTATCATTATGCTCATTAATTGTCATGTAATAGGTAGAGGAACCAAGGATGTATTGTTTTATTTAATTATGTAATTCATGTGAGAAATATTTTATTTAGAAGACATTTAATTATAGAAGCTCACGTTAACATAGGTAAAAAATACTATTTATACACTTATAAATAATTATACATTTAAAGATTGGTTTGCATTATTTTTTTAATTTCTGTAAGTTTATTTTTTTAATAAATAATAACATTACTAATTCATGTGTTTGCTAATTTTTTATTTGAGAAACCAAATCATTAATAGTGGATTAAGCTTTTTTTCATAAAAATTTTAAATTTCAAACTATATAAAATATATTAGCGCACTTGATTTTCAATAAGAGAAAACTAACACAAACAAATTTTCTCATGTTGAAATGTCTTCAAAATGTAAAAAACAAAAAAACCAGTGGTTTCAAATTCATTTTAAAATTTAGTAGGAGATAGAGGGTAGCACCTCAATGGGGGCAACAATAACTTTATGGGTGGTTCCTAGACCTGATTCTGGGAGGCCAAGCTAGTCTTGATGCACTCTAGTTAGTTTTCTAGTGCTTTCATTTGGAGCTAATTCTCATTAATTATTAACAAGATTTCATATTTGGCATCATTTTGTTCAAAGATAAACCTACCACGAAGAGCCATCATTTTCTAGTAAATTTTGATGACATGAAGATACTAATTCTAGCATCCTCTAGTATGCCTTGAATCTAGAACCCAAGCAATAACTTTTGAGAGGGTTTTTGAGTCAGAGTGGAAATCATGTTCTAGAAAATTTCTTGCTCGTCTTCAAAAATTTCATATTGTATTTAGTGAGATTCCTCATTTTGGAATACCCTTGTTGAGAAATTAGCTGTGAGCATGAAAACCACCTTGAAAACCATGACTTCCACTACCTTAGTGACTCTATGCATAGTGATAATTCATGTTTATTATAGGAAGCAAGTAATGGGGCAAGGTTTTAGAAGTGGGGATATAAGAGTGGCAAGGGTCAAGTCATACATAGTAAAAAGGACACTGGGAAATAATAGGTGAATTAAATGACCTTGCCAAAAATCAGCTATAAAGCTAGTCAAACAAGAAAAATATGGGAAGGAAACACTGTCATATGTAGTAGAAAAGTTAGTGAGAGAAGGTAGAGAGAAGGGAACATCCTTATAGCAAGGTTAGGAAAATTAGAAGTAGAAAACCTCCGTCATGGCGCATAATAGGAATTAGCAAAGCATCGTCAAGGAACTAACAAGAGTAGATATATGTCATTTATCTTGCATGTCGGAATAATAAGTGAGTGTAATTATCTTCATTACATTGAATCCAATGAGAAGGAATTTTATAGTTTCAAGTGGGAGGAGGAAGGCACGGAAAGGAAAATCGTTTTCATTCATTACATGGAGTTATGAAAGCCTTATCATCCATCATTTGTTTTTTCCCTCCTCACCCCTTATTGAAATTAGTTTAATTAAATTTATCTAAAATGAATTTAAGTACATATAACTATTAAAATATCATTTTATATGGCTAATTAATTTTATTTTCAAAATAACCAGAAAAATAATTATATTTCATATATATAATAAAAAGAAAAAAATATCCATTAAATTACAACCCACCCAAATTGTTAAAATTGAATTGAACATCCATAAACAACACATAACATCATGGAAAACAAAAATCACTTGCTCACACCATTTCTTATACATACATATTAATTCTTAAATTTTAAAATATTTATAACAATATAAATCTCCACGTTGTATAAATTCATGATATTTATAACTCAAAAAATACATAACTTATAAGTCCAAAATTATATATATATATATATATATATATATATATATATATATATATTGAAAAGAAGATTATGGCCTAAGAATTATTATTCTTATCCAATAGAAAGTGGGTAAAAATTATTTGCAATAATATTAAACATTATTACATCTATGTTTTACATAAATGTATTTTGTTTTAATTATATATAAAGATGATGATTGATGTTCACTAAGACAAATATAGTTTATCAGACTTTAAGAAGAAGAAGAATCTAATTGTAATTAAAAAAAAAAAGTGCTAAAAAATAAGAGAAATAAGCACACCAAGATCACTATAGTTGAGATGAATTGACACATGAAGAAGATTGGAAGTGTGACAGATGTTAGGGAAATGAGAGCGAAAAAGAAAGTGTTTTCATCATCCACCCTCTTAGTATCGCAAAGCTGACAAATTAAATTGTCCCAAGGAATCTTGGGAGTAGATCACCGCCCTGTTTCACTTCGAAGCTCATGAGAATTAGTTTTAATATTAGCAATGTTCATATTTTTCTTCAATCTAGTCAAAACAAAAAGATAATTTTGGTTCTCAAGGGTGGGGTTGATCACCTCCTTATAAAATCTTGGCTTCCTTTTACGCTCCAATTTCTTATCATCCCATAGCTTATCGTTAAATTTTGAGGTGACAGTATCTTTGACACTATGCTTGCTTCCCACTCCTTGTTTACCCCCTAATAGTTGAGCTAAGACTGGGCATCCTTATGCCACCAATGCTGGAGGCGAAGGCGGGGGTTTTGACTAAAGTTAAAATAAATTTTAGGAAGCTTCTCAGATTCCATGTTGCAAAGCTTCTTCTTATACATTAGATGCTTAAAAATAGCCCTACTTTCAATGAGGGAGAAGTAAGTTTTGACCTAGAGAATAGGATGGGGGTATTTCGCTTGACCTTGAGATTGTAGATTATAAATTGCTTTTGAATAATCTCAAATTTTCTCCACAACTCTCTGAATATATTACAACCCCTAACTTCACAAATATATATATATATATATATATATATATATATATATAAATAAATTTAAAATATAAATTTTAATATTTTTTTCCATTTTATCTAAATGATACCGTGTTTATTCCTATTAAATTATGTAACATAAAATATATAATTTAACATAAAATAATATAATTTTGATTCGTGAATGTTTATGTTGTTCTTTTTATTTTTTAACTTTTTGAAATATTATTTTAATTTAAAATAAATAATGATATATATTTTTTAAATATTTTTAATTTTTTAAATAAAAATAATAATGATTTAAATTTTGATAATATGATATTACACATTAATATATATATATATATATATATATATATATATATATATATATATATATATATTAATGTGTAATATCATATTATCAAAATTTAAATCATTATTATTATTATTTAAAAAAATAAAAATAATTAAAAATATTTAAAAAATAAATTAAAAAATATATTGTAATTTGTTTTTTAATTTTTTTATAGAATTCTTTTGGTAATAATTGCATTCAAATGAATATTGTCGATGGGTTTGGAACTAACTAGTGTGGTTCATCATCAGGTGAGAGATCAGATCCAAACAATGAGTTTAAATAGATGTAGAAATGACTAAACTAGCCGTTAGGATAACGACTAGTTTAACTTTGAAAATAAAAATTCATTAATAACGGCTAGTTTTATTTAATTAATAAATTAATAATTTATTTAATAATAGTGATAATATATATAGATATTCTTATTTTAATTATATATATATATATATATATATATATATATATATATATATATATATATATATATATATTACTTATTTTATTTTATTATATTTATTCATTTATTTATTTATATTTGTATTTATATTTTTACCATTTTTTATTTTTATCTTCTTTTTCTTTCTTATGAGGCCCCCAAAGAAAAGGCAGAAAACACAGGGGTCCAACACCTGTTGATGTTCCAGTCATCATCCCTATTGAGATTAACAGGTTTTTTTTAATTTTCTAAGACCTCTCTTAACTTACGATGATGGAAATGGTCAATCCTAGCTATGACCTTAGCCTCTTCGATGCAGATATGATGGTTAGTCTTTTTCGCATGCTCAACTAGGGTGGAGGAATGGGATCTTTCATTTTTAATGTCAGCAACATGTTCACAGATCCTTTAGTTTATAGATTGAACGATTTTTTAAATGTGAGAAAAATATTGTTGGGAGTTGTTAGGTTCCTATAATAATAGGGATCATAATTTTGAATTGAGTATGTTAAGTCTTGTAATATTGTACATACCTTTGCATTTCTGCAAATGTTTTTCATATTAAAAAATGAAAAGAGGGTATGTCCTAAAAGAATAATCAGAGGACCAAAAGAAAGAAAGATAAAAAAAAATATAAAATATGAACCCCATAAAAATAAGAATTTTTTTTTTTGAAAGTGTTGCACATTCAAATGCCACTACTCTTAGTTTACTTTACTGTTGCAAATAAATTGTGTGCAGCTTGTTCAAAATACTAAAATGCTACAAAATTCTTGATGATCATGCAATATAATCTTGATCATTCATGCCTTTAAATTTTATGTTATGATAGTTAGTGAATAAATATCTAACCAAACCATTTAATATTGGCAAAGAAGTAGTTAGGTAGAGAATAAAAATGAGCTCATAAGTTTAATCTGAGCCATTGGAAGATATAAGGTTAGAAATGAGTTAGTTTGTTTATCAAAAGAAAATAAAAGGGTCAGTAAGCTCAAATGCACCTAATAAAGGAAAGAAAATTGTTAGGATAAATAAAAGGGTAGGTATAATACCTTTCAAAAAGTTATATAAGCATCATTATGCTTATCAAAATATCTTTCTAACCCATTCCCCCTTATCCTAAACCTTTTCCCCTCTTAAAAAATCAGTTTCCCCTTCCCAGTTCTAAAAAAAAACCATCCCTTAACCTTTTCCCTTCCGAAAACCTCAAAAACATTTTTCTAACCCCTTCCCCTTGCTAAATCCCATTTTTCCTTTAAAAACCCCCTTCCCCTTGATAAAATTCTATGTTCCCATCCTCCTCCATCATAGGGTCAATATGAACCTCTAATTGGCTCTCCCCAAAAGGCTCATCATACATACTTTTCACATCACCCCCCTTAGCTAACTCATGCTCCACCATATGCTTCTTGTGTTGAATCATAACCGGTGGCTCATCATCCTGAATGTCTCCCATAGGGTCCACTAGTTTCTCACCATATAAATCTGGTCTACTTCCAACAATTCTACATGACTCATGCTCCTCAGAGGCATCCTTATATGAGCCCATGGATTCGTCCAAAGAATAATTCTCACTCTGAAAATCTTAAGGATTCTCCTCCTACTTTACCCTTGTCATCTCCTCAGTGTCACTCAAGCATGAGTGATCAGGTCCCCAAGGTCCCTTTCAAATGAAGTAAAAAGCATTCCTCCTCAACTCATTATTGTTGCATGATCCACCAAACCTAAGCATCTCATCCCTAGTCAATTGTCTCTTGAACATCCCAATGTTTTTCTCAACCAACCTCTCACCCAGTTCATAAGCAACACATGAAACCAGATGTTCTCTCCTCTAAATGGTTAACAATATAGCCCACAACTCCCTAAAAATGACATCATGATCTCCCATGACTGAAGATAAAATGAACATCATGCTTTATTTAACCGTTTCAGGGTGATGTTTCTTAATGTTATATAAATATTGGAATATCTAATGAATCAAGCCATCACACCCTAGATCAAGCATAATGTCATAAGATCTTATCCTAGTCATGATTCCTAGTATCTCAAGCTTCTTCCCAAAGGTAGAGCCTACAATGTTATCCAATTCTTGGAAAGTTTCTACTATCAATCTGAAAAATTTCCTCATAACATCATCATTGTAAGGTTCTATAGGGGTGGTTAGTCTCATGATGTTACTAAGACAAGATGCAACTGGAATTCTAAACCCTTCACAAGATTTCTCCAAGAACTTGTGTTGTATGAGAGCAAGCATAGTTGGTTTTAGAGCCCAAATTAATTCCTTCCCTTCTAACTGCCTCACTTTGGAAAGGAGGGCATCTAGTTCATCAAGTTTGAAAAGAACTTCCCTTGTGACCCTCATGTGCTTCAAATTTGTCCCAAGAGAAAAAATATTGTCTCCTATTTCCTTCCCTTTCTGTAAATCATTTGGCAGTTCTTGCTCAAGAAAGGAATGGATCGCTTCTAAGAATGGTCTATTGGCCAATTTTGTTTTTTGATATGCATTGTAGCCCATGGAAGTATTGTTTTGTTGGTTCATGAGGTATTTTAAAAACTCCATCATTACGCAACATATACAAGGCTATGTAATTAATACACAATTATGCACTTCAACACTACAAGGAAAATACCCTCTAGCGGATGTTTCTGAGGAACCCCTTATAAAAATACCCCATACATCCGTTTCTAGTGGAGGTTACTAGAGGAGGTTTGCGGGCAGAGGGTTTTGTGGATGTTTTTTGCTTAGCACGCTTACCATTCAACATCACACCGGTGCCCCTTACAAGAGAAAGCACCGGTGTGCAGAAAACATTGGCACACCGGACACCGTGCGCTCCGTACACACCCTCTCGATGCGTCATATTACTATAGAGAACTGGTGCTTCACAACTCTTCCGCATCGGTGCATCATAAAATTCCGCGCCAAAACCAAAATCGCCCATTGCGGTATTAAGAAACCACACCTGTGCATCATAAAACAATGCACCAAAACAAAAAATGACTGGTGTGTTGGTAAGAAACAGCATCGGTGCACCTATAAACCACGCGCACTGGAATAGGGTTAAATAAAAAAAAAAAGTTACGGCAAAAAAACTGAAATTTTCACTTTTTTCAGTGCTCCAGAGCTCTCAATTACCGGTGCACTCTATAAGAGAAAGCACCAGTGTGCACAAAACATTGGCACAATGGGCACCATGCGCTCCGTACACACCCGCCCAGTGCATCCTAATACTGTAATGCACCAGTGCTTCAAAACTCTTCCGTGTCGGTGCATCATAAAACACCACATAAAAACATAAACTTCCTGGTGCAATGTTAAGAAACCACATTGGTGCATCATAAAACACCGCGCCAAAACAGAAATATACTGGTGCGTTCGTATGAAACAACACCGGTGTGTCTATAAAATGCACGCACCATAACAGGGTTAAATAAAAAAAAAATTACGGCCAAAAAACCGCATTTTTCACTTTTCTGCTCTCAATCAACGGTGCACTCTATAAGAAAAAGCACTAGTTGCACAAAACGTTGGCACACCGGACACCGTGCGCTCCATACACACGTGCTCGGTGTGTCTTATTACTGTAAAGCACCAATGCTTCACGACTATTCCACCCTGGTGCATCATAAAACACCGTGCCAAAACATAAACAACCCAGTGCGGTGTTAAGGAACCACTCCGATGCATCATAAAACAATGCGCCAAATCTAAAACCGCCCAATGTGGTCTTAAGAAACCACACCGGTGCACCTATAAAACCCCGCGCACCGAAATAGGGTTAAATAAAAAAAATTTATGACCAAAAACCACATTTTTCACTTTTCTCAGTGCTCCAGAGCTCTCAAGAACCGGTGAAATTTCTCCTTCTCTGAGCCATGCTGACATCGGTGCTCCCATTGCACCCATTCAACACACTACTAATGTGCATTGGCCACCAATCTCCAGCTTGCAATTTGCAAAACGGTGGGAAAATTTTATTTTTCAAATTCTACAGCCAATATGCCTCCTCGACGGCGAAATGTACAGGTATTTTTCTAGTTTTTCCATAATTAAGTTTTTTTGCGGATTAGAATTTGAAATAACCTTAAAAGTTAACCGTTAAAAAAGTTTTTTTTTTTTGTTTTTGTCGTGTAGTGCGCACGAGGCATTTGGCTTGCACCAGTAAGCAGTGCTGCATGTAAAATTTACAGGCTACACTACAACCGGTGCTAACAATATCCACACCGTTTCCTGGGTGGTGCTAAAAGGCACCCCGCATTATTTTAAAATTAAAAAAAAAAGTGCAGTGCGGTCATTTATCTGGTCGCATCGTTGACCACTGGAATAGCAACATGGTGCGTTGATGGAAATATCTGCCTCAGTGTCTGTTAGCACACCGCATTTGACATTCTGGTAGGGTCAACGGTGCGGCTGGGTAAAAGACTGCACCGTTGACTATGTAATTTGTCAGGAAGTCGGTGCGTTGACACGACTATACGTGTCGGGGCATATATTTTAGTCAGCGCACCACTCTTCTGACACCATATATAGTCAATGGTGCTTGAAAAATTTTTAGGTGCACCGCATACGGTGCATTTTATGTCATCTAGGGCACTGCCTCTGAAGCGCTACAAATAAAAGCTACACCGGAATCAGTCCATGACCGTTTTTGTGGTGCACGAACTGGTCTTTTTTTTTTTCCAAAAAAAATTATATATGTATATTCCTAAATACATGTCTAATTTAATAAAAAAAAGTATTGAATATGTCAATGATTCAGAGAGAAGAGAAGGAACAACAACAATAACAGGCAGAGAAGTATGATATCCTTCACCACTGGGAGCCACGAGAGAGGGAGAGAGATGTGTACCCTCTCCCTATTACAACATATACCCAGGGGCTCCTAAGGCAAGTAGGCCTCCTCAAGTTCTATGAGGAGGCTACTTCCCTAAAGGCCCATAAAGTATTTTTGAGACATCTTATCCGCAAGTGGAATGCCCACTAATAGTCTTTCCAGGTTGGTCGTGACGAGTGGTATGCACCCACTGAGGAGGATATTTATTTCATTACAAGGCTATCGAGGAGAGGGGTGGATTTTCTCTTGTTCCAAGAGGTTCCAGATGGTTGTGTTGCAAGGATTCAGTTATTTTACTCCCAAAGATACATTGGAGCAGATGTATTGTCTCCTTCAGAGTTTCAGATCCCCGGAGGTCAGTTATGTATTGGTGCATTTGGTGGACAGGACATGCAATACCTTTCACTTCTCATTTCGACCATTTCACACAACACCAGTGACGGGCAACGCATTAGTTGTCTACTTCTTTATTATGTTGATTATTTAGTATAGGAGCCACAACTTGTTTGGTGGTCTGCCCTTTTTTTGTGGTGGTTTTGTATGGCCTTAGATAGATGTCATGCTCATGCACAAGGGAGGGTCAAATTTCCTTTTGCTTCAGATCTCTTTTGTTTATTTTTTGAGAGGTTTCCAGAGATGGGGCCTACTTTTTTTCGGCAGCCTCGTAGGCCGATGTTGGAGGCCCGGATGCACATGTGGGGGTAGATGATGCTCAAGAGGGGAGAGACTATGTTTCTAGCTAGGATATCACATGGTGCACTAAACTTACTAGCTAGTGTTGACGAGCTGCATCCCTTCATTATGGTGCTCTGTCCTTATGCTAGATTGGATTGGCGAGGGTGTTCCAACATCCTCTTCATAGATGATGAGTCGGGAGATGATAGAGGTAATATTATTGTTTTATTTATATTTATTATAACATGTTCTTTAACTTGTTTTTATTAAATTGCGTAATGAAATTGTCTAATTATTGTTGTGTACTTGTATATATTTTGCACACATTGGCTATTTTGATGGCGAGGAGATGCCAAAACCACCACATGATCTAGGTGTGGATCCTAATGACGATCAGGACATGGCAGATGCCAAGGATCATGATCAGGAGGCCGGTGCAGAGAGACATGTTCTTTCTGGTGTGCCAGTATCGCCTTTTGCTAGGCACGGTCGACCTGATACTAGATACAGGATGGAGTTGGGAGACCAACTCAGTTCATTGATTGTTGAGGCGGGCATCAGGCCCGCTCATTACAGAGACATATAGGTCAATGATAGGCTATTACGGATGTGGAGAGGCATGTCGCGTGACATGTCCAGCCTGATGCGGCATGTCGTAGGAGCTACGAAAGTTGTTATGAGACTGAGGAGGACTATTGCACGTTATAGGCATGGTCAAGCTGTAGAAAATGATGGACAGTCCACGAGCAACGACTCATCATCTCATGATCATTCACCTCGCGCCATGCCTGATGAGCATGAGGCTCCACTAGCATCTAGCAGTCATCATGTAGATGAGGCTATACCATTGGCCACGTCCAGTCAGCAGCTTGCAGCATCGATCAGTACTAGTCATGATCATGAGTAGGCTTGACCATCGACCATCGAGGCTGCACCATTGACTGAGAAAGCCTCCACCATTACTGCTTATATTGATGTTGTACTACCACCAGCTGATCCATCCATTAGTACTAGTCATGATCATGAGTAGGCTCGACCATCGACCGTCGAGGCTGCACCATTGACTGAGAAGGCCTCCACTAGTACTGCTATTGATGTTGTACTACCACCAGCTAATCTATGACATTTATATTACAGTTGTATATTTTTAACATTATTCAGTTATATATATATATATATATATATATATATATATATATATATATATATATATGTTCCATATATTTTATGTTCATGTTGCAGTTGTACTTAATTTACATGTTGGTGATCATCATGATGTGTATTTTGTTAGGTCATGTTAGATATGTTCATTTAATATTTAGCTTGCAGATAGATATGTATGTGATAACATGAGTTGTTTGACATGAGATGTATATTTGATGTTTGTGTTGTGATGATATTAATATATAATGTCAATTTGATGTTTGAATGTGTTTCTTAGTCGAATATGATGTTTGTACGATGGTTATAATGATTGTGATGTTTATTAATTAATTTAATTTTAAATGACCATGATATTTATTAAATATTATGTCGTGATTGTAATTGAAATTGAAATTTTAATTGTATATAAAATTGTAAAATTGTATGTGTATTTGTAATTGTAATTTCAACTGTAATTGTATGTAAAATATTTAATGTAAAATTTTAATTGTAATTGTAATATTTAATTTATTGTGAAATGATTGTAATTGTAATTTTTATTGTAATTGCATATATGACAAGTTGTAAAATTGTAATTGTATTTGTAATTGTAATTTTAATTTTAATTGTAATTGTATGTAAAATATTTGTAAAATTGTAATTGTAATTATAAATGTAATTCTAATTTTAATTGTATGTAAAATATTTGTAAAATTTTAATTGTATTACTGGGAAATGATTGTAATTGTAAATGTAATTGTATGTAAAATCAAAATTGTAATTGCAATTCTAATCGCAATTGTGTGTGAAATTGTAAAATTGTAATTGTAATTGTAATTGTAACTCTAATTCTAATTGTAGTTGTATGTAAAATATTTGTAAAAGTTTAATTGTATTAATGTGAAATGATTTTATTAAAATATTTAAATTTGTAAATTTGTAAATAATTGTAAAATAATAAATTTAGAATAATAAGAATTTTTGTAACATAATAAAGTTTAGAAAATAATGCAAATAAATTCATGTACTTTAGAATTATCATTATTTTACTATGATCTTACATACAAAAAAAAAACTTTATATAGTCTGGTGCGCTTATCATCATAACACGCACCGGTGGATCTTATTACTTAGACGCACTGGTGCTTCACAACTCTTCCACACCAGTGCTTCATAAAACACCGCGTCAAAACAAAAACTTCGATCTTACAAACTGCCCTGGTGCGCCTATAAAATAGCACGCACTGGAACAAGGTTATTCTATAAAGTGAAGTATTGGAGCAGTGGAGGGTTCAAATCGCGAGCAAGAATTTTCCCGAGGAGATGAGGGTTTGAAAAGACAAGAGTTCAAATTTTGGCTGAGAATTTTATAGCATAGAAAATGAGTGATTCAAATAGAAAGAAGAACAAAGATGCTTACAGGGATGCAGACAGCTATAGAGCTCGACAGAGTACAAAAGGAGAAAAGGAGTATAGGTTGAGATCAGCAGAGAGCATTTGGTTGAGGCCGGCGATAGGGTTAAGAGGTCCCATGATGGAGAAATGGAGAGTAGAGTTGATGGCAGAGAAAGATCAATTGATGTTGTTGATCGGGCAGGAAGGTCCCATGAAGGGAAAGATTCTCCAGAATGTGTTTAAAAGAAGCTGGGAGTATTGTTCGACCTTTGGTTGGCTTACATAAACTTTTACCGGCAAAGCTAACGTTGCATAAAATCACATCTTCGACTTTCAATTGAACCTAAATGGTATCTCTAACTTGTCTGAGCTATGGTCCTGTCGATGAAACCAATAAAAAGTATGCTTGTATTATAAATAGAAATCCAGTGACCATTTCTATTGGCAGAAAAGCATAAATACCTACAGCTACCATATTTCCACCTGCAAATTGGTTTCCCATTGTAAAAGCTAATGTAATAGCCTATTTTGCAATGTCTTTCCTCTGCTCAACCCTATACTCATTTTCTATGGGAAACAATTGCCTCCAAATGTAATAACTACATTGTTTAGTAAAAAATCGGTCTTCTTCTGCTAACAAATGCAGAATGAAGGACTCGTTGTCATTGCTCCAAGAACATTACCCTTCTGCAGAATATATGTACTAATTTTTGGCAGGCCATCTGTCTATCTGCAGATTATATTCTAAAACATATTGATTGCAAATAGTTAAGTGCCAATTATAACAGGTTCACATGCCACAATTGCCCACTTCGGCCTTGTAGTATTGCATCTTCACATGCCCGACATTGCATTCTCTCCACATAATTAGTGGGGACCTCTTGCAATAAACAAAAAGCATTGGAATAATAGTTATTTCCATCAAGAATTTATCCAATTCCAATTCTCAATTTTAATTCTAATTCTATGGTTGGAGTTCACTAAATTTTGGTGTACACATCTAAAATTAATTTCGGTGCCTTAATTGCAAATCGGTGCTACTGTACAATATAACCTCACCGGTGCAGGTGTTACAAAAAGATGCATTGGTGCAGTGTTATTAAGTGACGCACTGGTGACGAATAAACGCAAATAAAAGAAGCGCAACTCTATTTTCTTTAAGTGAAAAAAAGCCGGCAAATTGAAAAATGAGTGGAAAAATATTTTCGAAAATATAATTTTATAAAATAATTCTTTAAATAATAAACACTTTTCATTATTTCACTATTTTTGCTAAAATTTTCAACCACATATTTGCAAGAGACATACCTGGAGCAAGAGAGCACGAGGGCACTGTGGAGCAGTGAAATACGTTCAAAAAGAAGTATTAAGTCAATCAGAAACCAAACCTCTAATGATTCAAACCCTGTATCATAGAATTTCAAACCATCTAATGATTAAATTTGATTATTTTTTACTTTTTCTGTAGTTTTATCCATTTTACCCTAAAACCTTCATTTTTTTGTTTTTTCTCTTTATTCTCCCTGTTTTTATGATTTCATAATTAGGGATTTTCATTTTAGATTGACATCCAACCCACGGGACGACTTGCATAGTCGGATCCCAATCCATTTGGCCATTACGTTAATTTTTGGAAAAAATGGATTTTTTTTTATCGGTGCGCCCTGCGTAACCTAACTCACCGATGCGTTGTATTATAAAGCACACTGCACAAGTAATGTGTAATAAAAAATTTGAAATTTTTTTTTTTGAATCAGTGTGCCATATTTGAAATAGGGCACCGGTGCTCCATGTTACAAGGATAGCACTGTATGGTCTATTGCACTGTTTGTGTGGTGTGTTTATAATACCCCACACACTGTACAGTCTATTATATTGTTTTGTGGTGCGTTTTTAATACCCCCACGCACTAGCGGCGGTGCATACATCATGAAAGGCACACCAGTGTCTTGAGATTTATTTTTTACCTGAAAGTTGACAATTTATTTATAATATATTAATGAATGATATGGTACAGGTTTCAAATTGATAAAGAAATGACCGACAAGAGATCAGGTAATGAAAATACTGATAACACATCAAGAAAAGTAAAAAATGAAAATTATTTGTAAATTCTTTATAAAAAATATTATTTTTGAACTATATGTAAGTTTAACTAATATGTATTGTTTACTGTGTATCATGCAGAGCCACAAAATGACGAAGCTCGATAAGGTTATTTCTAATCTAGGACCAGAAGAGCATAAAAGCTCGATGGAAAAATTGCAAAAGGATGAATTAGGTGGATGAAAAAATACCATTGATCCAATATGAGTTTCTTTTTTTAATTATCATTAATAATATACTTAAAATTATTAGATAGCATGTGCCAAACAGTTTATTAATTCACATATGTTTAATGTTTTATAGGGACCAACAACTCAGAAAAGGAATGTTGTTCTAAGAAAAGAAAAAAAATAGAACATGCAAATTGTTGGGCCGTGAATACGACCACTTTTTAACACTTATTTCATCCATTTTTACTCTTCTTTATCATACCATTTATTATAATTTATTATATAAATCCATTTTATAATGATTTATGCTTTTATGGATGAATATTATTTCTTCTCCTTTATTTTTAATAAATTGATGATTATTATGCATAATTTTATCAATGGTGGTTTATTAATATATTTTGTAATATCACTCACCATTTTAGGCTCCAAGATATTTTCCAGACTGCAAATTTGATTTCCAAATCATCATGAAATATTCCAACTCAGAAATTCGCTGTAATAAGAAGTGACAGTTTTGCGGGTGAGATTCTGGGCAAATGAAGAAGAATATGGAAAATTCAGAACTGGGTTTTGTCCAGAACGGGCCCAATTAACTTTATTTAGAGAATAGTTTGCCCACATTCGGCCTGTATTTAGAGAAACACAGGGTTATTTGAGCACGATTTTCTCAAATTTGTTGTTGCGGCCGTCCTCCAAATCTCAGCTGCAAAGCCAAATTCGCCTTACTCTTGTTGAAAAATTGTTGGAAATATATTTTCTGGTTGATCAATTTGTTGGGAAAAATCCAATATTGTTATGGGAGATCATATTTGCTATTTAATTTCTTCTCCTTCTGATTATAAAATGAGAGCATGTATTGTGTATGGGAGAGAATGGATGATTATTAAATTCCCTTTGTAACACTGTAATTTCTTGACTCTTGTGAGCAAAGAGCAACTAATGTAAAAGCTATTCATGTTTGATTAATACAAAGAGGTGTTCTCGTTCCATTTCTCAAGTTCTGCAGTAGCCCAGCGGCGTTTCACTGCCGGTTGAGGGCCCGGCCCTAGTGGAGCAATCCGCTGTTTGTATTTCTATTCTTTTATTTATGTTGTGTGATAATTGCATTTAGATTCATTATGATTACAGAGTTATTTGATTGCTGTTGGATTGAATTCGGATTTGATGTATACGTTAATGAATTGCACTGCTATTTTACTTCAGCAAGGATCGTATTTCCTATCTTATTCATCTTGCTATCTTTTATAAAGCGTTGTTGTTCCATTTATTTATGATTCATTCCGATGAAATGTTTCATAGTCTTGGCTGTCGACAGGATTGGAGTATTGAGATTAGTTGCCTGATTGCATTAGAATTAGAATTGTTGTTCATATTGCTGTTCCATTTTTGTTTATTATTTATTTATGATTCGTAGCTTCAGATTAGCAAATGGATGAGTTACAATTGGTATGCATAGGAATTACAAGTTGTTGCTCCTTTCCAAATTCTGTTCCTTTCAGTTATTTTCATCAGCACGAAGATTGAGTTTGTTTTCCTTTCGATTGCTTTAAGATCACCAACTGTAGAGGACACTGGTTATTGCTTCCAAGTCCCCAGATTGGTTATCTTGCATCGATTTATAAGGGAAGGAGTTATTGATACTGTATCCCTGATCGATGTTTTGCAGATTTGTTTAAATAAGGTTTAAGAGCATTTGAGTTTATATTACTATAATTAGATTTCTCTTCCAAGCATTTGTTTACTTTTGTACATTGTACTACATCTCACACAGCATTACTCTTAGACTGAATTGCTGCCTCAGACTGAGTACACTCTTGAAATAAAAAGTCGCCCTCGGATTGATAATTTATGTAGGATAAATAGGCATTAAAAAGACACCTTTTATGCCTCAACATTTTGGCGTCGTTGTCGGGGAGAGTGTATGCCATTTAGAAAGAGTGATGCATATTTAATTTTTTCTGCTTGGGAAGAATTAGGTATTAAAGACGGAAGGTAAGAACCTGCACACTGAGAAAGAAACACACTTGTTCACTGGCCCGCTTCATAGCAGAATTGAGTGAAAGCTTAAGGTATAAATGAATGCTTGCGTTTTTTTGAATTTTAGAGGTAGAATTTTTGAAAAACATCTTGTAATTCCACTCGAGTGGTGATGTAAGCACCACCCATTTCACTAACCAATTGACAGGAACATTGGAAGGAGGATCCTTAAAAAAACACCTGAAGAACATCTTCTATTATGTTAAGAAATGGCTCACATTGAAACTTTTGAATTCCCTATCAAAGATCTAGGAGGAGTGAGACAAATGCACATAATTCCCCCATTGTCTCTACCAAATTTTCATGGTTTGACAAATGAAGATCCAGATACATTCTTATTTGAGTTTGAAATACTTTGTAGAGGATATGATTATTGTACTAACAACCAAAGATTGAAAGTGTTTCCTCTTACTTTAAAAGGAGCAGCTCTTCGATGGTTCATGAGCCTAGGTGGGAACTGCATCAAAACATGGGAGGACATGAAGAACATATTCTTGAAGAAGTACCAAGACTATTGAAAATCCAATGAAGATATTTTTGGTATGACACAAAGGGAAGATGAAAGCTTGGAGGACTATGTAGAGTGATTTCGATACAACCTTCGAAAATCAAAGCATAAGCATTTGGAAAAAGAGATCTTGAAAACACTCCTCCTTAAAGGAATCAAAGATGATTTTTTAGAACTATTAAATCTGATAGGAAAAGGTGATGTTTTTCAGTTATCATATGATGATGTTTGTGAATTGTGCATAAGGTATTCAAGAGGAATTTCTAAGGCTGGTAAGAATTCTAGAGAAGTTTCTTCTTTCTTTTCTAAATTTACTACAAGAACAAGAGACATAAGAGCTGAAATCAATGTTTTATTTGAAAAATTTAAAGTTGATTTTATTAGCTCTCTAAATTCATAATTGAATGTTTTTTAGGTTCAGAGAAATCAAGAATTTGATGAAGTGTTTTGCCCTCATTACCAAAAGGAGCATCCCATAGATAGTTTTTCTTCCTTATCTAATTTGGAAATGACATATCAAAGAGATGGGGAAGCTGCAACAAGGTCAACAGGTATGGTTCAAAACACTTCCTCTCCATTCTCTTACTTGCATAATCCATTATAGAATACTCATATGTTAGGGCAGCCATGCCAATCTCAATATAACCACCACCAATCTTGTATACAAGCTTGGCATGGTTCACCTTATGATTGCATGACTACTCTCCCTCATCTTGTAGCACAAACACATATTCCAGCTCTTCCACAACATCTTGCTTGCCTATCAAAATCATCCACTCAACACAATCAACTACATCATCAAGAGACTCCATTCCCTACACAATCTCCTGCTCAACTCATTCCACAGCCTTACCATAATAAACCAGTACAACATGCTTACAGTGTTGAATTGAAAAATTTACCCACCCTTCCCACCCATTCTATCTCACATGCACTATTGGAGAAAACTTACAATAAGACTCAAAATGAATCAAATCCAAAAATTGTAGAAGTTATGAAAAGAAATGAGGTTTCTTCTAGTTTGCACCAACAAACCATTTTAAAAGCTCAAAAATTCATGATACGATGGTTATGGGAAATCAAAGAAGTAAAGGATATATTGAAGATTGGTTTCACTCCATCATTAGTTTGCAACATCATTCCATGCTTCAACAATTTAGGGAAGTTGGCTTTTCATACTCTAATTTTTAGTAACATGCATTTTTCAAATTTGGGTATGTACATAATTGAAGCCTTATTTTGAAAATGGTTAGAGTGGAAATACTCTTATATGTAATCATATTCATTTTCCAATTCATAGTAGGCTAGTGTAGAAAAATAAAATAAATAAGGAAACAAAACAAACACATTTTTTTTTTATTTTTGTAAAAATAGTTGTTTCTTTGTTGCAACATGTTGTCAAATCAACATTGATGATAAATGTTCTAATTTATTTGCATATGTAGATGAATTATATTGCAAATAAAAATTCTAAAAACACTTATATTCATTTTTATTATCAATATGGAAAAATTTCTTAAATATCATATTTTTTGGCTTGCGGGCTTGATGAAATTTCTGAAAACACAGTTGGGACAGTCATGTTTTGGGGGGACAAAAATTGAATATTTTTAAAACATATTTCTATCCTAAGTAGCCCTTTATGTATACTTTCCAACCCAATTGGAATCAATCAATTTGGATTTGAAACGAAAAACCTAGAACGAAAACATTGACAGGGTGTCTAATAGGCAGCTCAGGAACAGAGTTGGGACAGTCAGTTTTTGGAGGCCTAAATGACTATATTATTAAAACCCATTTCTATGGTATATTTATCTATGAATATAGTTTACAACGCAATTTGAATCACTCAATTTTGATATCATATGAGAAATTTATGACCAAAATACTGATTGCCTATCATAAATCAGCGTTCTTGAAACTCTATTTTCTCGGTTGTTCCTTAACATATTTGACCCATCAATTCTTCTTGTCTTCAAAACCTGTTTCTATTGGAGATCAATAAATTAATATACTTTAATCTCCAATTTGAACAAGTTCAATCTGCCATCAAAAGAAAAATTTATGCTTGAAATATCAACTGTTAGTCTAAGCTGAAAAATCGAAAATGACTCTATTATGCAGGTTGTTCTAAGAAAATTTTCCATATCATAGCATTGAATTTTTAAAACCTGTTTCTATTGGATATAAACCTTTGAATTTTCTCTCATTTGGATTTGGAATCACTCAAATCGGACAAAAAACAAAGAAGGTATGATTAAAACACTGGCGGTTAGTATCGTCGACCACTGCTCTCCCGCAGGTAGCAAATATAATTTGTTTTATTTTTCCATGGAATTGTTCTATAGAGTAACTAATTTTTAGTTTTTTTGCATAATTATTGGATTAGGAAAGCCCGCGCACCTCTCTTTCTCTATGATTTAATGTTTTATTGTAGATAGACACTCATTTTTTGCAGGTCTTAGCAGAACAAAAAAGGTCAATTTATGGACGAGCGATTCTTGAGAAAAATTTTAGTGAAACAAGGGCATTTCATCCAATTCATTACCTAATAGATTCATAACAAGAATAAATGAAGAATTGGTTTCCATTTGAAGATTCATGTCACTGCTGCCAAAACATTTTTCAAAAAGATCATTTTTTTTCCATTAACAGATTGATATTCCCTTAGCAAATAACATCATAGCTGTTGTAACTTAATAAAGTGTTGTTTCTTTTATGATTTCTTTTATGTTTTTGTGTTTCAGGTGTTGATCCCTCTAAATTGTATTTTTCACTCCATTGGCAATTGAACAATAAGGACCCCACCATGCAAGTTTCAGTTGTAGAAGACAATTCTTTGGCAGCACCAATTTTGTAAAAAAATTACTTTTTCTTGAAATCTGTACATAAATTTTCCTTTCTATTGGATTGGATTTGCTTGACAATGGATTGCACATTAGCTTTGTTCTTTCCTCTATTTTTTTTCCTTTGTTGCTCCCTATAGCATATTTTCATGCTTATATCTGTTTGTTGTTCCTCTTAAGGAATAGTTATTGTTCCTCTCAAGGAATAGCAGCAGTTCCTCTTAAGAAACAATGTGTTTGTGTATTTATTTTTGTTTTTCCTTCTAAAAGGAACAACATTTTCGCTTATTACTTTTGCTATTCTTTTCAAAAAGAACAACATTTTTTCTGCATGTTTTGCTATTCCTTTCAAAAGGAACAACACCGCTTGTCTTTGCTATTCATTTTCAATGAAACAACAGTTTTGTTGTTCCTTTCAAAAGGAACATCACCGACTGTTCTTGTTGTTCCTTTCCAAAGGAACAACATTTTCGTAGATTGTTTTTGTTGTTCCTTTCCAAAGGAACAACACTTTTTCAATGCATTTTTCTTGTTTTTGAACTACTTTTTGAGGATTTTTTTTGAATTTTTCATGACTTTTTGAAAGACAAACATACAATGGAAGGATACACAATCATAAAAATTAAAGCTTACTGTAACAAGAAAATCAAAAGAAATCGTTATTTTTAAGAAATTTGTTTAGTAATGATAAGAAAAAGGAAAAAGGGACATAATCAATAACATGATCTTGTTGTCTTACTACCACTAAATTTATATGATCGATTATATTTATCATGTTGGTTTTTTTCCATATTTTATAACTTTCTTTGATTTTTACTTATGGAGTAGAAACAAGGGCATATTCTTTTCTATTGAGATGTTCAGACTTCTTCCTCCATCCCTACTCTTAAAGAGTGTTGAGCCATCCTTTATGCATAAATAGGAAAGTGCTATATGAAAATAAAAATATTTACATATCTCATTAATAATTTTATAATTTGGTAGATGGAGGATAGGGGGTCTCATCAAGAGTCGGCCTACATGTTCATAAGGAAGCAAGTGAAGTGGCATTCCCATCATGGCCACCAAACCAGGGATATGGTCCAATGGACAATTGAAAAAATTAAGAAGTCGTTGGAAAAGGAGGTCTCATCATGAGCCGGCCTGCCCACTTTTTACTTCTTCCCAGTGAATGGCATTATGAGTTATCTGGTCACCAAGTCAGCACAATGGCCTTCGTTATAACAATTAACAAGCACTTCCTCAGCATAAATAAAGGACAATGGTTCCAAGGGTGAGAGAGCAACTTTGTCAAGGTTATGGACAGCTATGGGCAACAGAGATCTGCTGATGGTATTGGAGTCACATTTATACACATCAATAGTAATATGAAACCCTTTTTTCTATATCTCTATTTAAATATCAGATGAAAGTATGAATCCTTAACCTTTGATTTTGAACCTATTATACATGAAAATCATCATAAATCGATCACATTAGTTTAAGTGGGTAATAAACGCATTTGTAGTTATGTTTATCTTAAGTTGTCCCTTCTCCTTATCCTTGAATTATTACAAAACACTTTTATATCTGTTTACGATTTATCACATGCATGGATTTCAGTAAATGCTATAATTTCATTGATTGTATCATAAGTATGTATGCATTTCCATGTTGTACACTTGCTGTGCAATACGTTGCTCTTTTATTTTGCTGATTTGCCACAATATTGATACTGCATTTTTACAAAAAAAATTCTGCTTGAACTTTTTTTTGCATGCATCTTATCTATTGCCATTCTAAACTAAAACTGTGGATTCAAGAAAATTGCATATAGAATCGTGCTTTGTTTACAGGAGAACAACAAATATGGGGGGGAATTCTATCTGCAACATGACCACACTATTGCAACTAACAACAAAGGCTCGTGAACGCGCACAATTCTTCAGACATGATGTGCTTGCATGGCTTCCACCTTTTGCATCACTTTCAGTATCTGCTCAGCCTACATAAGCTTCAACAAAGGCCAGTCCCTACATGTCCTTCCACATTTTTTCGGAGGTAACACTTGAGGTAAAATAACATATTTTTCTGATTTATTATGAATTTAGGAGAATTTCATGAAAATCCATTGAGCATTATTTATTATCATTCATTCTATATCTTTACCACTTTCCAATTTTTTTAGACACATCTCATCTTTCAGTTTGGGGGAGTGTTGATTTCCTTCATTTATTTCTTATGACCATGTCAGTAATCTTCTTTGATATTCTTATTCATTCTCAACACCTCCCTTATTTCATGTTGTTTTACACCAAGCATAGATTTCAACAGATTGTAGCAACCACCTCTCTTTGTTTTGTAGCATCGCATGAGGACATGCTAATTCTTCAGTTTTTTTTGGGGGGGGGATTGCTACACATGATAGATGTTTTCCACTTTCTTTCTCATTTAAGGCATACAATTTCATTTGTATAGAGTGCAGAAATTGTTTTTCATATATCTTTAAAACTATGAACTGAATTCTTGTGATTTCTGGATAACAAAGAAGTATCATTAAAATACACAAACCCAAATAATTTCATTCTAAGTTAGTTCATAAAGTTTCGAAAATTATGCACTATCACCTACAACCATTTCTTTATATCTCATGATCCCTGTATCCAAACGATCTGATTTTTGAGAAACTGGTTAATGAAGTTTGCTGTTACTTATGTCACATTTTTTTGCAAATACATATAGTTGAATATCAATTGTAAAAATTGTTATGCCTTTATCAAGATTGCTAAAATTGAATATTCATTATTTGAGGAAAAATTCATTTGTTCCATCCATTTCATGAGTTGGGATGAACAATTTTCTTTTCTTGGTTAACACATGGGTTTTGTCTTTGGATTGCATGAGGACATGCAATATATTCAGTTCTGGATTGCATGAGGACATGCAATATATTCAGTTTGGGGGTATGTTGGGCCGTGAATACGACCACTTTTTAACACTTATTTCATCCATTTTTACTCTTCTTTATCATATCATTTATTATAATTTATTATATAAATCCATTTTATAATGATTTATGCTTTTATGGATGAATATTATTTCTTCTCCTTTATTTTTAATAAATTGATGATTATTATGCATAATTTTATCAATGGTGGTTTATTAATATATTTTTTAATATCACTCACCATTTTAGCCTCCAAGATATTTTCCAGACTGTAGATTTGATTTCCAAATCATCATGAAATATTCCAACTCAGAAATTCGCTATAATAAGAAGTGACAATTTTGCGGTTGAGATTCTGGATAAATGAAGAAGAATCTAGAAAATCCGAAACATGGGTTTTGTCTAGAATGGGCCCAATTAACTTAAAATAGAATGGTTTGCCCAAATTCGGCTTGTATTGAGAGAAACGCAGGGTTATTTGAGCATGATTTTCTCAAATATGTTGTTGCGACTGTCCTCCAAATCTTAGCTACAAAGCCAAATTCGCCTTGCTCTTGTTGAAATATTGTTGGAAATATATTTTCTGGCTGATCAAGTTGTTGGGAACAATCCAATATTGTTATGGGAGATCATATTTGCTATTTAATTTCTTCTCTTTCTGATTATAAAAGGAGAGCATGTATTGTGTATCAGAGAGAATGGATGATTATTAAATTCCCTTTGTAACACTGTAATTTCTTGACTCTTGTGAGCAAAGAGCAACTGATGTAAAAGCTATTCATGTTTGATTAATACAAAGAGGTGTTCTCGTTCCATTTCTCAAGCTCTGCAGTAGCCCAGCGGCGTTTCACCGACGGTTGAGGGCTCGACCTTGGTGGAGCGATCCGATGTTTGTATTTCTATTCTTTTATTTCTGTTGTGTGATAATTGCATTTAGATTCATTATGATTATAGAGTTATTTGATTGTTTTTGGATTGAATTCAGATTTGATGTATACGTTAATGAATTGCACTGCTATTTTACTTCAGCAAGGATCGTATTTCCTATCTTATTCATCTTGCTATCTTTTATAAAGCGTTGTTGTTCCATTGATTTATGATTCATTCCAATGAACTGTTTCATAGTCTTGGTTGTCGACAGGATTGGAGCATTGAGATTAGTTGTCTGATTGCGTTAGAATTAGAATTGTTGTTCATATTGCTGTTCCATTTCTGTTTATTGTTTATTTCTGATTCGTAGCTTCAGATTAGAAAATAGATGAGTTACAATTGGTATGCATAGGAATTACAAGTTGTTGTTCCTTTCCTGATTTTGTTCCTTTTAGTTATTTTCATCAGCACAAAGATTGAGTTTGTTTTCCTTTCGATTGCTTTAAGATCACCAACTGTAGAGGACACTGGTTATTGCTTCCAAGTCCCCAGATTGGTTATCTTGCATCGATTTCTAAGGAAAGGAGTTATTGATACTGTATCCCTTATCGATGTTTTGCAGATTTGTTTAATTAAGCTTTAAGAGCATTTGAGTTTATATTACTGTAATTAGATTTCTCTTCCAAGCATTTGTTTACTTTTGTACACTGTACTACATCTCACACAGCATTACTCTTAGACTGAATTGCTGCCTCAGACTGAGTACACTCTTGAAATAAAAAGTTGCTCCCAGATTGATAATTAATGTAGGATAAATAGGCGTTAAAAAGACACCTTTTATACCTCGACACAAATGAAAATGAATTACTCCTTAGCTTATCTAGAGTGGTGCTGGAAGTTAACGAAAGGGGGAAAAACTTTTACAAAAGTTTTAGGGATCTAGTGGAATGAATGTATGGACGTTATTTCCATTTACAATACAAAAATCAATCCAATGATTCAAAGAACAAAATTTTATCTAAGCTACAGGAAGAGTTTCCAAATAATTGGTCAATGAGACATGTCAAACTTTTAATAGCAAAAACGTACAACAACGAAAAAGAAAGAATGAAAAAGTAATATTCCTTCAAATGTTTGTCTGGAATTATTTATAAATATCACTTTTGTTATATTTACTTTTCATATATCAATATAAAAATTAAATATTTTATTGTCATGTTACATTTTCAGGAAGATTATGAAAATCTCAAAAGATGAACGAGCTGATATCAGAAATATGCCAATAGGAATGTCCAAAAAGGTGTACAAGGAGATGGTCAAAGAAATGGACAAAATTGCATCGTAGGAGGAGCCATCTCAACAATAACGTGCTTCAAATGTAATATGTAATCATTGAATTTTTCAATCATTATGTATAATAAATAAACAATTTAGCATTAAATATTAATTTTCAAGAATTTTCTTGCAGAAAAGAAAAGAAAATGGAACCCATTCAGCACATAAAACAGGACGACAAGGAAGAAAAGGGTTTATATCTAAGTATGTGAGTAATTGTTACTTCCTTATAACAACTTAACTAGATTTCATTTTTGTATTTTTTAAGTTTTTTTACAAAAATCATCATTGAATGTCTTCAAACAAGTGCTAACATACAAAGAAGAACCATCAGACGAATTGATTGAAATTGGGTTAAATATGGTTTGTGAGTATATGTTGGCATATTAGAAATTAATTGTGGAATTTGTAAGCATCTATCGATATTGTTTTACTTAGCTCCATCTATAATTAATAGAACAAAAAAATCTTTTATATTAAATATATGTTTTGTTATGGGGTATTAAACTTGCAGGAAACAAAGTATGGAACTGCGCCAACAGATGAAATTTTGAAAGATGGCATGGTACATGATTTTGAAAGAATGTGTTTAGTTTATGAGTCAATTTTTGCTATGGTACGACATTTTTCTTCTTGATTTACATTGATGTATATTATTTAATATTGCAGTTTTCATTATTCTCACCAATGTATATACACTCATTTCCGTTTATTTTTATGTTTTAGATGGAAGGTGAAGAAGAAGAAAACAATCAACACTGTGAAAAAAAACATTCCTGAAAATAACCCAAGTCTTGGAAGTATCTCTAGCAGTGACAATAGTTCAAGCGAAGAATGATGATCACTATGTTTGGATATCAAAGCAAGGCGTTGTATTTTTTGAAATATGTCTATGAAATTAGACATTTTGTTTAATGTAATGGACATAGTGTCGCAATTGAAAGACAAAGGGATACCAATAATTGTCCCATTTTGTATGATAAAGACTGTCTTATATATATATATATATATATATCATAAAATATGTTTTAATTTATTCTATTGCGTTCTCCATTGTCGTTCTCAAATGCACTAATAAAAATTTAATTCATATAAATATTGTTATAAGATATATATGTGTCAACTTTTGATGAATAATGAATTTAAAACAATCACAATAATTGCACTGTCATAGGTTGATGTTTCTAAATAATACAAAATGAAAACCGATGCGTTTCAGTAACTGTACACCGATGCGTTTGTATTATGAAGCACGCCAGTGCGTTTCTATGACCTATGGGCATCGAACGAGTACCAAAACCAATTAAAAATATTGGTGCATTTGAGCAGTATGATGCAATAGTACGTTTATGTGTCTATATGCACCGGTGCCATTTTACGATCTATGGGCACCACATGAGTACTGATACCAATTATAAATCTCAGAGCGTTTGTACGATACTGTGCACCGGGATGTTTGTGTGTCTATAAGCACCAGTGCATTTGTACGACCTATGGGAACTGCACAAATATTGATACCAATTATAAATATTGGTGCCTTTCTATGATACTGCACCCTAGTGCACTTCTATAAGTCTACGCATCGATGCATTGATACGACCTATGGGCACAGCACAAATCCCAAGACCAATTAGAACGTCCCTGTGCATTGTATCACCAACACTATGCTTGGTGCAGTTTAATACCTTAACGGCCCAGTGAATTCTCCTTCGATCTCCACGAGGCACCTTCTACATGTACGCACCAGTGCGTTAAAGCTAGAGTAGTGCACTGATGAAAAAAACATCTTTAATAACCTCCGGCAGTTCATTGTTTTTTAGTTGTGTTGAATTTCCGTTAAAAGCTCCGCCAAAACCTCCGTAACCATAAATGGATGTTGTAGCAAATGTTTTTTTTGACAATTTTGGCCAATTTTATAACACTAAAAACCTCCTTTATAACCCTTGCTAGAGGGTCTTTTCCTTGTAGTGCAAACCTTGTCTCGTACAATTAACACATGGAAGCAGTTCGTACATCACTCATACAACCATATCTAGTCCTCAAAGGACATCTATAACACCACACTCTGTCTATACAACATATAAACTAGCAACCACACTACAATGGACAATGCACCAAGCCACCCTCAATACCCAACAAGTGTCACAATGCACTTAATAGTTTATAATGACGCTGAATTTTAAGGACTCAAAAAAATGACGAAAGTGGATAACCCCTGAACCTCACTTCAAATATGAGTTTAATGGAATTTTGAATGAAAAGTGTGGATGGTTTTGTTGTAGCAGTAATTTGATGTTTGTACCTCAAGTTGACACTGTAGATGCTATGAATATTACAGATGTCATGCCCAAAATTTACACAATATAGAAAATGACTTTCAACAAAACAAATATTTCATGAACTAGGTACAAGAGCAGAAGAACCTAGAACAAGCTCATCAAGCAGACTTTTGCATCCAAATTTTGTAATGAGAGATCTCATAGTGTAATATTCAGGCTCGAAGGCTGAAATCTCAACCTCCTTTTATTTAGCACGCAATCCTCATTAGTTCTCAGTTTTCGATGAAGATATAAATTGGACTACTAAGAGGCTCATCCTCTTGGTATGATAGCACTTTAGAGATGTAAATTAAATATGAAAAATGGCTTTGATTGTTGAAGATGTCACCGTGATCAAGGTGTTGGTGATCTGCCAATGTGACACCTTTGAGCAAGCATCCAAATGGAAATATATATTTCTGTAGAATTTGGCTTGGCTTCTTGTGCATTTTCTAGAAACAATTGTGATTAATAGGGTGCCATCAAGGAAAAACCCCAACTTAGCCCTTCTTTAAATTTGAAGCAACAAGGGATACAACGTCTGCTACATGTGTGTATGGTGTACACTGTCTTTTCCTTCAATCTAGTAATGCCATAGGTGGCCACTAATTCTTTATGTTGGCTTCCTGCTCTAGGCAATTGGTCATGTGGTCACGAGCATATTAAATCGCTCAAAAAATAGCTTTGTCACCATGCCCAATAAACTCAACGACCCCAATCAACAACTGTCAAAGTTGACGCCCGAAGAAAATCGACTTTGGTAAGTGATAACTCCACCAAAATTTGGAATGCTACTTCAATGCTTGTTCATGACGTGGTGAAATTGCCCCAAAATAAATACATCTACCTCAATCTCTTTTCCAAAGTTATATTCATCAAAGAGAACTCGACTTTGATGGTGATATTCGACTCACTACTTGGCTTTGTAGATTATGGCAATTTCATGTTGGTGTTGATTCGACGAAGACTCCAACGATCGAAGTCTTTAGTGCGACTTTTTGAAGGTTTTTCTAGTGGATGTTTCCAGTCTAATTTCTTTAAAATCCCACAAGAATTAATTTAAAACAAAAATTTGATGAGTAAACTTTCACAATAGAAGTGTCCTAGGGATTTTTTAGGGTGTTGAATCTATATATACAGTAAAAAAACTAGTTTAAATAATAGAAATTAAGATTTTACCTCAATTTGTTTCATCGGATTTCAGCACTGGAAAGTCCAAAAAGTCACACTAAAGACTACTCCATAATTACCAACTCGTACTAACGTCACCTCCACGTTAGCATATCGCCACATATTATTTTTCTTTCACTCACACATGTAATTAAACAAATCGATATCCCCAAAAATCCATGGATACTCGGCTCAAATCATAGATATCTTTTCATCGATTTTGAGATGGATACTTCCTGCAAAATCTTCAACGATAATATTCAAAAAATATATATTTGCAATTTTTTTGTTTTTTAATGAAGCTTGAATTTCATGAAAAACTTTGGAATTAGCCCCTAACATTATAGATATAGTAAAAACATACTAAAAACATAGTAAGCTAGTAAATTTATAATATGCAATCTTATTGGCCCCACGAAATATTAATCTCTCAAACACAATGTTGTCCACCCATTTTATTTGTCAATTTGACACCTTTTTCAAAAACCCTTTGAAAATTATAATTTTACCTTCGATTTTCACATGGCCCTCACTTGAAAAAAATTGATATGATATGGTTGCTCCAAATAAATGTCCTTTCGAATGAATAATTTGTCAACATACCAAATAATAGGGAAAAATAATAAATTTTAACTCCATTGATAAAAATAACTTTTGCTCTTGCGTCTTAAAGAAGGATATATACAATGGTTGCCCCGCTTTTATAAAAAATTCTTCTACAACAAAAATTGGCTCCAGCAATAGAATTTGGCATATTCAGAATAAAAAATCAATTAAAAAATGAAAACCTGCAGGTTGAGCCAAGTTTGATTCTTTAATACCACTTTAATGTTTCAAATATAAAATTTTCGGAAAATAGCTTCATAAATTTAAGTTATCAACACCATAAAAAAAATTGCACAAATTTATGGCAGAAACGGAAAATAGAATCTACAACTAAATAATAGACAAAAAAAACATACAAAAACCTCAACCTTATTTTACTAATATAGAAAATGCTGATAATAAAACTAGAAATGGTTGAGGTAATGGCCCCAAAAGATATCTGCTACAACACACAACCAGACCAACCAAAATCAGAACTAAAAAAAATCGCTGCAACCCACGAATTATGGATGAATTCACCAAAGGAAAAGATGGGTGCTCACCCACTCTCATTGAATCACCCGAGGGTTTTTGTCTTAGGTCTACTACTGAAGTCAAGAACTAGTTTCTCAAAACCTCACCAAAAAGGTAATACACAAATCCAAAATGTCTCCAATTGATCTCTTCTTCCTCTTTTATAGATCTGGTGGATAGATCTCCAAGCCTCTAGAAGCATCTTACTTTATTATTATTCTAGAAGCTCCTCCATTGACTTTATCTTAGTGAATTTTAATTTAATTTTATTCTACTTAAGTCGCTTTTGGGATTTTTCCTATAATTAATTATTTTTCCTTAATTAAATGACTAATTAAAGTCATTTTAAATGATAAATTGCCAACCATACTCTCTCTAGCCACTAGAAGTCATTTCTCAGCATCTCATACTGTAGATCTTCTGATTCTGGTTCCAATGAGTTATTATACTAAGGTGTAATCTTCCCAGAATGCCACCTCGTGCATAATTAATTAAGTTAGGCCCCATAATAATGCTAATTTTTTAAAGTGGCCAGAATGCGACGGAATGAAAGACAAATTGTGTAGATGATGAAATATGTCAAGCGAATTCCATCAGATCCCATAAAAACTCCTCAAAACCACCTTATAACCCATGATTACATTCTCTTCTCTAATGACATGGCCATCCCCTACCTTGGAAATCCACCCTCACTGTACTATGGAGGAAAATAAAAATGGGGACATTACACATATCTTGGTAATAGGGGAAAAATTCTTTCTATAAAAGATCTTATGAAATCTATAGGTCTCTTAATGTTAGGAAACCATTGTTACCACACAACAAAGCACACCTCATGCAAAGCATGGAAAAATACGGAAAGCTAGCCTCAAACTCTTGATTAATCCAATTTGGAAACATTAATAGAAAAACTTCATAAATGAAAATTCCCACTCTCCAAGGAACAAGAAAAACTCCAATAGGGTTATAACTAGAAGGGTATGTTCACAATAAAAGACAAATATCAGCTAGTTGTAGGTTAGAACAATCTTCCTCATCCACTAATTTAGAAACATGTTTGGGATAAAAAATTATGGCCTAACATTGCACATTTTATCTGGTTATTAGTACATAAAATAACATCTCATGGGATAAAACCATCCATAGAGGATTCAAAGGCTCGTCCCTCTATTTTTTGTGTAGATCAAATGTGGAGGAAATGGAGCACTTTCTCAATGCATATGTTTTTTTTCTAAAACTATATGGTCTCAGCTCTTCATGTTATTTTGATATTCCAACAAGAATGGAAATTGCATCATAAAAACAATTGGAAGTCAAAGATCCTTTAATGAAAAATAATCCAATTGTAAACTGAGCTTAGGCCCGAATTCCATGGTTTTTCCTATGGAACAAATGGAATGAAAATAATATTTGCATATTTAATAAATGATCATTTGAAGGGGAGCTAATGTGGAAAAAGCATTATGAAGTTTCCATGAAACAATTCTACTTTACGCTTAGTCATCATCATACTCAGAATTTTAAGGTTTAAATGCCATAATTTTTGATGATCTTGAGTTTTTTATATCTCTTTCTATAGATCCTTTTCCTCAAAGAATCCCATCTTCTATTCCTCTGACTTACTGGAGCCATATTCCCCCTAGATTCCATAAAATTAATTTTGATGGGACTATTAGTATCCTATAAATCATAGGATCTCAAGGTGATTGGATATTTCATCTTCTTTGCAATTTCATATTGATTTTTTTTTTCAATATTCAAAAGATTTCGAATAAAAAATATAAAAAAGAAAAGAAAAGAGGGTGTAAAAAATAGAGAAAAATAAAAAGAAAGAAAGCCCAAAAAAAGAAACAATACTGAAAGTGATGCAAATTAAAATGAAACTACTCATTAGATAGGTTTGTTCAATCATACAGTTTAAGCATCATTGCACAATTTTCAATTTCTATTGATAGGTTAGACAATAAAGATTTTCCAAACTGTTTAATCTCGGCATATCAGTAGATAGGTAGAAATGAATTGACTCAATAGTTAAATCTGAGTCAATGGAAGAAATAAGGATAGATGTTAGGTTAGAGTTTAAAAAAAAAGGATGTTTTAGGGTCTGCAAGTCCAAATGCACCTTGCAAAAGAACAAAAAATGTTAGATTTTTAGTTTGGATAGGTAAAAGCGAAGTAAATTAAAAATGGAGGAAACATGAAATTTTTCCTAGAAAGTACAGTGTAAATGTCTCATGTTTTATATGGTTGAAGGAGAAAAATCAAAGGAAAAAGGCTTCTTATCCATAAGTTTTGTTAAGGGATGAATTCCAAAATTTGGGAATTAAGTTGTTTTCAAAACATTTTGGCATATTTTATGTCATTATTTTATCCTAAGTCTCGAAAAAATTATATTCCAACCTTATCCTAAACCTCAAAACCCATATTCTCCCTTTCCTAAGTCCTAAACCATATCCCTCCATACATTAAATCGACCCAACCCCACTATCACATCACACGTCCCATCTCACTAACCGATCCTCATCTTCCCATCATCTCCGCACTCACCATATCCATCTGACGGCCCACGTGGGTTTTCACCCCCCCTCAGCCTCTGAACATTAACGTCGAGGGTGGGGCGGTCTGAAATAAATGGTATTAAATACTTCCGCTAATGCTACGTGTCGCGCTCAGGGAATTTCACACCCACCCCCATCCCTTACCACTTACCGTTGGAACTCCCCTCCGAAAAGTGGTTTCCACTGCATTCTAAATCGTTGTTGCCTTTGACTGTTTCCTATGCCATTGTGCCACGACGTCTCCTACATCTCCCCTCCATCCTATCAAAGCCACTCCCCCCAAATATATGTTGCACATTCAATTGGTTGGGTCATTGTCCAATTGGCCCACGCAAAACCAAACAGTCACCTAATCACCTATTAAAACAAGAATTCATCACAAATTGTAAATTTTTCCATGCTCATTCTATTCCACTGTCACAGGTGATCGAGTTGTAGGAAATTAACAGCAAAAAATCAATGAAGAAATTTGCAATTCGTCAATAGACCACTCACAGTACTCTATCCGATTGAATCACAATTCCCCTCTATTTTCTCCCTTCCCCAATTTAATCTACAATTGTTCCCCCTCTCTATTCCATCTTCTTTCAATATCGTTCTTATTTATACATTGAAAGAAAGTGAAATTTATCACAATTTACATAATTCCTCCAAAGCCAAACCAACAACCCTTTAATCCTATGGTCTACCCTCAGGTGGACCTGGATCACTTGGCTTTGGAAGACAAAGATTTCAAAATCCATGATGCAGAGTCTAACTTCGATTTATTTTGTGTCTAGTGTTGGCTCAAGGATAAATTGCTTGATGAAGTTGATGATATAGGCTTGTGGGAAACCAAGCTAGCCTACTATATTTTTCCCAAAACCCATAGTTGTCCAGAGTTCATTAGAAAATGCCAATACTGTTATGGTATAAACCAAATATCTATGGTGACTCCAGTAGGAGAGGCATTGTTTTCTATTGATGCCCAAGATATCCAAAAGATGATGCAGACCCCTAGTCTTTATGAAACAATTCCCTTCTCTTATGAAGCCCTTATGGATTTATATCAGAAGGTGGACTTTTCCAGTAGAGCCAAAACCTTAGAACTCTTCATGGCCATTGATGCCCCAATGGCTGCAAAGAATCCTCCATATCCTTCATCCATTTTTCCTGATAGGACCCAATATATTGTTACTATTTTGTCTTATTTACTAGGGTATCACACATACCAATGGTTTGATGAAGCCATAACTAGTTTCTTGTCCATTATTTCTTCAGAGTCTAAGCCCTTAGTTATGTTCAATTATGTCCAATTCCTTGATGATGCTATCCATAATCAATTCCCAAAGTTTCAAACAGAATAAGTGTTCAAATACACTTCAGTATTGGTGTATATGTTTGTTTATTTTCAGTCCAATAGGTTTCAATTTGACATGATGAAGCTAAATTATGACTCTCAGCCACAATCAGTCATTTTCTGGACCACCTTATTAATAAAAGAGCGAAGAATTACACCTACAAGAGTTTTGTGGACTCAATTGTACATACAACAATTAGTACACTCAACAGTGCAACATAGCCAAGGATCAGTAAAGAAATTAATAAGATTATGTAGTTGACAGATCAGGTTAGAACAATAAATTGGTACTTGTACCAAAATTATATAGAGATTTGAGTTTATGGGTGTGAATTGCCCCGCCTACAAACTGCCAAGGTACCTCTCTATGAGGATGTTTGCACTAGAATATATAAGATAAATGATAAATGAAGATGAGGTGCATTTTGTTTATGCAAAGAAAAAGTATGAATTCAGAATCAAATCACAGATTGGTCCTTTCATTTGCAACAACAGAGCAGCATGGGAGGAGGGCGATAGGATATTGAAGGAGATGAATTTCACTCACAGTTTCACCTAGTCCTATGACCCAATGGGGATCATCTCCAAGAAAATCATGGAGAACAAATCCACACCATATATCCACACACACAAATTGGAGATAGAACAATACATGAATCAAGAAGAATGGGAGGCCAATACACTGCAAGAGGTTGAAGAACAACTGATTTCCACCTCAAGAATTCAAACCACAAATCCATAAGAAAGGAAGGCTACAGGGGCTAAAGAAGACAAGGGAAAGGAACCAGATAAGGAAATAAGAAGCAAGAGGACAAGAGAGGATGAAGATTACATGGATATTGACACATCCACTAAAGAAATCAAGATGAAATACAGGAAGGGACATAGAGTCCACATGGACATTGACTAGAGCAGTGAGAAAGATCAACAAAAAGTTATTACAGTCAGGGGTTCACCAAGATTTTCTCCAGTAGGTGGCTAGACCATTTTCTCCACATCTTCTGCCACCATTCCATTCCAACAATAGAATTTTCAAACTGCTACATTTACTACTACTGGAGGGAAAAAGGAGGAGAATATCTATGAAACATTCAAGGAGATCAAAATAAGGAATGAGATACTTAAAACCAGCACCTACAATCAGTTATGGAAATAGACAAGTAGTTCACATAGCAGGCTTTTATCAGCCTTTGACTCTAAGAAGGGAAGAATGAAAATGGATTTCTTGGAAGCACTGATCCCTCAACCCAAAACTATAGTAGACTAAAAGCAAACTTCTTTTGAGTTTTATGTGAAAAATATTCATCCCATAGACCAAATGGAAATGCATAAGCAGATAGGAGAAATGATCTCCTCCACATTGACCAGTATAGCCATGAGTCTATCAAAGTTGCAAGTTTCATTGTCCAATGCACAGTCACGGCCTAAAATAGAAAAGATTTCTTCCATGTTCAAAGATACAAGAATTAAATCTATAGAGGATTTGGTAATACAAATTGGGTACGACCCAACAAACCTAGAAGTGGTAGAAGAAATTGTAAAGAAGAAAAATGTAGACATCACTTCTTTGAGGAAGAAACTCAAGATTCCAACAACAAAATATCCTCTAACAAAGGATATAGAGGAAAATGATGTTGGAAATACTGAGAGGGGGGGTTGGGGTGGGGGGGGTGAATCAATATTCCTTTCAATTAGAGCATTAGTTAATATTCAATTATTATCAGTGTTTGTACAATGATAGCAGAAAACAAGAGGAACACAAATGCACATATTTTTTAAGGTGGAAACCCACTCCGGGACAAAATCCACCTAATGCTTTTCTAATAATTCTTTAATATTCAACTCCAATTGAAAATAAAGCTCCAACTTCCTAGAATCTAGAAAAGCATTCTTCTCTAGCTCTTACTAGATGGACGCTCCAACACCTGAGATTCTTCAGTAGTTAACTGAATGGATGCCTCAACACCCAATGAGCTACAACTCACCCTAGCACCACCCTACCACCCTATAGAAGAATAAAAGAAGAATGGACTCCCGTACCAGGGAAAATGGTCCACTTTACAATGATATAGAATGATGCAGAAGAAGAAGATATACTAGACCATAACCCCAACTTTGACGCAACCACCTAATGACGATCCTAGACCTCCCAACACTGCCTATTCAACCCTTGGAAGATAGACACTAGTACAATTTGTAAAATAATATATTTACAATGACTAAGTACAATGATTGTATGCAGTGCTGCCTACTTGAAGACTTCATATGATGAAATTCTTGTTGCTGTTATGCACCTTGGTTGCTGCTCTTATCATGCTACCCTCTGTTGCACCTTGGTTTGCTTTGCTGCTATAGAAAGTCTGGTCCTTTGCAACCCTTGACAACACATGATCTAGCTTTTTGTTGCCTTCTAGGAGTTCGATATTGAATCTGTTTTATCTCTATTATTTCAGAACCTCAATATCTAATTTTTGGTCCTGTAGTATTCCTCTGAGTCATCTTTCCAATGCCATAGGTCTGACCCAATTTGGATTCTTCAAGAGAGAGTTATACCCAATCTCTCACAATGCCCTAATTATGGACTGTTTTAGCAGAGTGAACTTGTATGGCATGCCACGTGTCATTTTTCTTCATTTAGATATGAAATTGATAGGGAGAAAATTAAAGACTATGCACTATCTGTCAATTTTTACGGAATTCCAATCCGATACTCAGAGAGATATTTATGACTAATTTACCAAGGTCACTTCTTTGAGATGAATTTCAGGATCCTACAAAAACCCTGAATTCCACAGATCATATCTCCAAAAATATTGTGCACCTTGATCTGGAATTTTTATAGAAGCTTCCTCAGGATTTAGGCTTCACCTCATAAACATTTCAGCTTTTGAAACTTCATAGAAAAAAATTTAGAGCAAAAATTCCACGATGACCTGTTTCAGATGGTGAAATCCCTTACCTAAGGAGGAAATGGAGATCACAATTTATATAAATACTTAGGTTGAGAGGGGCTTCAGCAAGTGAAAATGGGAGGGAATTTAGGAGCTTAAAAAATATTAATTATGACTTTCAATGACCCATGCCCCAACCCCATGGGGTTTTAGCCCACTAACTGGGGGTACAAACTTCAAACATGAATATCTCTCAAACTGTGAAGAATTACATGGCGTGCCATATATCAACGGAAACATCTCGAAAAGTAGAAACTATAAAAATATTTATTGACCCAGAATATATTAATTTGGTAGGTAAAAATTCCCATGCAATATTGGGTTAGCCCCTGGTGCTGCTTGGGTTGACATCAATGACAACCGTTGATCAACAATCTCCCCCTTTGGCATTGATGGCAACACAAGTACTCCCCCTACGATCATGACACCTATTCCTACAACATTATCTCCCCCTTTGACATCAATGGCAAAGGGTAACTCCCCCTGAAACACAACCATCCTGCGGACCTCTACACACTTCCACTCGCACTGACACACAACTGTCCTGCAGACCTGTACACACTTCCACTCCCTCTGACACACAACCATCCTGCAGAACTAAATCTACTTCCACTCCCCCTTTATATTCTGAAAAAGGAAAATCTAATGAGAACTTGGGAGAATCCCAAGCTTCTGACGAAGATATTCCAATGTTGGCAAATATTTAATATGTGATTCTTTTGGTGCTGCTTGGAATCTTGCTACTTGTCCAACTACTTGCATAACATCTAGTTGAGAGGTTGTTACATATATAAGACTACTAATCATAGATTTGTACAACCTTTGATCCACATCCTTAGATGATTCGTCTATGCTCAATTTGCAATTTGTTACCATTGGAGTAAGGATGGGCTTGCAATCTTCCATTTTGCATTTCTTGAGCATTTCCTTGATGTACTTGGCTTGACATATAAATATTCCTTTCCCTAAGAAGTATGACAACTCACCAAGTAAAGACATCTCAAAATCACTTTGCACCTTTGTAGCAAACTTCTTACTTAGTCGATCGTCATTGCTACCAATTATCGTATCATCCTCTTTTTCTATTAGACATGCTTTAGTTTCTTCATCCAGAACATATATGTCGTTTGGAGCTCGACTCATTGTAGCCACAATTTCACCATACACGCCTCTACTAATTTCACATTTCGTGGAGTTGAATAGTATTGTATGTCCTTGATCACACATTTTTCCAACACTGAGTAGATTTTGATTCATGTTTTCAACCAATAGAACATTATTGGCTAGAGCATCTTTGCTTCCGAGAGTGACAGTACCTGATCCTATAACATTTGAAGATCCATCATTTCCAAAGGACATGGTTCCATCCTTCTTCTCTTTTAGAGATACAAATTTATTTCTATCTCCATTCATATGCCTTGAGCAACCGCTATCAACATACCACACATCTTTGTTCTTTTGAGCCTTGAAAGCAAGAGCACAATTATCATTCTTCTTCTTCTTCCATGTTCGTTCGTTCTATGGCTTCGAAGATTCTTTTGGAGGATTTTCAAGTCTGCAATCTTTGGCTATGTGTCCAAAGTTTCGACATTTGTAACATTCAATATTATTTCTTAAATGTTAAAATATATTGATGTTTTGCTGAGCCCTGGGAGGTTCATATTTTACAGATCTCCTAGAATTGTATTCATTCCTAGGGTATGTGCGAAATTCTACAAATTTATGACCAAATTTTCCACATGAATAACAGTAGCCATAAAAAATATGTTGGTGCCTGGATGGAAATTTTCATCGAGGAATTGTCTTCCAAGGCTGTTCTTGTGAATCTTGTCCAATGAAGTCTACATGCATGTCAGATCTCATAGGTTCATTGTATTTTGTTGTAGAAGGTCCTGCTTCTTCTTCTTTGTAACCGATGCTAGTTTTGTCATTGTAAGATCGTTTATTGTTGATGAATTCTTCCAATTTCCTTGAGCTGTTGGCATAGTTTTCGATAGTTTTTCCTTTCTTCACTTCCTCACGCAGCGAGACTACTTTGGCTTCTAATTCTTCCCTTTCTTGGTTGATTTCTTCCAACTTCTTTTGAAGTGACTCTTCAATGCATTTTTGTTCTTCAACTTCAATTTTGAGACCTTGAACTTGTCCTTCAACAGTATTGGAATGGATCTTCTCTGCCTTGAGATCTTTTATAAGCTTGATTGCTTCCACATAAAATTCCTCTATGGTCCATCCTTCTTCTTCATTGTTTGATACCTCTTGTTTATTTTTCTTGGGTTTATTGTGCTTGGCTATAAATAATACTCTCTCATTGGCTTCTTCTTCACTGTCATTGTCTTCATCAGATGATGAGCTATCTTCTTTAGAGAGAAAGTTCGTTTTGGATCCTTGCTTGTTGAATTTCTTAAAGCCTTTCTTTCCTTTTGAGTTGCCATTACTTCTATTTGGAAATTTTGCTGCAAAATTCCCAACCTCATTACAGTTGAAACATATCAATGGAAGTTAATATTTGAATTGTCCCTTACCAATTTTTAGTTTTCTTGTGAAGTAAGAATATTCTTCATCTGAAAGACCTTCTTCATCATCTCCATTTTCTTCACACTTGCAGGTGCACGTCTTTTCAATTGAAGATTGTTTATCCTTATTGGTTTTCTTAGATGCAACGAACGCAGTTTCTAGATGTGAAGTACCCTCTTCTTCATCAAGTCTCATTTCATATGCTATGAGAACTCCATGTAATTCCTCTTTGCTGAGTTTGTCCAGATTTGCACTGTATTCTAAGACTGATACCTTTGGTTTGAATCTCGCTGGTAACGTTCTAAGAATCTTCCGTATAGTATTCTTCTCATCAACTGGCTCTCCCAATCCTTCCAGAGTATTGGTTATTTCATCAACGTATTGGAAGTATGCAACAATGTTGCAATCTTCTTTCATTCTGAGTTGCTCAAATTTTGCTCTATATATTTGAAGCTTTGCTTCTTTGACATTTGAGTCACCTGCATATATATTCTCAAGCTTGTCCCATACATTTTTGGCAGTTTTACAACCCAACACCTTATGATAAGCAGATTCAATAAGTCCACCGATAATAATATTCTTTGCTTTTGCATCATTTACCAAATTCTTCTTACCTTGTTCATCCGCGGTTGATGTAAATCCATTTTGAACAGTGTCCCATACTTCGTAACCTTGCGCCAAGAGATAGACCTTCATTCTTCCTTTCCAAAGTGCATAATTATTTTCATTGAATAGAGGTACACCATTCTTGGTATGCTCCATGACCTCCTTCCAGCTGTTAAACTGCTATTGAAGGAACCAAGCTCCAATACCAATTGTTGGAAATACTGAGAGGGGGGGTGAATCAGTATTCCTTTCAATTAGAGCATTAGTTAATCTTCAATTATTATCAGTGTTTGTACAATGATAGCAACAAACAAGAGGAACAAAAATGCACACAATTTTTAAGGTGGAAACCCACTCCGGGACAAAAACCACCTAATGCTTTTCTAATAATTCTTTAATATTCAACTCCAATTGAAAATAAAGCTCCAACTTCCTAGAATCTAGAAAAGCATTCTTCTCCAGCTCCCACCGGATGGATGCTCCAACGCCCGAGATTCTTCAGTAGTCAACTGAATGGATGCCCCAACACCCAATGAGCTACAACTCACCCTAGCACCACCCTACCACCCTATAGAAGAATAAAAGAAGAATGGACTCCCGTACCAGGGAAAATGGTCCACTTTATAATGATATAGAATGATGCAGAAGAAGAAGATATACTAGAACATAACCCCAACTTTGACACAACCACCTAATGATGATCCTAGACCTCCCAACATTGCCTCTTCAACCCTTGGCAAATAGACACTAGTACAATTTGTACAATAATGTATTTACAATGACTAAGTACAATGATACCTTTACAATGATTGTATGCAGTGCTACCCACTTGAAGACTTCATATGATGAACTTCTTGTTGCTGGTATGCACCTTGGTTTCTGCTCTTGTCATGCTACCCTCTGCTGCACCTTTCTTTTCTTTGTTTCTATATAAAGTCTAGTCCTTTGCAACCCTTGACAACACATGATCTAGCTTTTTCTTGCCTTCTAGGAGCTCGATATTGAATCTGGTGTATCTCTATTATTTCAGATCATAATATCTGATTTTTGGTCCTATAGTATTCCTCTGATTCATATTTCCAATGCCATAGGTCTAACCCAATTTGGATTCTTCAAGAGAGAGTTATACCCAATCTCTCACAATGCTCTAATTATGGGCTGTTTTCGCAGAGCCCAATTGTACGATGTGCCACGTGTCATTGTTTCTTTATTTGGCTCTAAAATTGATAGAGAAAAAGTACAGACTACGCACTATCAGCCACATTTTACAGAATTCCAATCCGATAGTCAGAGAGAGAGTTATGACGAATTTACCAAAGTCACTTCTTTGAGATGAATTTTAGGAGCCGTCAAAAACCCTGACTTCCATAGATCATATATCCAAAAATTTTGTGCACCTTGATCTAAAATTTTTACAACAGCTTCCTCAGGATTTCGGCTTCGCCTCCTAAAAATTTCAGCTTCTGAAACTTCGTAGAAAAAAATTTGGAGCGCAAATTCCACGATTACCTATTTCAAATGGGGAAATCCCTTACCTAAGGAGGAAATGAAGATCACAATTTATATAAATGCTTAGGTTGAGAGGGGCTTGAAAAAGTGAACGTGGGAGGGATTTTAGGAGCTTAAAAAATATTAATTATGACTTTTCAATGACCCATGCCCCAACCCCATGGGGTTTTAGCCCAGTAACTGGGGGTACAAACTTCAAACATGAATATCTCTCAAACCGTGAAGAATTACATGGCGTGCCATATATCAACAAAAACATATCGACAAGTAGAAACCATAAAAATAATTATTGACCCAGAATATATTAATTTGGTAGGTCAAAATTCCCATGCAATATTGGGTTAGCCCCTGGTGCTGCTTGGGTTGACATCAATGAAAACCGCTGATCAAAAAATGAGACATAGAATGCCAAAATGATGAAGCTAATCATTGAACAATTTGAATAGATTAATAAAATGGAAAATGAGATGGAGAAAATGATAAAAGAGAAACAAAAATCTGTAAGAGAGGAAGTAAAGGAAGCAACAAAAGAAGAAGGCAAGGCCATGATTCCATTATAGGCAGTCCCTCTTGCTATCATTCATTAAGAAACATCTAAAACTACATTTACATCAAATGGAGGCACTGAGAATTTAGCTAAGGCTATGGAAAATATGTCTTTATAGATAACATAAATAAAAAAATTGCAAGAATAAGTCACTACCCTGCAAGATCAGATAAAGAGGAATGATTCAGCACATGCTACAGAGCTGCAGATAAGCAAGAAATTAAAATAGATTCTATAGAAGTCTCTTCAAGAGTCTTAAATTGGGAACATGGTAGGAAGAGTCAAAGAAATCATCTGGCTGAATATAATTGACTCCTTGAATGAGATATTGCCATCAATCCGGATAATTTTTTAGCAGAGAGATCTAATTCATCTAGTAAGTGTTGCAATAGAAAAGGAAAATGATTAACTTGGAGATAAGCCAACAACTTCTAACAATATCATCAAATTTCTAAATTCCAAAAGTAGTTTTGAGTTGGAACCCCATGGAGTAGAAGACATGACAACAACCATACTTGAAGTCAAGAAAGTGTTGAAAAAGAAGAGTTTAGTTGCACAGGTTGAAGAGAAGTGTTATAAGCTTCAGATTAGAGTAAGCAGATTCTTTAATAGGATAGAAACCCTGAACAAAAAAGGGATGCCTTCCTTTTTTTTGATAAATGAAAAGCTTATGGCTAGGACAAATAATGTTAAAAAGCTCGTACATATTTCAAAGGATGCATCCAAGCATGCCAATATGAAGAATAATATGATAGGGAGAGATTTCTATGAAGTTCTCAGTAATGAAAATTTTATATAGCATGAGATCAATCATATTTTCCAGCCAAAACCAACATTCATGAATTATATAGAGACTGATGAAATTTATAAAAGGTTAATCAAGATCAATATTACGAGTCCAGAGGAATGGGAGAAATTATGTGACTTTAAGGAAGGGTGACAACTTAGCATGACAACAAAACAATCAGCTCAGCTCATCATTCAATTCAGCAGACCTAGTGTATCAGTATAGCACATCAACCTCAAATTTTCCAGCACAAAAATTCACTACATCACTCAATAACGACTTTATGAAAATTTTGGCCATCTGTCAAAACTGTTTTAACGTGTCCATGAAGTGGTCACAATTGTCAATAATCAGTTACTATTGTAATAAATAATAAATTGCCTCCGTTGATACAAAAATCAGTAGGAATTAGTTTAAATATTTCATTTTGATTCAGTATTAGGGGTTGGACCCTAGATTGTAAGCTTTTTCTCATTGGATCATTTGTAATTTGGAGCTATAGCATCAATATAAAAGACCATTTTGCAAGATTCATGTGTTGTATTGTCTTGGTGATGTTTTTCTTTTATTATGTTTAATGTTTCCCACTGTTTCTTCTGTCAATGTTTCATTTTCTAATTGTAAAACAGGAATATGAAGATTAACGTTTGCTACATAGAGCACATTTAGTATGGTTGGTTTTGAAATTTAAATGTTTTTCCTTTGATGTATGATTTAATAATACTTAACTTCTTTTAAACCACTACCGAATCACTTTTATTCATTCCATATTTCACTTTGTTATGAAGAACTAGTTTATACAACTAGCTTTCCTTGTAATTGCTCTGGAAAATTGATGCATACACCCAGCATGTTTGACTCCATATCCCAATGGAAATAGTTTAAAGTGATCCTTTAAATCCAACCAAAATTATCAATAAAAAACAACTCTCACAAATCAATTTAACTAGCCTAATATCAAAAAACCTTAAAAACAAAGCTAAACCGTATAGAGATATCCCTCTATGAGTCTAGGAGGGCTAGATCCTAGGCTCCAAAGTGGTTTGATGATGTCCTTTATAGTTTACGATTGAAAAATTTATAAATTATAGGGCGATAACATAGTGGTGACCATATTTGGGAACCTTAATTGAAAAAATCTCTTTTCATTCGAATTTCGAAACCCCAGTTAAAAGAACTGTATGGTAGAATTTTTTTTAGATTGGTTTCTTTCATTTTTAAATAATCAGTTTGTCTGTGATTCTGATCTAAATTCTAGCTCCTAAAATAATATCCACTGGATCCCATCCTGATCCAAATCCTCCTCCTATAGTAGACAATCCTGAGAATATATTGAGAAAGACTCCTAGAATTGAAAGTATAACAAGTAGTAGATTTCTCCATAAACATAACTCCCTACCGAAAAAAAAATCACTTTGCAAGACATTCAATTTGATTTACATTTTGAACAAGGTCTATTCAAAACCAAATCTGAGAATTATACTGACCATACAGTTTTTGATCTATCTATCCTACATCAAAGTCCAACAAGAGAAGTCTACTCCCAACTTCAATCTGGTATCCAACCTCTCCCGGATTTTGATACTCTTCAAGATTTGGTAACAGAGTTTACCTCAACTGTTGATGATGCCTATCTCCAGTAATTTTTAGAGCTAACCACATTAACCATAGCAGGTACTTAAATTACATATCAAAAAATACATCTTAGGTCAGTTAGTCCTACTGCCTCTACAATCCCTACCACTACTTTTGTTCATCCCCATACTCAAACTGTTACACAAACATCTTCTCCCACTACCTATACCCATCCTATTTCATCCATTGTTAACCTCCCTCCACCACCTCCACCAACCATGGCATCTAGGTATGCTCCATTGGTGCTACCAGCACCTTTACCCCCTAGGGGATGCCCCAGGATTATCAATCTAAGATTCCAAAATTTTATGGGACTAGTCTTGTGCCTGCCCAACAACAAATAGATCAAATAAATGATTTTTTTGACCTGCAAGAAATTGATGAAGACAGTGTCAAATTGAGAATGTTTGCTCAGAGTTTAGGGGCTGAAGTCAGAAAATGGTTCAAGGGTTTAACTGCTAATAGCATTCATGATCTCCTTGTATTTCACCAAAAATTCATTAACATATGGGAATTTAAGAAAAATCCACTACAGATTTTATTAGAATATGAGAGTATTAAGAGGTCTCCAAGAGAAAGTGTACAAGACTATTGCACAAGATTTAACATTATATACAACTCACTTCCTTCTCACATGAAACCACTGAAAGGGTTAGTCCGGGTTAAATTACTAGATGGTTTTGACCCAGACATGGGCTATCAATTTAGGGAGAGATATTCATCGACTTTAGAAGAAATGAAAAGAGATGATGTGAGTGTAGAAGCCAACTTGTTAGCAAAAATATCTAGGATGAGAACTGAAAGGAGAGTTACAATAAGGGAAGAACCTATAGCCTCTATATCTAATGCTAAAATTGACAACTGGGTAAGGAATATAGAGAGGCTGATGGAGAGAATTAGTCTGAATGAGAGATTTATTCCCAGAGAAAATCAAGTAGCTCCTCAAAACATAAATGAGAATCCAAGAAGAAACCCTCCACAAGTTAGAAAGAGAGAGGAAAGTGGTCTCGATTAGCAAATTAGGCCTCCTTTTCAAGAAAATTATGTTTATTAAGATGAAGGAGTAATTGAGGAAGTTGATGAAAATTAGATTAATTTAATGGGGATTAATGAAGATTATTCTATTTTTCTCATTGAATAAGAATAAGGATTGTTTTCACAGACCCAAATAGATTCAGAAACTGAAGAATCTGATGATTGCAAAGTGGAATTTGAGAATGATATTATGGAGGTTCACAGACAATACAATTTAAGAAGAAATAAAAACTTAAATAATTCTAATAAAAATAATTCATAAATTTTTCCAAGAAAGTATCTGAAACTGATGTTAAGAAAACAACAAAAAACTCAATAAAAAATGTAAATAACTCAGAAAATAATAACACAGAAAACAATACCAAGAAAACATACATTCCTAGTACAAGCAAACAAACTGAAATTACCCAAAAGGTAACGGTTGAAAGAACTGATATGTCAAATCTACTAAAAACTCAAACACTATTCAGTATTGAGAGTGAACTTGCTAAATTGAAGATATCTATCCCTCTCACTGAATTGATCAACAAGAATTTGCATAGGTATTAGTTCCTAAAAGTATTAAATATAGGGGAGATTACTGATACTGTCAATTTAAGTGATGATCAACCTGAACTTTTGATTGGGCCAGAAGTTGATGGTAAACCTCAACAAGGAGGTGTCCCTCCCTTTTATGTCAGTCTAAATATTCATGACAAGATTCTCCATAATGCTATGTTGGATTCGAGTGCATCACATAACCTTATGCCAAAGGTTGTCATGGAGAATCTTGGCCTTGAAATCACTAGACATTACAAATATTTGTACTCTTTTTATTCCAACAAATTTAGGTGTCTAAGTCTTATCAAAGATCTTTGTGTCACTCTAGCTCAAATACCAGCAAAGATTTTAGTGGTGGATATAGTTGTAGCTGACATCCCCCCAAAGTATGGAATTCTTTTATCTCGCTCATGGGGAGAAAAATTACAAGGGACCCTACAAATGGACATGACATATGCTAAAATACTTATGTTTGGTCAACCAAGAAGACTTTATAGGGAAATGTTAATGAAGTACATGGTGAGTAGTCAAGAAAAACCACAAATTACCCTCTGTACTATGTTCACACTAACCTTGACTCTTTCATTATGTATAATGATGGAGGCATTGATTCACAGGTTCCCATACATAAAATGATCTTAAAGAAAACGATGACAGTCAAATACAAAAAAAACCCTGAAAATGAACCTCTTTGGAACATGAGTTTTGATGGCTCATGTGGAAAAGTTGGCTCAAGGGCAGGTATTTGGGTGTATAATGCAGGAAAAAATAGTGCACAAGGTCATTCATACAAGTTAAATTTTCAATGCACAAACAACATTGCAGAATATGAAGCCCTACTCCTAGGATTATAGATGATGAAAAGATTAAAGTAAAGAGGAGTTTGGTACATGGTGATTCTGAGTTAGTAATAAAACAAATAAAAGGACAATATGTAGCAAAACATACCAGATTAAGAGCCTATAGAAATGTTGTACTTGATTTCTTGAGAACATTTTATGAATATGATTTAGAAGTTATTCCCATAAATCAAAATGTCCTAGCAAATGGCTTATATTTTTCAGCAAGTACATGTAAATTGCCTCACCCAAAAAAATAGTACACAATAAAGGCCAAACATCTTCCTTCTGTGCCAGATAACATGAGGTACTGGAAATTTTTTGGCAGTGACAAAGAAATCAAAAGTTTCCTACAATCTAAGGATGAATTTGAAGATAACAATATTGACCTAGATTCTGAGGAAGACAGTCTTGCTGATGTAAAAAATAATGTAGAAAAACAAACTGATGTTTTTGATGTGAATACAGATATAAATATTCTAGCTAATAAAACTGTACATAACATAGAAATTCATAAAGACCCTAAAAAGTAATAATTTGAAGTACTCCAACTCAAAGACAATACTCTGCCTAGAGGGATAGTCCCTTTAGAGGAATTATTTGACTTTAATGATGTGGCTAAGAAACCCAAAATGGAACCAATTGGAACAAATATTGAAGAATGTAATATAGGCACTGAACAAAACCCCAAAATCATCAAACTGTCAAAATCACTGCCTATCATGACAAAAAGGAGTTATATAGCCCTGTTCAAAGAATTTATATATGTATTTTCTTGGAGCTATGAGGATTTAAAATCTTATGATACAAGCATCATACAACACATGATTCCAATCAAGGAGGATCAAAAACCTTTCAAATAGAAACTGCGTAACCCTGTTTTGATGCCTTTGGTTGAGAAAGAAATTAAGAAGATGTATGAGTCAAAAATCATAGTTCCACTCAGATATTCCAAGTGGGTGTCCAACATTGTGCCAACTAGAAAGAAAATAGGTGAAATCAGACTTTGTATTGACTTTATAAATATTAACAAATTATCTCTTAAGAATAATTACCCTTTACCAAAAATGGACCACATATTGCAGAGGGTAGTAGGCTCTAGTAGGATTTCTTTGTTAGATGGATTTTCTAGTTATAATCAAGTTCTAGTACATATTGATGATCAAGACAAGACAACTTTTACTACTCCTTGGGGGACTTTCATGTATGTGAAAATGCCCTTTGGATTAATGAATGTTGGAGCTACCTTTCAAAGGGACATGGACATTGCACTTGCTGATGAAATTGGCCACTTTATTGTAATTTATTTGGACGATATCACTGTTTATTATAAAAATAATGAAGAGAAATTAGCACACTTGAGGAAAGTTTTTGGAAAATGCAAAAAGTTTGGAATTTCCCTGAATCCTAAGAAAACATTATTTGGACTTGAAGAAGGAAAAATGCTAGGTCACATTATTTCTCAAGATGGAATCAGAATTGACCCTAGAAAAATTGAAGGAATACTAAAAATCGTTCATCCTAGACATCTTAAAGAAATCCAATCATTCATTGGTAAAATCATCTTTTTGAGGAGATTTATACCCAACCTGGCAGAACTTTTAAGAAATATCACCAATATTCTCAAGAAAGATTCAGAAATAAAATGGACCATAGAAACTAAATAGTCTTTTGATTTAGTCAGGAAAGCATTGACAAAAGCCCCAATCTAATAAGCCCGGATTTTACTAAAGGTTTCATGGTTTTTTCTTTTTCTTCTGAACATACTATTGTTGTTGTTTTATTGCAGAAAAAAGTGAAAGACATTAACATCCAATAGATTTTTTAAGAAACGCATTAAGAGTTGCATCATTGAAATATAATATCATGGAAAAATAGGCTTTTTTTTTTTGGTTAAGGCATTAAAGGATTTTAGATTTTACATTATACATTCACATAGCATTGCTAATGTTCCAAATGCAGTTGTCAAAGACATATTAATACATAATGGTTATGATGGGAAATGAGGCAAATGAATTGTTTTAATCTTAGAATATGATTCAGAAATCAAGCCTACCAAGTTGATTAAAGGCCAAGGATTAGCTATATTTATGGTTGAATGAAAATTTCATGGACTGGACATCAACGTGGTCCATTGATTAGATGATCAAGAGGAACTAGGAACTCCACTGATTGATGAAGCATTCCTGAATTCTCCCTGATATGCTGATATTTTTTATGTATTGAAAAATATGAATGCTCCTCCTAGTTTTCCCAAAACAAAGGCTAGATGATCTGAAAATCGTTTGGATAAATTTTTATGCTTTTCAATAACCTCCCATTCAGTTAAACAAATAAAATATCTAACTTATACTTTACTTTTGAAGAATTTTATACTTGAAATAGGTGTATGTTATTTTTTACTTTTTAAGAGATTTAAGACAATTTTTTTTTGCTGATATTAAACATGTGCAACAGCCATATAATGCAACAAATAAACATCAACACATAACAACAAATTTAATATAGGAGTTCACCCGAATATCGTGGGCTATGTCTCCTTGAGCTCTTGTCATCTTAACTTGGCTCTTTGGCATTATGATGAAAAATTTCTTTTACAAGTTACAAATCAACTCGAATGGTTATATGAACTGAACCAATGGGTTTATAATACCATTATACCCCTATCATGGCTATAATCACTCTGCAAACAGTTCTAGGTTCCCTTAGACTTGATTTTCTTGAGTCGGTGCCTTGAGCTTCCCTGAGCTTCTCTCTTGCACTAACTCCCTTAGAAATCCTTTTCTGTCCCTAAAACCTCACCTACTATCTCCAACAAATATTAGACCTCCAAAATGGACTGATCATATGCTCAAAATGAGCACTAGCTCCCCAATCTAGGCCTCCATCCACTGATGGACCTAGGCTACCCAAAACTTCAATATGGCTTCTTGACCTTCAGAATTCTCCCAATCATTATGAAAATCCCTTAAATGGATTTATAATGTCAAAAATAGTCAGAATAGACTATTCACTTGCATAAATTTTCCTCTGACTGCTCCGGTTTCGCCTCCAACACCTAGTGGCACCCCCTGGCTCTAGGGTGACTGAAAACTTCCCTGAAGCATCCTGGCCTTCAAAAGTCTTCAAAATATTCTTCAAATCCTTCCATTGGATTCATAATGCTCAAAATAATCATAATAGACTACTCTTTTGCTGAGAATGGATACTGGCTGCTCTGGATAGGCCTCATTCCCCTGCTGGCACCTGGTGACCTAGTGGCCCCTGGAACTTATCTGAAGAATATTAGACTTAAAAATTCCTCATATGGCTCTAAACACCTCAACATTAGTTCCATAATTTCTAAAACATACAAAATTGACTATTGGATTCCCGAGAAATGCCTCTAGTTGCCTTGGCTAGGCCTCAAACTGCTGCTGGTCCCTAGTGGCCCTAGTGGCCCCTAGAACTTCTCTGAAGATAAATCATGCTCAAAATTCCTTTGATGGCTCTGCCACCCTCACTAATGCATATAGAATGTCTTAGATAGTCTAAATTGACTATTCACACTCTCAGAATGGTCAAATATAGCTCAAGATAGAGCCAAAACAAGATTTGTCCAGTGACCCCTAAAAATCCTCCACCAAAACTGGGAAACTTTAGTTAAACTGGTGAAAACCCCCAAATTTGGGGTGTGCTGCAAACTTACTGCTAGAATAACCATTGAATTTAATGTCGGTTAGTGGTTGGGCACATGCCCAAACCATGCAGTCTTCAAAACATTTATCGAAACTATAACTGCCAGGTAACTACACTTAAACTGGAACTGAACCATATGACCACTTAATGGTTGTCATAAATGTTGCAGCTTAAACCACCAGTTTTAAGATTTGGGGTAACATTTAATGCTACGGTCTGTCATGTGAACACATTGTGGGGCCGTTGGCAGGTTTGGACCGCCGGTGGTCCAGTACCCCATATACAAAGGTTTAAGACTTTAAATAAATGTGTGTTCCTATGGTGGTTAAGAACCAAACACAGCCCGGGCGGTAAAGGCATGGGCATGCTAGCATGGGGGTCATAGGGTCAACTCCGTTTAGCTCCATAAAAATTTTAATACGCCATTATTGGGCCATGTGGCTCCTCTGGGCCTACCACGTGGCAGCTTATAAATGGCCCAAAATTCCAATGTACAACCCCTTGTCCAATGAACATCCGCCACATGACATAACCTGACTAGCCTGGAAGGAATATTTTGTGGAATATTTTGAGGAATATTCCATGAATATTCCTTGGAAATTTTTTCTTTTTAAATTTTCAAAATCCATTTAAAATTAGTCAAAAGCCAGAAATTGCAGTTTACCAGACTTTTCAAATCACGATAAATTCTTCATACGGTGTCAATTTTTTGAATCGTTCATGGTGTCAGAATCAGGAAGACAAGATCTATCCAGTCGCTCAGGTTTGACATAATTCTAAACATTTTGAAATTTGAGCTATCACTTAGTTCCTTGATCCAAATCTGATCACACCTCCCTATTGGGAATCTTTTGGAGCCAAAAAGTTGGATTACCTGATCTTTTCAGTAGATGAGAGTACATCACCCTCACATTTCAGCCTTCATTCACTTGCCTTGCATGGCTTAGTTCCTTTGAACCACAACACGAAGGTAGTCAACACTTCTCTTCCTAGATGCTCTTGTCCTCTTGTCAAAAATTTTCTTCCTTGAACTCACTCAAAAATTTCTGGCAAGAAATTGATAGAAGGTAGTAGAACATCATGTCCTTGATCATTGATCGAAGGTGGCTCAAACAAATGTGAGATTACAATAGAAAACATGCATACATAACTGAACTTTTCTTATTTAAAAATGAATGTATGTCTTACTGTGTCAGGAAGTTAAACCACTTCTTACCAAGCCACTTCCATGATGAATTTTGCTACTGAAAATCTTCTTCATGTGAAACATCTATTCTCACATCAATAATGGAATCTTTGGTTCCAATTTCGCCATTCCTCTTATCCTCTTGCCTCATGTGCTTGGGATGATTAGTTGGATTCAATGTTGAACTTTGGGAAACAACATGTCCCTTTATTTGGTAATGTGTGCAAGTCTTTAGCACCTTCTTTGCAAGTTTCCTTTGCTTCAACTGTTTCATGTATGCCTTCATGCTCTTCCAGCATTTTGTAACATCATGGTTACACAGACAACAATAGGAGCAACAACTCTTTCTTCCATTCAAGCATGCAGATTTTTCATGCTTATAAGAAACATAATCAACTTGAATATGGGAAGAATTATACCTCAAATGTTTCCTTGCATGTCCATCATTTTTACCTTCATGAGGAGATGAACTAGTAGAGGTTCCAACTTCTCCAAAAGCTGCATGTGTACAAACACCTTGCTGCAACATAGGCTTCAAACAATGGCAATCAACTTGAAAACAAACTTGACATGTTTGTGTATTAGAACTTGGAACAAAAGATCTTCTTGAAGTTGTCTCACATGCCTTTATGGCTGTAGATTTTTTGCCATTAGATTGAACATAACCTAGACCAAACTTCTTAGGTCTTTCCTCAACCAAAATAGGATCAATCATGCCTTTTTCATGTTTACCTAAACCCTTGCCTTCATATCCCATTTTAAGAATTAACTTGGACCCTATACCTCTTTTGCGCTTTTAAAATGAACCAACACATCTTTCTGAAGAGGAATTTGAAGACAAGTTAGAGTGAATTAGAGTGAATTACCTTTGCTTCATCTAAACCATTGGCAAGAGTGAAATAGCTGTCTGGAGCTGCAAATTCAAATCTTGGCATCAGGCCAAAGGGTTCTGGACTTCATCTGTGCAGTTCCTTGAGGAAATTGCATCCTTTTTTCTGGCAGAGTTACAGTGTTCACTTGACATCTATTTGGAGGAGAGATCTCTGGTGAAAGGGCTCTTTTGCTTCATTGTGGTGATCCATAGATTGGCCAACCAATATATGTTCCATTTCAGATCAGATCTACTATGCATCACATTCTTCAGAAATTTCTAAAGTTTACTAAAGATCTGTGACTTAGATCTCAGATCTACTCACAACTGCTCATATTTTGTAGAGATCCCTAAGGGGAATATAATAAAGAGCTCATTTTCTATTCAGATCTATAGTATATCTATACTTTTATACTCAGATCTGTTCTAGATCTAAAAAATAATGAAAAACTACTTCAGGAATTAAATATTATGCTGTCTAACTCATTCTGCATTTTCTTGTGTTGCAGCCCCTCTATTTTGAAGCATTCTTTATGTAAAATCTTTGTCTTTCTCATGTAAAATGTATGAACCATGTCACTGATATGATTTATCAATTTTCAGTCCCTATTTTAGCTAAACCCTTCAGTAAATTATGCTCTTGTGCTTCAGTAAATTTCTGTATGCTTTAAGTCTTAGGGAATCGGGGTTTTTAAGCCTAGTTGGGGAAGGAGGAGTTGTTTAACATAGTTAGAATTCTTTGTTTGAGCTTAAATTTGGAGCGTAGGTCCCTCATGACCTAAGCTATCAGATCCAACCATCGCTACCCTCTATTTTTACGCAGATCTCTGATATTAAGCATTTTAGTGCATAAATTGCTGCTTTTCCTCATCCTTTGTGAGTGGAATGAATCACTTTCCTCACTGCTGCATATATTAATGATAGTAAAGTGTTTATGAAAATATCCCAAGTCTTATTAGTCTTTTTATACTCCAATATAGTTTTTATATATTGCTTCAGTCCCTCATTGGGTAGTTTCAAAGCATAATTGGGTGTGGGAGACATGTTTAACACACCTAGTTTAATTTGTTTCTGATATCCTCTTGGATGTTGGTCTTATATTACCAGATATAAGGGATACAAGGGCTGATATTGGTTTTTGAAGCATATATTCCTGAAAAATGCGTTTTTCAGGCATGTCTTGCTGAGCAATCCCTTTTTGGGATATTACAGTGGTATCAGAGCATGATCTCTGGCACTACCTGTGAGATCAAGATTTCATAAAATTAAAGAGAATAAGCAGATATCAGAATCATGGAGAGGATGAGATTACTCTCATCAATATTTAGATCTAAGAAGAGCCTCTCCAAGGAGGGGGAGCCGACAAAGGAGGAAAGTTGCAATGAAACTCTAAGAGGGTTTCGAGAAATAGAAAGTTGCAGTGAGACCTTTATGAGGTTTCAAGAGAAAGGAGAAGACATGGGGATTCCTCCTTCAAGAGAAGACCAAGATCTCAGGTCTCCTATTGAGGATGAGGCATTTTCCATCTTTAAAGAAAAGGCTGGGGGTGAGAGCACAGTCATAACAAAGGCACCTCTAGCATCTCATGAAGAAGAAGAAGTAAGGGCAGTTGCTCCAAGAAGAGAAGCTCTTGCACTTTTGCAAGGAGTTTTAAAGAATATCACATATAGAGATTGTGGCACAATCCATTTGCAGTGTGCGCAAACATTATTGAATGGTGAGATCTTGAATATTGCAGAATATAAAGGGGAGACAAATTTTCATAGGGTAAGCAATATCTACCCCTCTTTATTTCAGAAAAATGATACACAAAGAAGGCAGGAAGATCTATGCAAGGAAAGCAAGAGCACATTCGATCATCCATCTCTCTATTATGATCTATGCCTTGATGTCTCCTTATTTGAAAAAATTCCATTAGGGAAACACACTGATGTAAGAAAGAGCAAAGTGTTCTCTCAAAATGATACATTGAAGACACCTGGGGTCAAGGGAGACATTTTCATAGCACTAGAGACTATGGGTAAGAAGCATGCTTATGTAAATCACATTTTATTTTATGATTGTATGTACTCTCTTACCTTATACTTACAGTCCATAACTCCTAAAGGGAGTGTTTTACTTTACAAGCTTCATGGCCAACTATGGGACAAGATCATTTTCAAATATGGCCACTCCCTTGATGAGCTAAGGTAGGTGATGCAATATGATGGGTGCTTCCCTAAAGCCCTAGATATACATTTCACTTTCAGACATGATGAAATGAGAAGAGCAGCAAGTAAGTGGCATGCAAACCACTTACCACATCTTGATCTGAAGCAGGAAGTAGATGACCTGCGCTGGTTTCTGTTGGGTGAGGGTGGGTACTCCCCAAAATTTCTGATTTTCTTGTCTCGTCCTTGTATTCCAAGAAAAGGCTGCATAATGGGAAGGAATGGTTGCTTGGGTTGAAAAGAAGGAGGTATGGACATCCCATGATTAATTATGTGTCCATGCATTTACTTTTGCCTACAATGTATGTACATATATTTCTGTTTAGAGTGCATTTCATAAACATGTATGTACTTGGGCTTGAGAGAGATTGTGACCTTCTCATGGGTTGGCATAAGGAGACTTGTTCATATCATGTCATTGATACTCCAACCCTTGTTGTAAACATGAGATGAGGGATGGAACATTGGGTGAATGTGTTCATGGGGAAAGAAAACTCCCATATCTATTCATACTTCAAGAAGAGAGTAAAACACTACATGGTTATTGCATTGTATATCTTGTATCTTTTCAAAAAGGGCCATGTAATAAATTTATGTCATGAAGAAAAGTCTTTCATATGAGAAAATTTGGAGCATGACATGTGTTGTTTGATTCATACTCAGCCAACACCTATTATCCTACACTATTCTCAAGCTTTGAAGAAGCTTATTGCAGCAAATAGGTGGTGGGATGGCCACTTATTACACCATGACTTGAAGCAGCATGGGAAGGGAAACCCTCCAACATACACATTGCAGAGCTATTATTGGGAGGGCTTTGGAAAGGATCCACTTCAGAATTGCCAAAGAAGTATGAGCATTGTAGAGATGGATCAGCAACATGACTCTTTGGAAGAGTTTAATCAGCCCACTCATTCTTCTTTTGAAGAAGAGAATAGATCCATACTCCTCTCCCTTAATAGGAGAAATATTTTTGGTGAAGAACATGATCATGTTGCACATGCTCTTATTTTTTATTTCATGTATCCTTACACCATGTTTTTGCAGGTCATGACTCCAAGGAAGATTATTATATCATATGAGCCTCTTGGCCAATATTGGGCCCCAAACAAAATTTCTGAATTGGACCACTCCCTTGAGAGGAAAAGGGAGATTTTGCAAAATGATGGGGGCTTTCCCAAACCACAAAACATATATCACACTTCCAACCATGGTGATATGGCATGGGCAGAAATTATGTGGTGGGGAAAACCACTTACCATATCTACATTTGATGCAAGCAGGGATGCCTTGCGTTGGTTCCACATGTTGGACTATGACCCACCTCCATATGTGAAATTTTATGTTCCCATGTACATTGTTTTAATTTCCTATCCTGATAATGTACTTGTATTTTTGTGGGGATGTATGGTGAAAGAAGGAAGGATGGGATGTACCTCATGGGATGGCTACTCTCCATGTACTTTATGTTTCTTTTTTCAGAGAGAGCATGGGGGCAAACCATGTTTGTTTCATATGATCTATTGTCTCCTTATGAGATGAGCTATTTGCATATAATGAGAACTTTGGAGGAGCAAGAAATGGTTGGATGGATTGGTGAGCACTTGGCTTGTAGAGGAAGCTTATCTTGTGTTGGTGTCACCAAGGAGGAGATTTTGTAGCACTCACCTTGCAGTTGCTTGAGGACCAACAACTATTTTGGAGGGAAGGACTTAATATTACTAATTAGCCCAAGCTAATAGGAATATTTCATTTTTTTCTAATTTTATTTATTAAGGAATAAAATGTAAAGGAAGGCATTAAAAAAACTCCTAAAACATAAAAATAAATCAATTCCCAATGTGAACAGGGAAAAATCAGGGATTTCTTAATAAAATCCACTTGTATGTGAACAGGATTGAGCCACTTGACTAGGTCAACAGGACCAAATCACTAAGTAGTCCAGATACATTGAACCACTTTGAAGACCCAGTGCAGTTCTAGAAGGAGGATCCCATGTGAAAGGGGTTAATTCATTTGAGGTGGTTTAGGGTTTTGCACATCCTCATCTTATAAAAGGAAGGATAAGGCTCAAGAGAAGGTTGTTGATGATATTTCAATTTTGAGATTGCTTGAGCAACTCAAAATCTCTTGGTTGTTTAGCTAGAGAGAGAGGGATTTCCTGCTTAGGAATTCCTCTTCTTCCTTGAAGGTCTCTTGGAGGAGATTGTGCTGCATTGATCCACTATCTAGCATTTTGGCCAAGCTTCACCTTACATTACATCACTTCTCATGTTAAGGGTTGAGCTGTCTTGTGAGCTGCAGCAAGTGGAATCAGATCTATTCAGATCTGAAGAGTTCTATTGCATCTTTTCAGTGGGGAAGTCATCTAAACCATTGGCAGGAGTGAAAAAGCTATTTGGAGCTGCAAATTCAGATCTTGGCATCAGGCCAAAGGGTTCTTCACTTCATCTACATTGTTCCTTGAGGAGACTACGTCCTTTTTGCTGGCAGAGTTACAATGTTCACTTGACATCCGTTTGGAGGAGAGATCTCTAGTGAAAGGGCTCTTTTCCTTCATTGTGGTGATCCATAGATTGGCCAACCAATCTATGTTCCATTTCAGATCTGATCTGCTGTGCATCACATTCTTCAAAAATTTCTAAATTTTACTAAAGATATGTGACTTAGATCTCAGATCTACTCACAGCTGCTCATATTTTGCAGAGATCCCCAAGGGGAATGTAATAAAGAGCTCATTTTCTATTCAGATCTGTAGTAGATCTATAATTTTATACTCATATATGTTATAGATCTAAAAATTAATGAAACACTACTTCATCCATTAAATATTACGCTGTCTAACTCATTCTGCATTTTCTTGTGTTGTAGCCCCTCTATTTTGAGGCATTATTTATGTAAAATCTCTGTCTTTCTCATGTAAAATGAATGAACCATGTCACTGATCTGATTTATCATTGTTTAGACCCTATTTCAGCTAAACCCTTTAGTAAATTACGCTCTTGTGCTTCAGTAAATTTCTGCATGCTTTAAATCTTGCGGAATCAGGGTTTTTAAGCCTAGTTGGGGAAGGAGGAGTTGTTTAACATAGCTAGAATGCTTTGTTTGAGCTGAAACTTGGAGCGTAGGTCCCTCATGACCTAAGATATCAGATCCAACCATACATACCCTCTATTTTTACACAGATATCTGATATTAAGCATTTTAGTGCATAAATTGCTGCTTTTCCTCATCCTTTGTGAGTGGAATGAATCAATTTCCTTGTTGCTGCATATATTAATTATAGTATAGTGTTTATGAACATATCCGAAATATTATTAGTCTTCTGCTACCCCAATATAGTGTTTATATATTTCTTCAGTCACTCATTGGGCAATTTCAAAGCATAGCAGGGTGTGGGAGACTTGTTTAACCCACCTAGTATAACTTGTTTCTGATCTCCTCTTGCATGTGGGTATTAGATTAACAGATATAAGGGATCCAAGGGCTGATCTTGGTTGCTGAAGCATACATTCCTGAAAAATGCATTTTTTAGGCATGTCTTGCTGAGCAATCCCTTTTTGGGATATTACAGTGGTATCAGAGCATGATCTCTGGCACTGCCTGTGAGATCAAGATTTTAGAAAATTAAAGAGAAGAAGAAGATATCAGAATCATGGAGAGGATGAGATTACTCTCATAAATATTCAGATCTAAGAAGAGCCTCTCCAAGGAGGGGGAGCAGACAAATGAGGAAAGTAGCAATGAAACTCTAAGAGGGTTTCAAGAAATAGAAAGTTGCAGTGAGTCCTTTATGAGGTTTCAAGAGAAAGGAGAAGACATGGGGATTCCTCCTTCAAGAGAAGACCAAGATCTCAGGTCTCCTATTGGGGATGAGGCATTTTCCATCTTTAAAGAAAAGGCTGGGGGTGAGAGAATAGTCATAACAAAGGCACCTCTAGCATCTCATGAAGAGGAAGAAGTAAGGGCAGTTGCTCCAAGAGGAGAAGCTCTTGCACTTTTGCAAGGAGTTTTAAAGAATCTCACATATACATATTGTGGCACAATCCATGTGCAGTGTGTGCCAACATTATCAAATGGTGAGATCTTGAATATTGCAGAATATAAAGGGGAGACGAAGATTCATAGGGTAAGCAATATCTACCCCCCTTTATTTCAGAAAAATGATACACAAAGAAGGCAGGAACATCTATGCAAGGAAAGCAAGAGCACATTGGTTCATCCATCTCTCTATTATGATCTATGCCTTGATGTCTCCTTATTTGAAAAAAGTCCATTAGGGAAACCCCTTGATGTAAGAAAGAGAAAAGTGTTCTCTCAACATGATACACTGAAGACACCTGGGGTCAAGGGAGACACTGTTACAACGCTGGAGACTATGGGTAAGAAGCATGCTTATGTAAATCAAATTTTATTTTATGATTGCATGTACTCTCTTACCTTATACTTGCAGGCCATAAATCCTAAAGGGAGTGTTTTACCTTACAAGCTTCATGGCCAACTATGGGCCAAGATAATTTTCAAATATGGCCACTCCCTTGATGAGCTAAGGGAGGTGATGCAATATGATGGGTGCTTCCCTAAAGCCCAAAATATACATTTCACTTTCACCCATGGTGAAATGAGAAGAGAAGCAAGTAAGTGGCATGCAAAACACTTACCACATCTTGATCTGAAGCAGGAAGGAGATGACCTGCACTGGTTTCTGTTGGGTGAGGGTGGGTACTCCCCAAAATTTCTGATTTTCTTGTCTCATGCCTTGTATTCCAAGAAAAGTTTGCATAATGGGAAGGCATGGTTGCTTGGGTTGACAAGAAGGAGGTATGGACATCCCATGATTAATTCCATGTCCATTTATTTAATTTTTCCTACAATGTATGTACATATATTTCTGTTTAGAGTGCATTTCATAAACATGTATGTACTTGGGCTTGAGAGAGATTGTGACCTTCTCATGGGTTGGCATAATGAGAATTGTTCATATTATGCCATTGATACTCCAACCCTTTTTGTAAACATGAGAGGAGGGATGACACATTGGGAGAATGTATTTATGGGGAAAGAAATCTCCCATATCTATTCATACTTCAAGAAGAGGGTAAAACACTACATGGTTACTGCAATGTATATCTTGTATCTTTCCACAAAGGGCCATGTATTGAATTTATGTCATGAAGAAAAGTCTTTCATATGGGAAAATTTGGAGCATGACATGTGTTGTTTGATTCATACTCAGCCAACACCTATTATCCTACACTATTTTCAAGCTTTGAAGAAGATTATTGCAGCAAATGGGTGGTGGGATGGCCACTTATTACACCATGACTTGAAGTAGCATGGGAAGGGAAACCCTCCAACATACACATTGCAGAGCTATTATTGGGAGGGCTTTGGAAAGGAGCCACTTCAGCATTGCCAAAGAAGTATGAGCATTGTAGAGATGGATCAGCAACATGACTCTTTGGAAGAGTTAAATCAGCCCACTCATTCTTCTTTTGAAGAAGAGAATAGATCCATACTCCTCTCCCTTAATAGGAGAAAGATTGTTGGTGAAGAATATGATCATGTTGCACATGCTCTTATTTTTTATTTCATGTATCCTTACACCATGTTTTTGCAGGTCATGACTCCAAGGGAGAGTGTTATATCATGTGAGCCTCTTCGCCAATATTGGGCCCCAAACAAAATTTCTGAATTGGGCCACTCCTTTGAGAGGAAAAGGGAGATTTATCAAAATGATGGGGGCTTCCCCAAACCATCAAACATATATCACACTTCCAGCCATGGTGATATGGCATGGGCAGCAAGTAAGTGTTGGGGAAAACCACTTACCATATCTACATTTGATGCAAGCAAGGGATGCCTTGCGTTGGTTCCACATGTGGGACTATGACCCACCTCCATATGTGCAATTTTATGTTCCCATGTACATTGTTTTAATTTCATATCCTGATAATGTACTTGTATTTTTATGGGGATGTATGGGGAAAGAAGGAAGGATGGCATGTACCTCATGGGATGGCTACTTTCCATGTACTTTATGTTTTCTGTTTTAGGGAGCGCATGGGGGCAAACCATTTTTGTTTCATATGATCTATTGTCTCCTTATGGGATGAGCTATTTGAATCTTATGAGAACTTTGGAGGAGCAAGACATGGGTGGATGGATTGGTGAGCACTTGGCCTGTAGAGGAAGCTTATCCTGTGTTGGTGTCACCAAGGAGGAGATTTTGCAGCACTCACCTTGCAGTTGCTTGAGGACAAGCAACAATTTTGGAGGGGAGGACTGTAATATTCATAATTAGCCCAAGCTAATAGGAATATTTCATTTTGTTCTAATTTTATTTATTGAGGAATAAAATGTAAAGGAGGACATGAAAAAAACTCCTAAAACATGAAAATGAGTCAATGCCCAATGTGAACAGGGACAAATCAGGGATTTCTTAATAAAAGCCACTTGTGTGTGAACAAGATTGAGCCACTTGACTGGGTCAATAGGACCAAATCACTAAGTAGTCTAGATACATTAAACGACTTTGAAGACCCAACGCGGTTCTAGAAGGAGGATCCCATGTGAAAGGGGTTAATTCATTTGAGGTGGTTTAGGGTTTTGCACATACTCATCTTATAAGAGGAAGGAGAAGGCTCAAGAGAAGGTTGTTGATGATATTTTTATTTTGAGATTTCTTGAGCAACTCAAACTCTCTTGGTTGTATAGCTAGAGAGAGGGATTTCCTGTTTAGGAATTCATCTTCTTCCTTGAAGGTCTCTTGGATGAGAATGTGCTGCATTGATCCACTATTTGGCATTTTGGCCAAGCTTCACTTTACATTACAACACTTCTCATGTTGAGGATTTATCTATCTTGTGAGCTACAGAAAGTGGAATCATATCTATTTAGATCTGAAGAGTTCTATTGCATCTTTTCAGTGGGGAAGTCATCTAAACCATTAGCAGGATTGCAACAGCTTTTTGGAGCTACAAATTCAGATCTTTGCATCAGGCCAAAGGATTCTTCACTTCTTCTGTGAGTTCCTTGAGGAAACTGCATCCTTTTTTCTAGCATATTTGCAGTGTTCACTTGACATCCGTTTGGAGGAGAGATCTCTGGTGAAAGGGTTTTTTTCCTTCACTGTGGTGATCCATAGATTGGCCAACCAATATATGTTCCATTTCAGATCTGTTCTACTGTGCATCACATTCTTCAGAAATTTATGAATTTTACTGAAGATATGTGACTTATATCTCAGATCTACTCATAGCTGATCATATTTTGCAGAGATCCCCAAGGGAATGTAATAAACAGCTCATTTTCTATTCAGATATGTAGTAGATCTATAATTTTATACTCAGATCTGTTCTAGATCTAAAAATTAATGAAACACTACTTCAGCCATTAAATATTACACTGTGTAACTCATTCTTCATTTTCTTGTGTTGCAACCCCTCTATTTTGAGGCATTCTTTATATAAAATGTCTCTCTTTCTCATGTAAAATGTATGAACCATGTCGCTGATATGATTTATCAATTTTAAGACCCTATTTCAGCTAAACCCTTCAGTAAATTATGCTCTTGTTCTTCAGTAAATTTCTGCATGCTTTAAGTCTTGGGGAATTAGGGTTTTTAAGCCTAGTTGTGGAAGGAGGAGTTGTTTAACATAGCTATAATGCTTTGTTTGAGCTGAAATTTGGAGCGTAGGTCCCTCATGACCTAATCTATCAGATACAACCATCCCTACCCTATATTTTTATGCATATCTCTAATATTAAGCATTTTAGTGCATAAATTGCTGCTTTTCCTCATCCTTTGTTAGTGGAATGAATCACTTTCCTTGCTGCTGCATATATTAATTATAGTATAGTGTTTATGAGCACATCCCAAGTATTATTAGTCTTCTTCTACTCCAATACAGTGTTTATATATTGCTTCAGTCCCTCATTGGGCAGTTTCAAAGCATAACTAGATGTGGGAGACCTGTATAACCGAACTAGTTTAATTTGTTTCTAATATCCTCTTGGATGTGGGTCTCAGATTAGTAGATATAAGGGATCCAAGGGCTGATATTGGTTGCTGAAGCATAAATTCCTGAAAAATGCATTTTTTAGGCATGTCTTACTGAGCAATCCCTTTTTGGGATATTACACAGGTATCAGAGCATGATCTTTGGCACTGCCTGTGAGATCAAGCTTTCAGAAAATTAAAGAGAAGAAGCAGAGATCAGAATAGTGGAGAGGATGAGATTACTCTCATAAACATTCATATCTAAGAAGAGCCTCTCCAAGGAGGGGGAGCAGACAAAGGAGGAAAGTAGCAATGAAACTCTAAGAGGGTTTCGAGAAATAGAAAGTTGCAGTGAGACCTTTATGAGGTTTCAAGAGAAAGGAGAAGACATGGGGATTCCTCCTTCAAGACAAGACCAAGATCTCAGGTCTCCTATTGAGGATGAGACATTTTTTGTCTTTAAAGAAAAGGCTGGGGGTGAGAGCGCAGTCATAACAAAGGCACCTCTAGCATCTCATGAAGAAGAAGAAGTAAGGGCAGTTGCTCCAAGAAGAGAAGCTCTTGCACTTTTACAAGTAGTTTTAAAGAATCTCACATATAGAGATTGTGGCACAATCCATGTGCAGTGTGCGCCAACATTATCAAATGGTGAGATCTTGAATATTGTAGAATATAAATGGGAGACGAAGTTTCATAGGGTAAGCAATATCTACCTCTCTTTATTTCAGAAAAACAATACAAAAATAAGGCAGGAAGATCTGTGCAAAGAAAGCAAGAGCACATTGGTTCATCCATCTCTCCATTATGATGTATGCCTTGATGTCTCCTTATTTGAAAAAATTCCATTAGGGAAACCCCCTGTTGTAAGAAAGAGCAAAGTGTTCTCTCAACATGATACGTTGAAGACACCAGGTGTCAAGGGACACACTGTCACAATGCTAGAGACTATGGGTAAGAAGCATGCTTATGTAAATCACATTTTATTTTATGATTGCATGTACTCTCTTACCTTATACTTGCAGGCCATAACTCCTAAAGGGAGTGTTTTACCTTACAAGCTTCATGGCCAACTATGGGCCAAAATCATTTTCAAATATGGCCACTCCCTTGATGAGCTAAGGGAGGTGATGCGATATGATGGGTGCTTCCCTAAAGCCCCAAATATACATTTCACTTTCAGCCGTGGTGAAATGAGAAGAGCAGCAAGTAAGTGGCATGCAAACCACTTACCACATCTTGATCTGAAGCAGGAAGGAGATGACCTACGCTAGTTTCTGTTGGGTGAGGGTGGGTACTCCCCAAAATTTCTGATTTTCTTGTCTCATGCCTTGTATTCCAAGAAAAGGCTGCATAATGGGAAGGCATGGTTGCTTGGGTTGACAAGAAGGAGGTATGGACATCCCATGATTAATTCTTTGTCCATGCATTTACTTTTGCCTGCAATGTATGTACATATATTTCTGTTTAGAGTGCATTTCATAAACATGTATGTACTTGGGCTTGAGAGAGATTGTGACCTTCTCATGTGTTGGCATAAGGAGACTTGTTCATATCATGCCATTGATACTCCAACCCTTGCTGTAAACATGAGAGGAGGGATGACACATTGGGTGAATTTGTTCACGTGGAAAGAAATCTCTCATATCTATTCATACTTCAGGAAGAGGGTAAAACACTACATGGTTACTGCAATGTATATCTTGTATCTTTTCAAAAAGGGCCATGTATTGAATTTATGTCATGAAGAAAAGTCTTTCATATGGGAAAATTTGAAGCATGACATGTGTTTTTTGATTCATACTCAGCCAACACCTATTATCCTACACTATTCTCAAGCTTTGAAGAAGCTTATTGCAGCAAATAGGTGGTGGGATGGCCACTTATTACACCATGACTTGAAGCAGCATGGGAAGGGAAACCCTCCAACATACACATTGCAGAGCTATTTTTGGGAGGGCTTTGGAAAGGAGCTACTTCAGCATTGCCAAAGAATTATGAGCGTTGTAGAGATGGATCAGCAACATGACTCTTTGGAAGAGTTAAATCAGCCCACTCATTCTTCTTTTGAAGAAGAGAATAGATCCATACTCCTCTCCCTTAGTAGGAGAAATATTGTTGGTGAAGAACATGAGCATGTTGCACATGCTCTTATTTTTTATTTCATGTATCCTTACACCATGTTTTTGCAGGTCATGACTCCAAGGAAGAGTATTATATCATGTGACCCTCTTGGCCAATATCGGGCCCCAAACAAAATTTCTGAATTTGGCCACTCCCTTGAGAGGAAAAGGGAGATTTTGAAAAATGATGGGGGCTTCCCCAAAGCACCAAACATATATCACACTTCCAACCATGGTGATATGGCATGGGCAGAAAGTAAGTGTTGGGGAAAACCACTTACCATATCTATATTTGATGCAAGCAGGGGATGCCTAGTGTTGGTTCCACATGTGGGACTATGACCGACCTCCATATGTGCAATTTTCTATTCCCATGTACATTGTTTTAATTTCCTATCCTGATAATGTACTTGTATTTTTATGGGGATGTATGGGAAAGAAGGAAGGATGGAATTTACCTCATGGGATGGCTACTCTCCATGTAATTTATGTTTCTTGTTTCAGGGAGAGCATGGGGGAAAACCTTTTTTGTTTCATATGATCTATTGTCTCCTTATGGGATGAGATATTTTCATCTTATGAGAACTTTAGAGGAGCAAGACATGGGTGGATGGATTGGTGAGCACTTGGCTTGTAGAGGAAGATTATCTTGTGTTGGTGTCACCAAGGAGGAGATTTTTCAGCACTCACCTTGTAGTTGCTTGAGGAGAAGCAACAATTTTTGAGGGGAGGACTGCAATATTCGTAATTAGCCCGAGCTAATAGGAATATTTCATTTTTTTCTAATTTTATTTATTGAGGAATAAAATGTAAAGGAGGACATGAAAAAAACTCCTAAAACATGAAAATAAATCAATGCCCAATGTGAACAGAGACAAATCAGGGCTTTCTTAATAAAAGCCACTTGTGTGTGAACAAGATTGAGCCACTTTAATGGGTCAACAGGTCCAAATCACTAAGAAGTCCACATACATTGAACCACTTTGAAGACTCAGCGCAGTTCTAGAAGGAGGATCCCATGTGAAAGGGGTTAACTCATTTGAGGTGGTTTAGGGTTTTGCACATCCTCATCTTATAAAAGGAAGGATAAGGCTCAAGAGAAGGTTTTTGATGATATTTCAATTTTGATATTGCTTGAGAAACTCAAACTCTCTTGGCTGTTTAGCTAGAGAGAGAGGGATTTCTTGTTTAGGAATTCCTCTTCTTCCTTGAAGGTCTCTTGGAGGAGATTGTGCTGCATTGATCCACTCTCTGTCATTTTGGCCAAGCTTCACCTTATATTACAGCACTGCTCATGTTGAGGGTTGAGCTGTCTTGTAAGCTGTAGCAAGTAGAATCAGATCTATTCAGATCTGAAGAGTTATATTTCATATTTTCAGTGGGGAAGTCATCTAAACCATTGACAGGAGTGCAATAGATATTTGAAGCTGCAAATTCAAATCTTAGCATCAAGCCAAAGTGTTCTTCACTTCATCTACATATTTCCTTGAGGAAACTGTGTCCTTTTTGCCGGAAAAGTTGCATTGTTCACTTGACGTCTGTTTGGAGGAGAGATCTCTAGTGAAAGGGATCTTTTCCTTCACTGTGGTGATCCATTGATTGGCCAACCAATCTATGTTCCATTTCAGATCTGATCTACTATGAATCACTTTCTTCAGATATTTCTGAAGTTTAGTATAGATCTGTGACTTATATCTCATATCTACTCACAGTTGCTCATATTTTGTAGAGATCCCCAAGGGGAATGTAATAAAGAGTTCATTTGCTATTCAAATTTGTATTAGATCTATAATTTTATACTCAAATATGTTATATATCTAAAAATTAATGAAACACTACTTCAGCCATTAGATATTACGTTGTCTAACTAATTCTGCATTTTCTCGTGTTGCAACCCCTCTATTTTGAGGCATTATTTATGTAAAATATTTGTCTTTCTCATGTAAAATGTGTGAACCATGTCACTGATCTGATTTATCAATGTTCAAACTCTATTTCAGCTAAACCCTTCATTAAATTACACACTTGTGCTTCAGTAAATTTCTGCATGCTTTAAGTCCTGGGGAATCAGGGTTTTTAAGCCTAGTTGGGGAAGGAGGAGTTGTTTAACATAGCTATAATGCTTTTTTTGAGCTGAAATTTGGAGCATAGGTCCCTCATGACCTAAGATATCAGATCCAACCGTCCCTACCCTCTGGTTCTTCACAAATCTCTGATATTAAGCGTTTTAGTGCATAAATTGTTGCTTTTCCTCATCTTTTGTGAGTGGAATGAATCACTTTCCTTGGTGCTGCATATATTAATGACAGTAAAGTGTTTTTGAACATATCCCAAGTCCTATTAGTCTATTGATACTCCAATACATTGTTTATATATTGATGCAGTCCCTCATTAGGCAGTTTCAAAGCATAACTGTGTGTGGGAGACCTGTTTAACCCACCTAGTTTAAATTGTTTCAGATCTCCTCTTGGATGTGGGTCTTAGATTACCATATCTAAGGGATCCAGGGGCTGATCTTGGTTTCTGAATCATACATTCCTGAAAAATGCATTTTTCAGGCATGTCTTGCTGAGCAATCCCTTTTTGGGATATTACAATATCTAGCTTATACTTGAATTTTGTGGAATTTTATACTTGAAATAGGTGTATGTTTTTTTTACTGTTTAATTTCTTTAAGACCATTTTTTTTTTCTGATATTAAACATGTGGACCAACCATATAATGCATAAAATAAAACTCAACACATAACAACAAATTTAATATAGGAGTTCACTCGAATATCATGGGCTACATCTCCTTGAGCTCTTGTCATCTTGACTTGGCTCTTTGGGATTATGATAAAAAAAATATTTTACAAGTTACAAAATCAACTCCAGTCGGTATATGATCTGAACCAGTGGGTTTAGAATACCATCATACCCCTGTTATGGTTGTCTCACTCTGAAAACATATCTAGGTTCCCTTAGACTTGATTTCCTTGAGTCAATGCCTTGAGCTTCCCTGAGCTTCTCTCTGGCACTAACTCCCTCAAATATCCTTTTCTATCCCTAAAACTTCACCTACTATCTCTAGCACATATTAGACCTCCAAAATGGACCGATCATTTGCTCAAAATGAGCACTGGCTCCCCAATCTAGGCCTCCATCCACTGATGGACCTAGGTTGTCCGAAAACTCCCTGTCACTTCTTGACCTTCAGAAGTCTCCCAATGACTCTAAAAATCCCTTCAATGGATTCATAATGTCAAAAATAGTCAGAATAGAGTATTCACTTGCATAAATTGGCCTCTGGCTGCTCTGGTTTCGCCTCTAACACCTTGTGGCACCCCCTAGCTCTAGGGTCACTGAAAACCCCCTCCATTGGATTTATAAGGCTCAAAATAGTTAGAATATACTAATGTTTTGCTGACAATGGATATTGGCTACTCTGGATAGGCCTCATTCTCCTATTGGCACCTGGTGGCCCTCGTGGCATCTGGAACTTCTATGAAGCATATTAGGCTTTAGAAGTCCTCATATGGCTTTGAAAATCTCACCATTAGTTCCATAATCTCTAAAGCATCCAAAATTGACTATTTTATTCCTGAGAAAGTCCTCTAGTTGCCCCAACTAGGCCTCAAACTGTTGTTGGCCCTTAGTGTCCCTGGTGGCCCCTAGAACTTATATGAAGCTAAATCTTGCTTAGAAGTCCTCTTATGGCTTTGAAACCCTAAAAAATGAGTCTATAATGTCTGAGATAGTGGAAATTGACTATTCACACTCTCAAAATGGTCGAATTTAGCTCAAGATAGAGCCAAAATAGGATTTGTCTAGTGACCCCTAAAAATACTTCACCAAAACTAGGAAAATTCAGTTAAACTGGTGAAAACCCCCAAATTTGGGGTTTGCTCCAAACTGAACGCCAGAATAACTATTGAATTTAATGTCGGTTAGTGGTTGGGCACATGCCCGAACCACATTGTCTTCAAAAAATTTATTAGAATTGTAACCGTCGGGTGATTGCGCTAAAATTGGAACTGAACCATGTGACCACTTAATGGTTGTCATAAATGTTGGAGCTTAAACCAATGGTTTTAACATTTTGGGTAACATTTAACGCTGCGGTCTTTCATGTGAACACATCGTGGGGTTGCCGACGGTCCCCCCACCCCATATACAAAGGTTTAAGACTTTAAATACATGTGCGCTCCTATGGTGGTTAAGAACCAAATGTAGCCCGAGTGGTAAAGGCAGGGTCGACTTTGTTCGACTCCATAAAAATTTTAATACGCCATTCCTGGGCCACATGGCGACCTCCGGGCCTGCCATGTGGCAACTTCTAATTGGCCCAAAATTCCAACATACAACCCCTTGTCCAATGAACATCTGCCACTTGGCATGACCTGAATGGCCTGGAAGGAATATTTTGGGGAATATTTCAAGGAATATTCCCTGGAATATTCTCTTTTTTTTGAATTTCCAAAATCCATTCAAACATGGTCAAAAGCTAGAAAATACAGTTTACTGGAATTTTCCAATCATGATAACTTCTTGATATGGTGTCACTTTTTCGAACCATTCATGGTGCCAGAATCAGGAATATGAGATCTATCCTGTCGCTCAGGTTCAACACACTTCTGAAAAATTTGAAATTTGAGCTATCACTTAGGTCCTTAATCCAAATATGATCACTAGATTTCTAAAACTTAAAGTTGTTAAGTTCTGTATCTTGGAAAATGCTTTGTATTGGAAATATATTAGAGGTATTTTGCTTAAATGTTTACTAAAGGATGATGCAGATAAAGTTATGCAGGAATTCCATGGAGGTGACTATGGTGACTATCTCTATTGGAAAACAACTGCAAGCAAGATCATGAGAGTTGGTTTCTACTAGCTTACCCTTTTTCCTGACATCCATAAAATGGTCACTGCTTGTCACAAATGTCAAATATTTGAAGGAAAGAGAAAGCCACTGCCCTTACCATTGAAACCTATTCATGTAGAGACCCCTTTCTAGCAATGGGGATTAAACTTCATTGGAGAAATCGATCTCCCGTCCTCTACCCAACATAAATGGATCCTCACTGCCAAAGGTTACTTCACCAAATGGATAGAAGCCACTCCTTCTAGAAATGGCACTGACTCTATCATAATAAAATTCTTTGAAACCAATATCCTTTTAGGTTTGGTTTTCCTACAAAAATAATTACAAACAATGTTGGAGCCTTTAAGTCCAAAAATATGGTTGATTTATGTCACAAGTATCATATAAATTTGGGGCATTCAACATCGTATTACCCTCAGGGTAATGGATTGGCTAAATCTTCAAACAAAATTTTGGTGAATATCATTAAAAAGCTATTGGAGGATAATAAGAAAGCATGGCATAATAATTTGATCAATGCTCTTTGGGATGATAGACTTACTACAAATAAATCAATTGGCATGTCTCCATACCAATTGGTTTATGGAATGGATGTAGTTTTTCCTTCTTCTTTAGGAGTTCCAGTTATGAAGATTATTCAAGAAATTCAAGTTGAACCAATTGACATACAGAGAAGGATCAATGAAACCATTTAGTTGCAACAGTCCAGAGAGGAAGTTTATAATAGAACCTGAGTGATTCAAGAGAATATCAAAAATAATTTTGATAAGAGAACAAAGGCTAATGATTTCAATTTAGGAGACAAAGTTCTGAAATGGGATTCCAAAAGAGAAGATAAAGGAAAGCATGGAAAAATTGAAAATATTCTGCAGGGGCCATATATCATTGATGCTTTTAGAGGAAACAATGCTTATTTTCTTAAAGATTTGGATGGTACATAATTTCCTGGAGGTCTTGTCAATGGCATGATGCTAAAACATTATTTCTTTTTAAAATTTAGGTTGATTTTTCATCATTTTAAATACCATAGTTTTACAATTTTCAATAATCCATTGGACAAGGTCGTAGCCCGAAGAGAATACCCTAAGCCTAGTTTGATGATAAGTCATAAAAAAACAGAAAAATAAATCAGTTGAAGATGTTGCAGAAAATGGAGCATTCAAGGCTACTGGTCTTAGGTTCTTGACACTTCATTTGGAGAAGTTCCATCCCTAGCTAGAGTCACAGTTAGTATCCTATAAATCATAGGATCTCAAGGTGATTGGATATTTCATCTTCTTTGCAATTTCATATTGAATTTTTTTTTCAATATTCAAAAGATTTCCAATAAAAATATAAACAAGAAAAGAAAAGAGGGTGTAAAAAATAGAGAAAAAGTAAAATAAATAAAGCCCCAAAAATAAATAATACTGAAAGTGCTGCAAATTAAAATTCCACTACTCATTATATAGGTTTGTTGAATCATACAGTTTAAGCATGATTGTACAATTTTCAATTTCTTTTGATAGGTTAGAAAAATAAAGATTTTCCAAATTGTTTAATCTTGGCATATCAGTAGATAGGTAGAAATGAATTGACTCAATAGTTTAATTTGAGTCAATCGAAGAAATAAGGATAGATGTTAGGTTAGAGTTCAAAAATAAAGGATGTTTTAGGGTCTGCAAGTCCAAATTCACCCTGCAAAAGAACAAAAAATGTTAGATTTATAGTTTGGGTAGGTAAAAGTGAAGAAAAGTAAAAATGGAGGAAACGTGCAATTTTTCCTAGAAAGTACAGTCTAAAGGTCTCATGTTTTCTATAGTTGAAGGAGAAAAATAAAAGGACAAAGGCTTCTTATCCTAAATTTTTGTTAAGGGATGCATTCCAAAATTTGGGAATTAAGTTGTTTTCAAAACATTTTGGCATATTTTATGTCATTATTTTATCTTAAGTCCTGAAAAAGTTATATTCCACCCTTATCCTAAACCCCGAAAACTAATATTCTCCCTATCCTAAGTCCTAAACCATATCCCTCCATACATTAAATTGACTCGACCGCACTATCGCATCACATGTCCCATCTCACTAACTAGTCCTCATCTTCCTGTCATCTCCACACTCTCCCTATCCATCTGACGGTCCACGTGGCTTTTCAGCCCCCCCTCAACCTCCGAGCATTAACGTCAAGGGGGGTTGGGGGGGTGGATGGGGGTGTGGGTCCGAAATAAAAAATATTTAACACTATCACTAATGTTGCATGTCGCGATCAGGGAATTTTTCACCCACCCACCCGTCCCTTACCACTTATCACTAGGACCCCCTACGAAAAGTGGTTTCCACTGCATTATAAAACACCACTTCTTTTGACCATTGAACTGATCATTTCCTCATGCCCATGCACCATGACGTCGCCTACATATCCCCTCCATATTATCAAATCCACTCCCGCCAAATATCTGTCGTGCGTTCAATTGGTTGGGCCGTTGTCCAACGGGCTTGCGCCAAACCAAACGATTGCCCAATCACCTGTTAAAACAAGAATTCATCACAGATTGTAAATTTTACCATGCTCATTCTATTCCGCTGTCACAGGTGATTGAGTTGTAGGAAATTAACAACAAAAAATCAATGAAGAAAGTTGCAAATCGTTAATAGACCACTCACAGTGCTTTGTCAGATTGAATCACAGTTCCCCTCTATTTTCTCCCTTCCCTAGTTTGATCTGCAACTATTCCTCCTCTTTGTTCCCTCTTATTTCAATATCGTTCTTCTTTATACAGTGAAAGACACAGTGAAATTTATCACAGTTTACACAATGCCTCCAAAGGCAGCCCAACAACCATTTAATCCTCTGGTCTACCCTCAGGTGGACCTGGATCACTTGGCTTTGGAGGACAAAGATTTCAAAATCCATAAGATAGAGTCAGAATTCGATTTATTAGATGTCTACCGTTGGGTCAAGGATAAATTTATTAATGAAGTTAATGATATAGGCCGATGGGAAACCAAGCCGCCCTACTATATTTTTCCCAAAACCCATAGCTCTCCTAAGTTCATTAGAAAATTCCAATCCTGTTATAATATAAACCAAATTTCTTTGGTGACTCCAGCAGGAGAGATATTGTTTTCTATTGATGCCCAATCTATCCAAAAGATGTTGCAGGCCCCTAGTCTTGATGAAACAATTCCCTTCTCTTATGAAGCACTTAGGGAGTTATATCAGAAGCTGGACTTTGCAAGAAGATCCAAAACCTTAGAACTCTTCATGGCCACTGATGCCCCAATGCCTGCAAAGAATCCCCCGTATCCTTCATCCATTTTTCTTAATAGGACCCAAAATATTGTTACCGTTTTGTCTTATTTACTAGGGTATCACACAGACCAGTGGGTTGATGAAGCCATAATTGGCTTCTTTTCCATTCTTTCTTCAGAGTCTAAGCCCTTAGTTATGTTCAATTATGCCTATTTCCTTGATGATGCTATCCATAGTCAATTCCTAAAGTTTCATATAGAAGAAGTGTTCAAATACACTTCAGTGTTGGTGTATATTTTTGTTTATTTCCAGTCCAGCAGGTTTCAATTTGACATGATGAAGCTAAATAATGACTCTCAACCACAATCAGTCATTTTCTGGACCACGTTATTAATGAAAGAGCAGAATAATTACACCTACAAGATTTTTGTGGACTCATTTTTACATCCAGAAATTAGTGCGCTCAGTAGTGCAACAGAGCCAAGGGTCATTAAAGAAATTAAGAAGATTATGAAGTTGATAGATCATGTTAGAAAAACATATTAGTACTTGTACAAAAATTACACAAAGATCCAAGTTTATGGGTGTGAATTGGCCCCCTATGGACTAACAAGGTACCTCTCTATGAAGATCTTTGCACTAGAATATATAAGACAAATGATAAATGTAGATGAGGTGCATTTTGTTTCTGCAAAGAAGAAGTCTCAATTCATGATCAAATCATAGATTGGTCCTTTAATTTGCAACAATAGATCAATAGAGGAGGAGGCTGATAGGATATTGAAGGATATGAAGTTCACTCACAGTTTCACCTAGTTCTAGGGCCCAAAGGGGATCATCTCCAAGAAAAGGATGGAAAAAAAATCCACACCATACATCCACAAACATAGATTAGAGATAGAACAATACATGAATCAAGAATAATGGGAATCCAACACACTGCAAGAGGCTGAAGAATAGGTGATTTCCACCTCAGGGATTCAAACCCCAACTCCACAAGAAAGGAATGCTACAGGGGCTAAAGAAGACAAGGGAAAGTAACTAGAGAAGGAAATAGGAAGCAAGATGACAAGAGAGGATCAATTTGACATGGATATTGACACATCCACCGAAGAATTCAAGATGAAATACAGGAAGAGAGCCAAATTCCACGTGGAAATTGACCATAGCAATGAGAAAGATCAACAGACAATTATTACAATCAGGGATTCACCAAGCTCTTCTCCAACAAGTGGCCAGACCATTTTCCCCACATTTTCTGCCACCATTCCATTCGAACAGTAGAATTTGCAGACTCCTACATCTACTGCCACTGCAGGGCAAAAGGACGAGAATATATATGAGACATTGAAGGAGATCAAAAGAAGGAATGAGATACTTAAAACCAACACCTACAATCAGTTGTAGAAACAGACAAGTAGTTCACAGAGCAAGATTTTATCATCCTTTGACTCTGAGAAGGGAAGAATGAAAATGGCTTTCTTGGAAGCACAAATCCCTCAGCCCAAAACTGTAGCAGACTACAAGAAAAATTCTTTTGAGTCTGATGTGAAAAATATTCATCCCATAGAACAAAAGGAAATGTGCAAGCAGACAGGATAAATGATCTCCTCCACATTGACCAATATAGCCACGAGTCTATCAAAGTTGCAGGTTTCATTGTCCAAAGCATAGTCACAAATTAAAATGGAAAAGATTTCTTCCATGGCCAAAGATACAAGAATTAAATCTCTAGAGGCTATGGCAATACAAATTGGGTACGACCCAAAAAACCTAGCGATGGTAGAAGCAATGGTAAAAAATAAAAATGCAGACATAACTACTTTGAGGAAGCAACTCAAGATTCCAACAACAAAATATCCTTTAACAAAGGATATAGAGGAAACTGAGACACAGAAGGCCGAAATGATGAAGCTGATCATTGAAAAAGATAAACAGATTAAGAAAATGGAAAATGAGATGGAGAAAATGATAAAAGAGAAACAAAAGGCAGTGGGAGAGGTATTAAGGGAAGCAACAAAATAAGTAGCCAAGGCCATGATTTCATTACAAGCATTCCCTCTTGTTGTCATTCATTTAGAAACATCTAGAGCTACATGTACATGAAGTGGAAGCATTGAGTAGTTAGCTAAGGCTATGGAAAATATGTCTTTGAAGACAGTGGAAATAAAAAAGATGCAAGACCAAGTCACTACCCTGCAAGATCAGATAAAGAGGAATGATTCAGCACATGCTACAAAGTTGCAGAAAAGCAATAAATTTACAGAGAGTCTACAAAAGTCTCTTCAAGATTCCTCAATTGGGAACATGGTAGGAGGAGTCAAATAAATCATCTGGCTCAACATAATTGACTCCATAAATGAGATATGGCCATCAATCTAGATAATTGTTTAGCAGAGAGATATAATTCATATAGTAAGTGTTGCAATAGAAAAGGAAAATGAGGAACTCGGAGATAAGCCAACAACTGCTAACAATATCATCAAATTTATAAATTCCAAAAGTATTTTTGAGTTGGAATCCCTTGGAGTAGAAGACAAGACATCAACCATACCTGAAGTCAAGAAAGTGTTGAACAAGAAGAGTTTAGTTGCACAGGTTTAAGAGAAGTGTCATCAGCTTTAGATTGGAGTAAGAAAATTATTTAACAAGATTGGGCCCCTAAACAAAAAAGGGTTGCCTTCCTTGTTTTTGATAAATGACAAGCTTATGACTAGGACATATTATGTTAAAAATCTCATAGAGATTTCAAAGGATGCATCCAAGCATGCCAATATGAAGAATACTATGATAGGGAGAGCTTTCTATGAAGTTCTCAGTAATGAAATTTTTATATAGCATGAGATCAAGCATATTTTCCAGCTAAAACCAACATTCATGAAGTATACACAGATTAATGAAATCTACTGAAGGTTAATTAGGATCAAGATTCCGAGTCCAAAGGAATGGGAGAAATTATGTGACTTTCAGGAAGGGTGACATCTCAGCATGACAACGGAACAACTGGCTCAACTCATCATTCAATTTAGCAGATCCAGTGTATCAGGATATCACATCTACCTCAGATTTTCCAGCTCAGCAATCAACTACTGCACTCAATAATGACTTTATGAAAAAAATTTCCATCTGTCAAAATTGTTTTAACATGTCCATGCAGTGGTCACAATTGTCAATATTCAGTTACTATTGTAATAAATAACAAATTGCCTCTGTTGATATGACAATTAGTAGGAATTAGTTTAAATATTGCATTTTGATTCAGTTTTAAGGTTTGGACCCTAAATTGTAAGATTTTTCTTAGTGGAGAATTCATAATTTGGAGCTGGAGCATCAATATAAAAGACCATTTTGCAAGATTGATGTACTGTATTATTCTGGTGATGTTTTTATTTTATTATGATTAATGTTTCCCATTGTTTCTTCTATCAATGTTTCATTTTCTAATTGTAAAACAAAAATCCAAAGATTAATATTTGCTGCACAGAGCACCTTAATTTTGGTTGTTTTTACAATTTAAATGTTTTTCCTCTGATGTTTGGTTTAAGAATACTGAAATACTTTTAAACCACTACTAAAATCACTTTTCTTCATTCCATATTTCACTTTGTTATAAAGAACCAGTTTATACAACTAGCTTGCCTTGCAATTGCTCTGGAAAATTAATGCATGCGCCCATCCTGTTTGACTCCATAGCCCAATGGAAATAGTTTAAAGTGATCCTTTAAATCCAACCAAGATTATCAATAAAAAACAACTCTCACAATTCCATTTAACTAGCCTAATATCACAAAACTTTAAAAACAAAGTTAAATTGTATAGAGGGATCCCTCTTTGATTCTAAGAGGGCTAGATCCTAGGCTCCAAAGTGGTTTAATGTTGTCCTTTATAGTTTAGTCTTCCCAATATTAGAAATTATAGGGCGATAATAGGGATATTTAAAGGAAATACATGTTTTGTTGGTCATGGAGGAATATTTTTTTACAACTACGGGAAAATGACGTTTCTATTCACAAATAGTATGGGACATTCTAGTAACAACGTAGCCGAATTTGTAGCTCTGAAGACTAGCCTTGTTATTGCATCATCACAAGGTTTCTCCATGCATATTATGGAGGGTGATTCTCAGCTAGTCATCTCAAGAGTAAAAAATTGATCAATGGAGCTTCCGTAGAAAATTTTTGGCACAACTGGAGATTGGAAAAATATCACACATAGTAACTATCTAATCCATATGATTCGAGTCATTATTTCATGTGGGGAGAAAAGGAAATAAATTAATGGAACTTTTGGCCAATTTGGGATGCGATGAAATTAGTGTTCACCTTTCAGGACGATGGAACAATCACCTATGGCAGGAATTAAGGTTGGGATTTATCAATTTGAGAAGCAAAGATCAAGAAACCTCACTTCGGGTAGAAGAACATGAAGAACTAACTAACATTGAGGAGAAGTCGTAAAACAAATAAAAGGCTTCACTTCCAGTCAATCGAGCCATTATAGGAACTATTGATACTTGAACATCCTCTTGATGGTTTTAGTTTAGTGGAGAAATTTAAACTTCACTTGGAATTTACTAGCTCTATAGCATAATGTATTGCATAGTGAAGTCTCGGTTATTAAATCTTTTTGTATGTATCTAGTTAGTATATAGACATTTGGGATGAAAGACTAAATTTTTCCGTTGGTCTAGTTCCCAATCTAACAAACCACACAAAAATATTTTTATAACATATATTTCAACCAAGTGATATTAATACTTCAAATTTTAGACTTCTGCGACCAATTTTTTGTTGTAATATGATTTTCGAATCCATTGGCCCTTCATAAAAATTATAATCGATGTTTTCAACCCAATGTTGTCGTTCATCATCAAGATGAAAAAAAAATCTGAAATACTGATCTCATGGGAAATTCAAATAAATAAACAAGGATGGTTGCAAGGCAGCTAGTCCCTGCCTTGAGCCAGAGTTCGAGTAGTGAACTGCCTTGATCCAACAATTAGGAGTTGGATATTTTGTGAATTCTTAATTATGGATTTAAACAAATTTTCTGGTGCAATAAAAAGAGTTCAAACTATTTTATGCAGTTAAATAAGTTAGGTGACTTAAGTCATGGACCTAATTATGGACTCAAAATAATTATGGAATTCCTTGTTGTAAGATTATATTGACTTTCAATATAGTTTTCAATCAGTTTTAGAAAATTTCTACTTCGTTGTAGTTTTCCTACGCACAGGAGGAAAAGTAGATTATGTATAATTCCATTGTTCAAATTGGTTAATGCTAGAAATGAAGTCATTTAAATTCTTCTTATGATATCAAAGAATAAATTTTAATATCATCAATATAAATAATTATAGAACAAAGTTTAGAAGGAAATCTATAAATATTACTATTAATATTTAAATAAAAAAAATTTAGTCACATACTCATGTATAGATTAAAATATTGTATTGGAGGATTATTGGAAAATCCTCGAGAAAAATCAAGGTGAATGAAAGTTTTAACACAAGGAGTTATGACATTAATAAACTTCCAAAATAATAATAAAACCAAAACCGTGAAATCTCTAGAATATAACAGAATAAATAAAAACATTAGTTCAAGCAGCACAACCAACCTTGTATTGGAACACATACTGTGAGAGATGGAGGTTGTCAATAAACCAAAATATTCCAAAAACAATAATCTTGCTAAAAAAGGAGAAGTGTTACCTGTGTACAAGAAAATATATATAATATTAGTTAGTAACATAAAACTGGAATGAGGAGAATAGTAGAAATAGTTTACCTGTATCACCTACACTGACACAAAGTTAAATCCAAACATTTATATTTAACTTATAAACATACTGACACTAAAATTACACTAGAAATTAAAGATGAAATAAATTGCCATGGAAATGCAAGGAGATGATCATGTTGAGCCCTGTAAATGAGATTCTAAGAATTTAGTATAGGACCTGAAGTGTGAAACCCCCAAACACGTAAATAATAACATTTATAGTTAATTATGCGATAATGCGATGAAATGCGAGTGTACCTTTCTATTTTCCTGATCAGAAATGAGAGCTATAGCAAACTAATCTACTGCAGGTGGCTGGTCGCTATTAATTGTCCGAGCTCTGGTAAACATACATAAAATGGTAGCTAGACAACAGACCTTGTATTGGAACACATATTGTGAGAGATGGAGGTTGTCGATAAACCAAAATATTCCAAGAAAATTGATCTTTCCAAAAAAGGAGAATTGTTACCTGTGTACAATAAAATATATATAATGTTAGCTAGTAACATAAAACTGGAACGAGGAGAACAATAGTAGGTTAAAATAAGAATACATGAGAGAAGAAAGAATTTACTTGTATTAGCTAAGAACAATTTGTATGTGTCCTCCATATGTACCAAAATGATGAAAACACGAGTTACAACGATGAGTATAAACTATTCAAGGAAACATTATAAATATTCTATCAATATTCTGTCAAAAATCTCAAGAAAAATATTTCAAATCGATGCTGCTGTTATAAATTACTGCAACCTGAAAATATTATTAAAATAGAACATTGTAAATGAAAAAAGTTCTTTGAGAAAACAAAATTTTAAATTTTGACCTTCATGCAACATGTGGAACCCACATGAAGCCTATGCAAGACATGCAGGATGCCACGCCATGCCTATCCTGAAATATACCTTTCTAGCTAGCTGAAATCTACCTTGCTAGCTGGGCTGGTAAACAACCTCATACTGCTACTCTCCCTAGCTAGTTTGTGGGTTGATCAACCTCCTAAGTGAACCCAAGCAATATTGGGGATTATTTTGGCAGCAACAAAGATTGTCCAAGCAGAACTCTCTGGATATGGACATTGAAATGGTGGAGCTCCAGCTGGAGATGAAGAGAGTTTTAGCGACGGTGCATGAAATCATGTTCATAGTAACCAAACCCGTCTATTTCTATTAGTTTATGAGAGAATACCAAGTCATAATCGTGTGTTTACCTAATAAAGAAATCATAGGAACAATGGTAATCAACCTAATAGAACAGTGAAACAATACTCTAAATCCATGTGGTTATTCAACAGGTACTACCAATTAATTGACTCTAGTATTGGTAGTGCAAATGCAATTGATGTCGGTGGCTCATATTCTTACTCAATTGTCTTTCTTGTTGCTCTAGCCTCTGCTTGCTGTTGTACGCATAAAATTTTTCGTTCAGACAATCTAAATAGATTTCTCTCAATATTTAGACACTAGACCATCCATAAGCCGAGCTATTGGCCAAAGTTATTTTGCCACCCGAGCATAGATACCATACTATGGCAAGCGGATTCGTTCTTAGCTGCTACTCCACTTTGTTTTCCATGACTTTGGATGGGCTGGCTTTGCACATGGCACTTGATTGAAACATAATGACTGATGACCGGTACTATATGAAAAGGCTATAGAATACACTCAGGGATGCTCCCATAGATGTGCTTTTGGCAAGCTTGCATGGTACTTTATGGCACTGAAATTGATCAATGCAGAGTGGATACTTACCATGAATGCACTTTGGAATGGGTTTGTGCTTGATCGGGACAGAATTACAGGTAACAGATAGCGAGTTGTAAGTGCATATGCTTTTCACAATAGCCAGATACAATCTAAAAGCAAGTACCCAACGAATGAGATGCAATCAAGTACCCAACAAACTAGATGTAGTCTCGAACAAGCTCTCCTCACAAACCAAGAAAGAGAAAAAGGGGCAAGGGTGGTCACACAAGGTAAGATTTGTTCTCTAGAATTGAATTCCATTTTCTAAGTCATATCCATTGTCTTGCTTATGCCCCTATTGCCTTTTTGCCCATGTTTCCTTTTTTCCCTGGTTAAAGAGTCCCCTTGATCGTCCCCCTAACAAACCGAAATAGAGTTGTAGAGAACAAAATCGAGTTGCAGAAGAGTTTTTGACCATGTTGCCTTTTTTCCCTGGTTAAAGAGTCCCCTTAATAGGCCGAACCAAAATGGACTTGCAGAACGGAAATCTTGTCGTAGAAGAGTTGCAGAACCAGGGGCGATAGATATAGTTGAAGTTGAAGCCCGCTGAAGTTGAAGCATCACCCCACTAGGCAGCGACATGGCATCCACATGCATCCACCACAATTGTTAACCTTTACTTTACTGTGCTTGCACATCCATCCCTGCCCTTCACAAATGAGTTAGCATTTCATACTAAAAGACTAATATTAGCATTAGTCTACTTAACCTGATATAACTTGATATGTTGTTAACAAAAACAAAAATAATCTATAGTCCATCTCGAGAAAAAACCAAAACCACGATTTCAAAAACAAATATGCTTTAGTAAAATTAACCAACGTATACTTTAATAAAAATTAAAAATTAAAAATTAAAAATTAAAAAAAAAAAATTTATTAATATTATACATACACAAATCGATTGCTATAATCCCATGCCGTCACCGTGACAGCAGGGACTAATAAGAAATGGAGTATATATTAATATTTATTATAAAAATGATATCCCTATCCAAACAATTTCTTTCTTTTTGATAGTCCTAAAAGAATTATACCATAATAAGAGATGGAGTATATATTAATATTTATTATAAAAATGATATCCCTATCCAAACTATTTCTTTCTTTTTGATCGTCCTAAAAGAATTATACCAAAGGCCATCATGGCCGCAATATGGCAACAAAAGTCTTGATAATGTTTAATGATCTTTCACTAATATCGAAATTCCTAGCGGTGACGTGAAATCAAATTTAGTATGAAAAATTTAATATGTGAAAGGAATTTATAATGTTCTTTTTAAGTAGGTTTAATGGTTATTTGTTTGTATTATTTCGTAAGAAGTTACAAGTTTAAATTAAAAAGAGTGGATTTTAGTAGTTATATTTTTTGGATTTAAAATTGGTTTATTATTATTATTATTATAAAAGTAGATTTACATTTTTTCCTTTCATTATTCTGTTTATTAAACATAACAAATAAATTAGAAATTTATAGTATTTTTAGATATCAATTTGCCATATATGATGTATCTAGATGAAAGTAAGTCCTATCAAATTTGTATTTGAATATGATCTAAAGTTATGTGGCTTTGAAATAAAATGAATAAAAAAATTTAAAAAAAAAAATGATTGAAATTCTTTAAAATATATTATTAACTACTCTTACTTAAATAACTACAACTCAATTTTCTTGATACAAGCTATTAATAAATGTCAACATTAACAAAATTGATAACAAAAACTATTACTCATTGAAATAAGATAGGAAAGATTTTCCATTAACCTTTTATGATTTTTACTCATAAACTTTGTTAACCCATTCTAAATACTTTATATCATTTATGATAAAATCATAAAATATATGTTCCACTATAAATGGTGTGGAATGATTTATCACATCCTTATGTATGAATACCATCCTAGGAATTTATGAGATAATTAAAAATATTAACAAAACTAAATTAATTAATATTTAAAAAATTATTTCAAATAAATAAATAAACCATTTTGCTTTAAAAGATGCAGAGAGAAACATACTTGCCATAGATTAAGCACGAGATGTCTGAGACATGAGATCAATCACTCTCATAATTTTATGTGACCAATCACAAAAGAAATAGCAATCAAGAGTGTTGTTGAAGAAGAAGAAGAAGTCATCCTTTAAGAGAAAATTCATATTCTTAATCATTAGGGCTACCCATTCTTATATATAGAAAATTTTGTGAATATAAAAGAAGAAGAAGAAGCAGGAGGAGGAGGAAGGAGGAGGAGCTTGATCAATCACTCTCATAATTTTATGTGATCAATCACAAAAGAAATAGCAATTAAGAGTGTTGCTGAAGAAGAAGAAGAAGTCATCCTTTAAGAGAAAATTCATATTCTTAACCATTAGGTCTACCCATTCTTATATATAGAAAATTTTGTGAATATAAATTATTATTTTTAAATCTTGTTTTGTTTGTGATCTACTTCTATACAACAATCTAACTACTAAAATTTAGAAACCCCCATATATCTTCTACCCCCTCCAATTCATATTCTTAACCATTAGGTCCACTCATTCTTAATATATAGAAAATTTTGTGAATATAAATTATTATTTTTAAATCTTGTTTTGTTCATAATCTACTTCCATGCAACAATTTAAATACTAAAATTTAGAAAGCCCCATATATCGTCTATCCCCTCCAAGGTGACTTTTATGAAAAAATTCGTACTCTTAACAATTAGGTCTACCCATTAAGCCTACCCATTTTTAATACACTAACAAATTTTGTGAATATAAATTACTATTTTCTAAACAACAAGTTTTGGGAATATTTTCAAGAGATAGAAGAAATATTAATGGTTTGACTTCACTGGTATAAAAAAATTTGGAACTTATTCCAAAATTTGCAATCCAATAAGCTGTTATTAGTAATCTTAAAAACAAGGAATCTTGTGTTTGCTTTAAAAAAAATGGTGTTCATAAGAATTCAAAACCATAGTACAATATCCATGTGGTTGGCCAGAAAATTCAAGCCAAAGAAATTTGGATTGCTCCTAAAGCCCTTCACGAGTTCCAAAGTTTCCTGTCTGACAAAAGTTTATAGGAAATTTGTCTCTGGATTTAGGCACATGGCATCGCCCCATGAATCAATAGACACAATAGAACATGAAAATGTTATTTCTGTGTACTCGTATTCGATAACCTAAGTTCAAAAAATTGATGAATATAGTGAATTCGACTAATGTTTGGTATTTTCTTATCCACAGTACTTATTTGAAATTAAAAGTGATACATTAAATTATGTAATGTGAGCATTTCTCACCCAAAACAGGAATCTCAAAGAAATACACTTGTAAAACATAAGCGAAATCGATCACAAATATTCCACTTTCATATACGATTATGTTTTCTGTTGAACATTATAAGCAGTGTATTATGGATAAGGAAACACTGGTCCATTTTGATTACAAAGCTTTGCAGTAAATCGCTGTAAAAAAAATGTTGCACACGGATAAAAAATTAACTCTGATGATCTTCTTGAACTGGTTTCAATTTTTATTATCAAACACAAAAAGGGTGGGTTGAACGTGGTTGTAGAGTATCTCTAGCAGACCACCAATTATGGCATTGCTCAATATTTTAAGCATTCAAGGTTATGGGGTCAGTTGATGTATAGAGTAAATGACAGAAATTGAAGACTGGCTGAGAGCTTGGTGACTGCATTTCAGTACTTTAGAATCTACAGATATTGCACCAACTAGATTTACTACTTACCTAAGCTTGCAGACTCTTGTTGACTATTAACTTCTAATTTTTACTACACTTACTATTGAATAGTCATGTACGATGTCGTGATTAATAATTTTTGCACCTCTTTCTAATCACGACCTAAATGTTAACTTTCCTGCGCATCTCAGTCTCAACTAGGCTTACAACGGTACACAAAAACTTGATAACAAAGCTTTCATTTTTTCTTTTTTTGCTAAAGGGTCCATGTTTGTTCATATGATGGTGTAGTTTCATCTTCACCTTTCTTTCCACAAGATAGTGGTGGAGCTTCTCCTTTTTTCTTGATCTTGATTGCAGGATAACATTCTTTGTTTTCAACATTGTTGTAGGTTCTTGGGACTTATACTTGTCTTTAATGCTTGCAATTTTTTCAAGTTTTATTGCTTCTTCATAATTGTCAATATTTGCACACTCAAAAGAAATGTTAGATTTATATAAAGATCATAAAAAGAACCATATTGATTCTTGTCATCCTACTCTTTTAAGAGAGATTTCCTTTCTTCATCTTTCTTTGTTGTCATAGTTGGTTGTTTCATGTCTTCAACCTCTTTAATCAAATATGTTGTTGCAAACATGTTGTCTTGCATTTGATTTGTGTATGGAACTAGGTATCTCTTCTCACCAAACAAAAACTCATCAATAAGAATTCCATGTTTCAATGTAAATTACACGCACACATTGATCCTCCATAATTGCAACCTCAATGTTGTCATCTTCAATTTCACAAGCAATTATGAGACTGAAAGCAAAATCATAATTTTCAACAACACTTTCATCAACTTCAGCTTTCTCACTCCACTTCATGTTGTACTTCATTTTAAGAATATCCCAAAACATTTTTTCATCACACATTTCACCAAATTCATACAAACTACTAGACATAATGTTTTCATTTAGAGCTTATATAAGGAGAAGCAATGTTATTGCACCTCTACTATTATCATGGAAATTTATCAAATTTTCTTGAACAAATTTCCATAAATCTATTAAACCAAGTGGTCCCTCCATTTTCATTTCCTGAAGTTTAAAATTTTTGCCTGAGAAAGATGGTAGCAATGGCATTAATTGTTTCAATATTATGCGAGTTTCATCAAATTCTTCATTGATCCGATCTATTTCTGCATTCGGTATAGATTCTTCTGCCACAAAAATTTCATATTTTTCTGGGGCTTCCATTAGTTGTTACTGTTCTCTCTAGAACTGATTAATTTTCCTTTGTCGTCCCATAACTTCTTTTCATGCTACCAGTCTCAACTCTTCACGTTCGATCTTCTTCTCTCATTACATCGCCAATAGAGGATGACAAATAAACGTAAGTTGTAATATTTGGTTTGAAAACCCGTATCAAACTACAATTTTATTTATATTTTTCGCAGATATCATGCATACATCCCACCAACATTGATTCCATCATAGTCCACTGAGAGATTTTAATGCCAACGACAGGGAGTAAAAACTAGTCGCTTTCCCTTTACACCACTCTTTTCCCAAACGTCATGCACATGGCTACGTAATAAATCTAAAAATATAATATTTCTTGAAAAAATAAAAGTCAAATGTTGATTTAATTCAACTCGCAAACTTTTTCATGACATTGTCATTCATTGAAGTGTCGCCCTTGCTCGATTTACGGATATCAACAAAACATTGATATCTCAACGCCACGTAGAACTTTGAGACCAAATGTTACACAAATTGCAACAGATATCAATGCAGTGAACAATCCGAGAAACACAAATTGCAACACACAACAACCTATGTCTCCTCAACAAATACCGAACACTGTGAATTAATCCTTTGAAAAGCAATTTCTCTAGTCTAAAAGACGAATTATCTCTCGTGCACGAGCTATCGATCTCCTTTACGCCCACATCCTCCAGGCGAGACAATTTCGGGATGGCCTCAACCGCTCACAATTTGAAGCTTTATTACGCATCGGATCTTCCATTTCTCATGCATCGGTCCATGTGGCTGAGATATGTGATACAAATCATTGGTTGCTCTCTGACTGAACCAAGTTCAATGCAAACACATAAAAGTCAACACTCATGTTTCTTTAAAGACGACTCCAAATGTAGAAACTCCTTAGATTTCACTGATTCTGACCAAAACTAGAAAACATCGGTGCACAATTCACTTGTGCACCCTCCAAAATAACATCTAACTTAATGCAAGAAAACCTGGCTGTAGCTCCACATTCTCCGAGGCTCTACTCACTACGTAGGCCATCTCACCGGCTTCACGCGACTTCTCCCCAAACTCCACAATTCACATAGAAGATTTGAACAGGGTTCTATGATTGAGGCTCCAATACACACCAGCTCTTTCTAAGAATACAAAAAGCAGGGCATGCATAAAATGCACAACAAACCGCACATCGAACTCCTCTTGGAGACAATCTGCGACCCAATAAAGTATTGAATTATTTGGGCCAAACCCTTCATTCACCGCCTCCTCCAACTGTTGGAGGCTTCTTTTAAGACACTCTAACAACACTTACAAAATTTGTAGCGAATATTTCAAGTGAGAGTGGAAATGAAACCACACGCAAATCCACTTACAACCCACATAAATATTGGCCCTTTGGTTTACAATCGCAACAGTGTCGTCGTGGTTCTTGTTGAAGTCCAACAAGAAATGGCAGCACTTACACTAGCCTGGGACCAGGAGGTCCAAGCAGCATCTACACTAGTGTGGGATTAGGAGGTCTTAGCAGCACTTACACTGGTGTTGGCTAAATTTGGTTCAATGTCTATTTTAATTTTCCCTTAATTAAAATGGACAATAAAATGTAATATTATCTCATAATAACTTGAAATAGTTATCTGAGTGTGATAAACTGAGTTCGCTCATGAATTTCGAGTTAAGGGTAGTTAGTGAGGCATGCAGAGTAATTCTAGTTGTAACAGAGTTTGAAGTGCAGTTGGTGCATTAGTTTAATGCATGTGTAATCAGTTAACTCAGTTAAGTGAGTTAAAGTCGGTTGTGCTAGTTGTAACTGTTTGTTGCACTAGTGAGAGATCAAATGAATTAAATATTATTTAATTCACAATCAATTATCTAAATGCAACTGATTATTTACTATTATTGGCTACATGCATGTCAGTTCGAGTAGAGACCCAGTTGAGATATAGGTGAAAGGGATGTTAACTATCAGTGGTAGGATTATTGGGTTGCACCCCATGCAACCAAACACTCATTGGATTACCCATGATCCTTGCGTAGTTTAGGAAGGCCAAAATTCCTAAAGAATAGGGATTGCATTCATTAGGAATTACGTAAGCAAGGAAGGTTGATTAGAGGCTGAGGATTGGCTAAGTGTTGGTTAGTTTTGTCCAGGATATCGTGAGATGATTAGCTGAGTACAGGAGACTCTTGTGAGAAGAGTGTATTGTAATTGTTTCATGTATCCATGCTGAATATATAATAGAAGATAATGGGGTTTTGAGAAGAAAGTTTTTCCCAGGAAGTTATCTGTGTTGTGGTTTTATTGATTATTCTTTGTTTCATGTGATTAGCAATTGTGTTTAATTTCCGCAATTGATTTGTAGAATTGATTCAGTATCTAAATTTAGTACATTGTTAGATCAGATTGAATCCATGATATACATATTGTTTGTATAATTTCTACATGGTATTAGAGCACAAGAAATCACAATAGTGGATGAGAAGCTGAGTTTGTAACTGAATAGAATTCGAATTTGCAGAAGATTTTCTTAGTGCTATAGGTGATTCAAGATCAAAATGGCTTCAATGGCTTGAGATTGTAGTAGGCACTCGAGGGCAGCTCTAACTATATTTCTTGGAAAGACAGGATGGAGGCAGTATTAGAGGATAATGGATTGAAGGAATTCATTGACAATGATGTTCCCAAACCCGTTGTGACAGATACTGCAAATCTTGATGCATGGCAAAAGAAAGTTGCAAATACGAGGAGGATCTTACTGGAGGGAGTACGAGACCACATTGTCTCAAGTCTCCATGGAAAAGCCACACCATATGTAATGTGGAAAGCTTTGACAGATCTATTTCAAAGTAGTAGTGACCATAGGAAATTAGCACTGAAAGATAAACTTAGGAAGATCAAGATAGAGAAAGGCGACTCCATGCCTAAATATTTAACAAAGTTTGTCCAATGTCGGGATGAGATTGGGAGCGTTGGCATTACTGTCGCGGATGATGATTTGGTGAGCCTAGCTCTTATAGGACTTCCCAAGAGTTGGCATAGTTATCAGGACTCTGTCAATGGAAGGGAAAAGCTGCCAGATTGGGAACGAATTTGGTCGGATTTGGTGCAAGAAGAGTTCAGACGGAATACTAGAGACAGATCTTCATCTAAGAATGAAGATGAAGAAGATTATGATTTGGCTGTAAAGGCGAAGAAGGGGAAAGGAAATAAATTCCATTCTAAATCCGAGTCTGGTAAATATGGCAAGAAGCGCGACATGTCTAGAGTGAAGTGTTTTCACTGTCATGAGCATGGGAATTATGCCACTAACTATCCACAAAAGAAGAATAACAAGAAGGCTTCAGGATCTGCAGTTGGTGAGCCTTTGGCCTCGCAATTTGAGCTTGACTTCTCACTCATTGCATGCATGGTGTAAAGTGCAATGGAATCGGTGTGGTATTTGGATAGTGGTGCATCCTTTCACATGACCAGTGAGAAAGAAATTTTTAGTACCTTGGAGGAGAAGGACCTCTAGATGCATGTCGAAATGGGTGGTGACGAGTGGTACAGTGCTACCGAGATTGGTACCATTACCTTCCAGAGACAATCAGGTAAACCCTTTCAATTAAAATATGTAATGCATGTACCAGGCTTGAAGAAAAATTTTGTCTCAGTTGCAATGTTGGAGCATAGAGGCTATGATGTTGTTTTCAGTGAAGGAAAATCTTTCCTGCGACACAAAACAATAGGACAAGCCAAGAAGATTGGGATTCAAGTTAAGAATCTCTATAAACTTGATGTAGATGGCTGCGCAACATTGATGGAAAAGGCAGACAAAGTGGTGAGCCGGGATGAGGTGATTTATGGCACAAGAGATTGGGCCATCTTCACCACGGAGCCTTAAAAGTCATGCAACATATTTCTACGGATCTTCATAAGAGTACACTTGCGTAGTCAGACACATGCAAGGGATGTACTATGGGAAAATATGAAAAGACCACCTTTCATGAGAAGGAGAACCGAGCTTCGAGGATCCTTGAGAGAGCTCACTCAAACATGTGTGGACCATTCTCTACTGCTTCAACAGAAAAGCATAAGTACTATGTGATATTTGTTGAGGACTTTTCTCAAAAGTGTTGGATCTACTTCATGCAAAAGAAAGATTAGACGTTCTCAAAGTTTCTTGAGTTCAAAGCACTGGCAGAGAAAGACACAGGGAAGCAAGTGAAGGATCTTAGGAGCAACAATGGTGGTGAGTACATCTCCGATGAATTCAAGAACTTCTACAACAAATAAGGAATTAAGAGAGAACTAATTGCACCTCATAACCCACAACAAAATGGGGTCATAGAGAGAAAGAACAAAACAATTGTGGGTGCAGCAAGAGCGATGTTGCATGATCAATGCCTACTGTTGCATCTGTAGGTGGAGGCATGCAAAATAATGGTATTTGTGTAGAACTATTGTCCTCATAGGATACTTGGCATGAGTACACCGTAAAAGGCTTTTACTAGTAAGAAACCTGATGTTTTACATTTTAAGATTTTTGGCTCATCTGTTTATGTGCATGTGACCAAAGATGCAACGAAGAAGCTGAAACCGACAACTGAGATTGGGATTTTTGTGGGGTACAATGATACTCCCCACAACTATCGAGTGTATTTTCCAAACATCAGAATGACTATTGTGCGACGGGATATAAAATTTGATGAAGAGAAAGGCATGCAGTTGTCCCTTGAGAGGGAGCTAGATTTGCATGCAAAGGAGGAATTCTTGGTTCCAAAGGATGAGCCTCAATATGTGGAGTAGCCACATGCGAACAATCATGGAGTCGCAAAAAACACTCATGCAGATCCATCCACTAGAAATGGTAGAAGCCGCATGACGGAAGTTGATAGATTGAGACTTGATGCAGCAGAGAATGTAGGAGGCCCTACTTCACTGCGCAGATAGAGACAATCTCAAGACAAGTTTACTGGATACATGGCTCTTATGAGCAAGTGTATTGTGACAAAACCATATTCCTTTCAGGATGTAGTGCACCAACCAATTTGGGTTGATGCAATGGTGGAGGAGTATGACTCCATTGTCAACAACAGTGCATGGGAGATTGTCCCAAGACCGGTTAGTAAATCAGTGGTTGGATCTAGATGGATCTACAAGGTAAAGAAAGCTATTGATGGGAGTGTGGATAAGTACAAAGCTAGATTTGTGGCGAGGGGATTCTCACAGATTGAGGGGATCGAATATGATGAGACTTTTGCACCAGTTACAAGGTACTCTTCCATTAGATCTATCCTTGCACTCTCAGCACAGATGGGGTGGCGTATTCATCAGATGGATGTAAAAACTGCGTTTCTCAATTGAGTTATTGAGGAAGAAGTGTACATAGAGCAGCCAGAAGGTTTCGAGATCTTTGACAGTGAGTCACATGTGTGCTGACTCAAGAGAGCACTATATGGGCTAAAGCAAGCACCTCGTGCTTGGTACACTCAGATTGACAGCTATTCTATCGAGTTGGGCTTCACCAAAATTGAAGTGGATGAAAACCTGTACCTGATGGTAAGATCTTGATTATCGTACTTTATGTTGATGATCTAATTTTGACAGGTGATGAGTAGCTGATACACTCATGCAAGGAGGATCTTGCAAGGGAGTTTGAAATGAAGGACGTGGGACTCCTTCATTTTTTCCTTGGTTTGGAAATATTGTAGCGGGATGGTGAAATTTTTGTTTCTAAAGGAAAGTATGCCAAAGAGATATTGGGTAAGTTTCACATGGAGAGCTGTGAACCCATAGACACTTCTCTTCCAGGAAATTGGAGGAAAGAGGATGCTAATTCTGGAGAAGTAGTGGATGCTACTATCTACAGGCAGCTAGTAGGTTCACTCATGTACTTAGTGAACACTAGACTAGACATTCGCTACATAGTTAACCAGCTGAGTCAAGATATGGTTAAGCCTACCAAGTTATTTTGGAAGGAGGAGAAGCATGTCTTGAGATATCTCCGGGTCACTACAGAGTATGGATTATGGCACAGACGAACAAAGGGAGTGAAGCTTCAAGGCTTCACGGATCCATATTGGGTAGTTATTCCATCAGAAAAAAAGAGCACATCAGGAGGGATATTCAACATAGGATCGACAACAGTTTCTTGGTACAACATGAAGCAACATTCTATGGAACTCGGTTTAGTGAAGGAAGAGTACATGGTAGCAAGTCAAGCTGCATGTGAGGCCATCTGTATGAGAAGGTCCTGGTTGGTTTGTTTGGTTCTCAGATGGATCCGACAATGATACATTGTGATAACTAGAGTTGCATTAATCTCTTGGTTAATCATGTGTTTCATGGTTGATCCAAGCACATAGACATCCGATACCACCATCTCAGAGATTGTGTTTAGAGGCACATAATGTTACTTCATTACATTCCAATGGAAGATCAGGATGCAGATATTTTGACGAAGGTGCTCACCAGGAGAAAATTTTAATACCATAGAGGCAAGATCAGGGTGAAGGATAATCCCTTTCTTGTTGAGAGGGAGTGTTGAAGTCCAACAAGAAATTGCAGCACCTACACTAGTGTGGGAGCAAGAGGTCCAATCAACACCTACACTAGTGTGGGACCAGGAGGTTTTAGCAACACCTACACTGGTGTGGACTAAATTTGGTGTAGTGTCTATTTTAATTTTCCCTTAATTTACTATTATTAGTTGCATGCATGTCAGTTCTAGTGGAGACCCACTTGAGATATAGGTGAAAGGGATGTTAACTGTCAATTGTAGGATTATTGGGTTGCACCCGTGCAACCCAACACTCATTTTATTTCCCATGATCCTTGTGCACTTTAGGAAGGCAAAAATTCCCAAAGAATATGGATTACATTCATCAGGAATTGAGCAAGCAAGGCAGGTGGGTTAGAGGCTCAAAATTGGCTAAGTGTTGGTCAGTGTTGTCCAGGATAGCGTGAGACAATTAGCTGAGTAAAAGAGACTCTTGTGAGAAGAGTGTATTGTAATTGTTTCATGTATCCATGCTAAATATAAAATAGAAGATAGTGGGGTTTCGAGCAACAAGCTTTCCTTGGGAAATTATTTGTGTTGTGGTTTGATTGATTGTTCTTTTCTTCATGTGATTGGCGATTCTGTTTAATTTCTGCAATTGATTTGTAGAAGTGATTCAATATCTAGCTTTAGTACATTGTTATATTGGATTGAATCCATGAAATGCATATTTTTTGTGTAATTTCTACAGTTATTTATATATAGTCTCCTGCTAATGCATTGTTTTCCGAGGTATACAGTCAACGAAACCAGAGAGGTTGCTTTGACTATGCCTTCTTCGCACCACACGGATCCAACACTACTCCAGGCAACTTAATGCTAGCTTACTCCTCAGGTCATGTAGCCACACCAAAGCTCAACAGTCGACTCGCTCTCCAAAATCGACTCTCCATATCAATCCTCTACATGTGAAATAGCTCACATGGTGTTTGTTGCGTCTACACGCAGTTCTATAACACAACAACAAGCTCATACATAGTTTACTCCTCACAGTGACTGAACAATCCAGGTTGGTTATCCTCAACCTAACTCCACGATCACTCCATAGGATGACAGTATTGACGAGTCAAAGCAAAGCTCTTTTGGTGCGCATCTTTCACTGTCTCTCTACAACACACCTTAAATCTCACACACAATAGACGCCACACACAATTGCACTCAACACAAGACCTCACCACCGTCATTCACAATGACACAATCGAGCCCTTACAACCAATGCTCTGATCCTATATTAGAGTTGAAAAGTCAAATCAAGAGCTTCACACAAGCTTCAGACTCACACACGTCTTTACACCACATGCTCAATAGCCTCATGAGCTCTCACAACTATCACAAATCAACTTCTACCCCAACAAGCTCTTAAGACCCTCGCTCAACACAAACACTCGACTACAAACACTCGTCACGTTTATAAACACTCCCGACCTAAAATCCACTGGCTCTGATACCATGAAAGAAATTGAAGACTCAGTGAGAGCTTGATGATTGCATTTTAGTAGTTGAACGATCTATATGTGAAGTTTCTTGAAGATTATGTAAAATTTTGCAAGTGACTCAATTAGGATTTTAAGCCTCTTTTGTCAAATTATTAAACACATAAACATGGAATTTAAACTGATTTTTTGCAGAAAAATCATAAAACAATATCACCATAATAGTAAACACACAACAATAATTGATGAAGGAGTTTACCCCTCCTGGGGTATGTCTTGTGGTCTAGCTTCAAATGGTTGGGAATATTTCATTATGCTCAAAAAATGGTATTTATGTCAAGTAACAGTGCTCAAATGGCTATACTGATAGCTCCAATGGCTTCATAGCACTAAAAAATCCCTATCTTGCCTCTTTTTGCTCCCAAAAAGGATAAAAATTGAAGAAGTTATGAGCCTCCCAAGTTCTTTAGCTATATGTCCTACAATTTCGCCCCAAAAAGCACTAACGAGGAAACATTTTCTCCAACTACTAGCGCAAATCGTGGGTTCGTTAATTTTCCCAATAATGGCTATAGGCCAAATATTTTAAATAAATATATGTGAGGGCTGAGTCTGCCCTTGCAAGTTGTCACATGACATTTAATATGATCGAGGATTAGGGGCTACACCCCGCCCCCATCCCAAACCATTCAGTGCATTAACATTTAAATAAATGTTTTGAACTATATATGTTAAGAATCATAGTGTGTCACGTTGGTAGGGCATTGGTCTTATAGCTTGGAGGTCGCGTATTCAAATCTGTCGGAGTGCTTTTTGCCCATAAAAAAATTTTGGTCAGCCACAAGGGCACCACGTGGCGACCTCTGGTTGGCCCACATGTCGTTCCCTAGTTGGTCTAACCATCAATCAATAGAAATACATCATTTCCTATCCAATATGAATGTGACAAGTTGTGGCCAATCATTGACTGAAAAATTCAACTCAACCAACAAAGTCAGGGTCCAGTCAGCAATACGGACTACTGACGAGGCAACCCTATAAATCCGAAAACAATTTTTGTTTTTTTCTTCCAAAATGAATAGATCGTGATTGCAAGAGAATAAAATGTCAATTTTTTTTGGAACTAATTGTGTTAGATTTAGAACGACGAGATATACGCAAGCACAAAGGTTTCGTACGATTATGAGAACTTTGAATTTTGAGCATAAATTTTATCCACCAGATCATTCCTCCCCATTTTAAGCTTTTGGACCTCCAAAATCTTTTTATCTTTCAGTAAAAATATGAGGGCTCAGCTCCCTCACCCTTCCAATCTTCATCCACTTAAAATTACTTGAATGCGGCATTTTGAGCTTTTCTTGAAAACTGTTCATTTTCCCTGAATTTGGAGACCTTGACTTGTTGTTTTAGATACCATCTTGCTGCAATTTCCCTGGATTTGCAGAAAAAAAACCTATCCTGAAAGGAACAAAAACATTCCCACCTTGGTTGTCAATGAAAGGAAACTTAAACAACTTCAGATTATTCTCACCTTGAACACTGTCAACGCAACGATGTTTAACATGTATTGCCTTGTGCTTGGCTCGACTCTTGACCAAATGTGATCGCCATCGCCATGCATCATCCAATTTCAAATAAAGCACTTTGTGAAATCCAAAAAAAGGAATTTTGAACCTAATGCAGTCTTTGTAAAATTTCTTTGGCACTTTCTCTTTGACCTTTGCACTCTCTTGCACTCGCATGTTGTTCATATCACTTCTAACAATGATGCATGTTGCTACAATTGTACCTCATCTTGCTTACCTCTTTTAGGAGGCAATAAGTTAGACTCCTGAAACATATTATCACAACCATTAGCAACCTCAATGGAATCATAATTTTCATTTGATGCATCTCCTTGAAAAGCCTCATTCACAACATCTTCATGCTTGAAAATTAACAAAGAAATTTTTTGACTAGCATTCACAATTCTCTTCATTTTTCTAGCATGCATAAGAGACAAATTCATCTTCTTACTATGTGCTCTAACAATGTACTCAATCCCATTCTTGAACAAGTGATACTTATTCTCATGGCGATGAAATATTTCTCTCCTATCATAAATATATGGGCTTCCCAAAATAATACCAGAAATATCAATTAAAACAACATCAAGTTCAACTTCATCAAGAAATTTTGCAGTGATTGCAAATATAAGTATGCACTTCCTTGTCACCTATAAATTTGCATTCTTACATGTCCAACCTAAAGGATAGGGTCTTGGATGAGGACTGGTCTCTAAATTCAACTTCTTGACTAAGTATTCAAAAATAAGATTTGCTTGTGAACCACTATCAAATAGGGTGTCAATCTTGGTATGCTTTGAAATAACTCTAACATGGAAAAACTCAATTTTGGTTTCTTCATTTCAAGTACTTTTGAGACAACTTGAAGAACTAGTACTTGCAATGTCCTTACCTTTAAAACCCATTTCTACTATTTTTGTTTCATCTCCGGAATACGAACCTAAATCATGTGTTATTGTTGCAATTGTCTTCTCCTTCTCCTTGTTTTTAAGCTTACTGGGTCTCATCTCTGGATGAAGTTTCCAACAATGATCTTCATCATGTCCATCTTTGGAACAATGTTTGCATGTGAGTTTTTGTTTCTCTGTCTTGATAGATGCATTATTCTTACCTTTGCCCTTGAAATTACCCTTTCCTTTTACTCCAGACTCAAAGGTATCCTCACTTGTCTCATCTGAAACATGTTTCCCTCTTGCCTCTAGATGTGTGGCTTTCATACAAACTTCATCTAAATTTGAAGGATTAAACTTGAGAATATTATGTCTTAGGTAAATATGCAAATCTTCATTGTATTTCAACAAAGTGTCTTGAGATGTCAAATATACACCCATAATTAGTGCTCTTCTCGTAAATTCTTGAGTATAGTTTTGCATACTTTTTCCTTTACCTTGCCTAAAGCTTTTTCAGTCCACTATAGCCTTTTGCATGTATGCTAATGGATAAAATTTTCTTCTCAAGGAAACAACAAAATCATTCCAAGTGGTTAAAAATTTACCATGTTTCTTCATTTCCTCTTGATTTTTGGCTTTCCACCAAATAAGAGTTTCACTTTCTAATTGCAATGAAGCAAGCTAAATATTTGTGTCATCATCGTTGATTCCTTTGATCCAACAATACACTTCAAGCTGACATACCCAATCGTCTAATATTTTAGAATCTACCTCTCCATCATGCATAGGAAAATCAAACTTAATGTCAAGCTTTAGAAATGGAATTTTTCCATGACCTTTTGGAGAATGTGGAGGTGATTTTGAAGGGCTTGTTGTGGTAGAAGATGATGGTGAACATGGTGGTGAGGATGGAGGTGAAGAGAATGGTTGTGTTAAAGGTGGTTTTTCACCATTCCCATTACCTTTTGGAGTCTTATCTCCATCTCCTCCTTCTCTTTTTAAAGACTTCTCTCCCTTTGGAGGATTACAAATCTCACCTTGCATCCTTGTGATTCTCTCCTCATAGATAACTTTCACCATTCTTGTCATATCAAAGAATGTTTTCTTGAAGTCTTTTTCATCCTCTGACATATTTTCAATCTCTCCTTCATGTGACATACTTGATGAAGCTTCAACTGCAATTTTAGGTAGAATTTGTAGTGGAGATTGTGGCAAACTTGTTCTCCATGCCCTTGACCTCACTTGAGGACTTGCAACTACAAGCTTTCCTTCTCTTCTTTTGAGCTTCAACCTTATAGCCATCACATACACTTGCAAACAATTAAACCCTCAAAACAACAAATAAAACCTAATCTCTGATACCAAACTTATTTGTATGTGAAGTTGCTTGAAGATTATATAAAATTTTGCAAGTGATTCAATTAGGGTTTTAAGCCTCTTTTATCAAATTATTAAACACATAAACATGAAATTTAAACTGAGTTTTAGCAGAAAAAACATAATACTATATCACCATAACAATAACACACACAACAACAATTGATGAAGGAGTTCACCCCTCTTGGGCTACGTCTCCTTGTTTAACTTCCAATGGTTGGGCCTTTTTCATTATGCTCAAAAAATGGTGTTTACATCAAATTACAGTGCTCAAATGGATGTACTGATAGCTCCAATGGCTTTAGAGCACTCAAAAACCCCTGTCTAACCTCTTTTTGCTCCCAAAAAGTATAAAAACTAAAGAAGTTATAAGCCTCCCTAGCTCTTCAGCTATTCGTCCTACAAATTCGTCTTTCCTGCGAACCACCCTACAAATTTGCCCCAAAAAGTGCTAAGGGGGCAACATTTTCTCCAACCGTTGGCGCATATCGTGGGTTCGTTAATTTTCCCAATAACAACTATAGACCAAATATTTTAATAAAATATATGTGGGGGTCGGGTTTGCCCTCGCTAGTGGTCACATGACATTTAATGTGATCGAGGGCTAGGGGTTAAACCTCGCCCCCATCCCAAACCATTCGGTGCATTAACATTTAAATAAACATTTTGAACTATGTTAAGAATCATAGTGTGGCGCGTTGGTAGGGCATCAATCTTGTAGCTTGGAGGTTGCATGTTCAAATTCGCCGGAGTTCTTTCCACCCATAACAAAATTTTGGCCAGCCACTAGGGCGCCATGTGGCGACCACTGGTTGGCCCACATGACATTCCTATTTGGTCTTACCATCAACCATTAGAAACACAACATTTCCCATCCAATCTGAATGCGAAAAGTGGCGGCCATCCATTGACCGAAAAATTCAAAGTCAGCTAGCACAGTGAGGGTCCAGTCAGCAGTATGAACTGCTGACTGTGTAGCCATGTACATCCAAAAAAAAAAATTGTTGTTTACCCAAAAGAACAGATCGTGATTGCAGGAACATGCTGAGTCGTTTTTGTGCGAAACGAATTGCGCAAGATTTAGAACTACGAAATCCATGCAAGCACACCGGTTTCGTTCCATTATGAGAACTTTGAATATAGAGCATAACTTTAATCTACCGAATCGCTAAAATTTATACATCAATTCATTCAGAGAATCTACATGGATTGCACCGACTATATTTATTACTTACCTAAGCTTGCTGACTCCTGACAATTATTAACTCTTAACTTTTACTATGTCGACTATTGAATAATAATGGACAACGTCGTGATTAATACACTAACAATCCTTATCTCTTTCAATACATAAACAATTAATTCAATGTGTACATGTTTTGAAGAATGAATTGGTGAGAGAAAAAGAAAGGTGTTGTATATCTATTATATGTTTTTGGATTTTTTGAAAAGTGAAATAATTTTTAGTTAAACTTTGATGTTTTATTATTTAGAATTAGTTTTTAATTGTATATATAAATTCAATACAACTAAAAATCCACTTATAATTCCAAGAAATTCTTACTAAATTTTGATAAAACAATAAACCACAAAAAAAACTTGTAGATCAAAAAAATAAACCATAGAAATCCTTGTAAACCACAAAACAAAAAATTAAATTTCTTTGTGTCAATTATGATTTCATAATTCTGGCATTCGTGCAACCTTTTGGGTTTCAGAAATATTTTTATTTGCGTACCATGCACTGGAATCTCTCCAATACCGCCTTTGCTTCGTTTTGGGAATATATATTGATTGGCTTATTTTACATTTGAATTTTTTAAAAATGTCAAATTGTATCTGTCCATAACATTCCATATCGAAACATATGTACGAACAGAAATATGGAGAAGAAAAAACATATGGACAAACAGAAAATGTGAGGAAGAAAAAACAGTGTGTATGGTCATTTGAGTCCAATTTTCCGGAATGAAACATATAGATTCCAATTTATAAATATAGGTGAGAGATTACGTAGAATTTGATGAAGTAAAATGTCATTAAAATAATTAAATTTAATAAATAAAACTGTCATGTACACAAGTAATAGTTAAAAATTAACCAATAATTTAACATGTTGTAAAGTCTTAGTAACATATCCAATCATTTTCTATCCAACAACGAAGGAATGGATAATATGAACAGAGGGAATATGAAACACATTACTCTCATTTTCCGTGTAGAATTGTTGTTCCACTTCAGTTCAAAAGGATACTCTCCCTATTTAGTTAAATGTCAAACTCGGATGACACGCCAACCAAATATACCCATGGATATACATGTGAAAACTTTAAAAAAATTGTAGATTCCAAATCAAAAGTCGTTGAATAGTCTTATCACCACTACAAACAAAATGTCTGACTGGGCACTAATGGATGAAACCCAAAAAGAACAATGTTTAGATAAAGGTCAATGGAAAACCGTTCCCATCGTATTGCATCGAGCAATAGTTCTAGGGATCAACTTGGCTAATGTTGACATCCTTGAGAGGTTATATCCAGAAAATTCAGTTTTTGAGTAGCTTAAGAAGAATTACTGGATAATCTATTCCGGAAAATTTCAAACTAGTTTTTCTTTTAAAGCCTTTCCTCTTTCCTTCGTTCCATCCTAATTAATTTTGCGCCAAAATCATATAAATTTAGGTGGGTTATATATATATATATATATATATATATATATATATATATATATAAAATTAAGTTGAGGTTAAGGCTAACCCAATTTATTTATTGAATGGAAGAACAATCAACTTAGAATGAGATGTTTATATTAAGATTGTGTGAAGTATAAGAGGAGTTTTTGGTATAGTTTTAATCTTCATAGTAACTTATATTCTCAATTTATTGGAAGAAATGCTTCTATGTGTTGTCATGAGTTGTTATCGAGAGTTCTCAAACGTCAATCTAGAAATTGTTGTTTCCTATGTGTGAGTTTTAGTTATGATCTAGATGTGTCAAAGTCAATGTTTTATGTCCTATTATATTTATAACTATTATGATCAATAAATATGTCAAAGTGTGATTTGTGTGTGACTTTGTTTTCTATCTAAATTTCTCTCATGATGCTTGACTCCCTCAAGGGAGCGCCATGAAGATTACAAAGACTTGAGGATTAATTCTATGTATAAATTAGCATAGAGCGCGTGAAAATAATTTGCAGAGTGTGATAATTAATTTGTTGTATGATTGTTTTGAGTGAATGTTTAATTTGTGTGTGGATCTGCATTCCTTTGTGCAATATTTTTTTTTTCCTATGTGTGAGTATATTATATTGTGTTTTTGTGGATACTTGTGTGGGCTACTCAATACAAAGTTGTGCATATTATTTCAATGTAAGAATAGTCACGACATTGTCACGTGTAAATCTTAAATCCACTTTCCATTGAAATGGAGGCTGAAGAGGTCAAATCACATTTGGAAAATTCAGATCGTGTGTTGCAATGTGCAATTGTATTGACTTTCCGTAGGGTGCCATCGTCTATGGTAGAGCTACAATTGGTGGGATCAACTAGCATCACTATCACAACCATCTTCAATTTCAGAAATGAAACGAGCGTGTTCCAATGGGCATATCGCCAAGGTGTAGGACTTGGGTTTGTGGAAGACTTCATGTGATGAAAATCCCGTCAATTGAGGAGGCATTGATATCAGTGTGGGATTCCATTCCAAATTGGTAGGAGAAACAAGAAAAAATATTTGACCACACAGATTCGTGGACCTGCAGACGTTCTTGTAGATAGCAGAATCTCGTCGACAACAACTCACGCATAGTATAATTTATCAAAATTTTGTATCTGCACATCTATCACGATACTGCTGCAAGGAATAACCTCATTGTATAGAATGAGAAGCCGAGTAATCTAGAGCAACAGATGGAGGTCTTGGAAGCCCTTATGGCCACAACCAAGAATTCCTCTTATGAGTTTTAGCAACGACTCTTATCTTCCAGTCGTTTGACATAGAGAAAATAAATGCAAGAAGAAGCCTTTGGATCAGAGTGTCCACACAGTTTATTAAAATTCTTATGGAAGACAGGAGGTTAAATGCCAATGAATGTGATCACACAGTTGTTAGGGTTTCAACAGGTGAAGGTGAGAAGCGTGGGCTCTCCAATATTGCTGAATTATGGAAGGATTATGCACAGTTGGTCAAGTTCGATGACCAATCTTGGAAAACTCAGTGGCTTGTTTTTCAAATTGAAGAAGTTGAGCACCGTGGAGAAGTTGATAATGGTGTTTGTTCTTATACTAGCACAACCACATAGTAAAAACTAATGTGGTTGATATACGCGGATAGGCGTATATAAAATAGATTTACAACCACATTTACCAATGTGGTTGATATACCCCGATAGACCTATATCCACTACCCATCACATTAATTTATATATCAATAAATAAATATTATATATAATAAATTTATTATATTAACTTGAAAAATATATATATTATATATTAATAAGAATAATAATATATTAAATATATAAATTATGATTAAAATCACAAAAAATATTATATATATATATTAATAATATTATAAAAATATTAATAATATATATTAAAAATATTTATTAATATATTAAAAATATTAACTATATACATACTATAAATTAACTTGAAATATATATAATATATATTAATATAAAAAAATATTAATAATATATAATAATTTAATATATCATATATGGCTATATTTTTAATAAAGCAAAAGAACTAATAATATATTAATAATATATATTATATCATAGTTGGTTATATTATTAATAATATATATTAATAATATTATAATATTACTAATAATCATTATTAATAAATATTTCAATATTTATTTATAATTATAATTAGTAATATTATAATATTATTAATATTACTAAATAAATATTAAAATATTATAATATAACTAATAATCATTATCAATAGATATTTGAATATTTATTTATAATATATAATATTAATAATATTATAATATTACTAATAATCATTATTAATAAATATTTCAATATTTATTTATAATTATAATTAGTAATATTATAATATTATTAATATTACTAAATAATTATTAAAATATTATAATACTATTAATATATATTATTAATAATATTATAATATTAGAAATAATCATTATTAATAAATATTTGAATATTTATTTATAATGAATATTAGTAATTTTATAATATTATTAATATATACAAAAATATATTATATATATTTTTTATATTATAATAAGTATTAATAATATATATTAAAAATATCTATTAATATATTATTAATATTAACTATATACATACTATAAATTATCTTGAAATATATATAATATATAATAATAATATTTATTAATATAAAAATAATAAAAATAATATTTAATATTTTAATAATTATTTATATATTAATATCATAGATGGTTATATTATTAATAAACCAGAAAAACTAATAATATATTAATAATATTATAATAATATTTATTATATATTAATAATATTATTATAATATTATAATATTACTAATAATCATTATTAAACTCAAGAGAGTAATAAACCATATGAAACAAAATTTAAAAACAAAAAACCTAAGAGACTAATAAACCCTAACAATTAATATTTTAAAGTGAAGATATTAATAAACCCAAGGGATAATTAATAATACAAACCCAATGTCATCATAAACCAAAGGTTTAAATATTATAAACCATAGGAATTGGTGAACCCAAGGGATAAATATTATAAACATAAGGGATAAAAAATAAAAACACAAGAGATTAATAAACCAAAAGAACTAATCAACCCAAGGGTTTAATATTATAAAGCAAAGGAATCAACGAACCCAACGAATAAATATCATAAACCTAACGGATGAATATTATAAACAATAAAGATTAATAAACGCTAAGAATTAATATTTTAAACTGAAAAATCTAAGAAATTAACAAACCCTGAGAAATAGTATTTTAAACTCAAGAGAGTAATAAACCGAATGTGTGATTAACATTATAAACCCAAGAGTTTAATACTATAAACCAAATCAATTGGTGAACCCAAGGGAAAACCATTATCCAAAAAATTATAAACCAAACGAATTGGTGAACCCAAGGAAATTTATTTAAACATTGAGACAATTGTTGTCACAATGCGATGTTGGACCAACTGTGACCAAGGTTGGCCATTGGTGACTTTCCTATTGAGGCAATCTTTGTCAGAATGTGACATTTGATCATGGATGACATTGATCAAGTATTCATATTATAAACCAAAAGAACTAATACACCCAAGTGTTTAATATTATAAACCAAAGGAATTGGTGAACCCAAGGGACAACCATCAGCCAACAAATTATAAACCAAAAGAAATTGGTGAACCCAATGGAATTGATTTAAACATTGAGAGAATTTTTGTCACAATGCGACGTTGGACCAACTATGAGCAGGGTTGGCCATGGGTGACTTTCATATTGAGACAATATTTGTCAGAATGTCACATTTGATCATGGATGACATTGATCAATTATTCATATTCTAAACCAAAAGAACTAATAAAACCAAGGGTTTAATATTATAAACCAAAGGAATTGGTGAACCCAAGGGACAACCATTACCCAACAAATTATAAACCAAAAGGAATTGGTGAACCCAAGGGAATTGATTTAAACATTGAGACAATTGTTGTCACAATGCGATGTTGGACCAACTATTACCATGGTTGGCCATGGGTGATTTTCATAATGAGACAATGTTTCTCATAATGTGTCATTTGATCATGGACGACATTGATCGATTATTCATATTATAAACCAAAAGAACTAATAAACCCAAGGGTTTAATATTATAAACCAAAGGAATTGGTGAACCGAAGGGGATTGATTTAAACATTGAGACAATTGTTCTCACAATGCGACATTTGATCATGGATGACATTGATCGATTATTCATATTATAAACCAAAAGAACTTATAACCCCAAGGGTTTAATATTATAAACCAAAGGAATTGGTGAACCCAAGGGAATTGATTTAAACATTGAGACAATTGTTGTCGCAATTCGACATTGGGCCAACTAATAAACCCAAGGGTTTAATATTATAAACCAAAGGAATTGGTGAACCCAAGGGAATTGATTTAAACATTGAGACAATTTTTGTCACAATGCGACGTTCGCATTAACCCTTGTCCAAGTGTGTGAACCCATAAAGAACTAATAAACACAAGGGTTTAATATTATAAACCAAAGGAATTGGTGAACCCAAGGGAAAACCATTACCCAACAAATTATAAACCAAAGGAATTGGTGAACCCAAGGGAATTGATTTAAACATTGAGACAATTGTTGTCAGAATGCGACGTCCGACCAACTATGACCATGGTTGGCCATGGGTGATTTCCATATTGAGACAATGTTTGTCAGAATGTGACATTTGATCATGGATGACATTGATCGATTATTTATATTATAAACCAAAAGAACTAATAAACCCAAGGGTTTAATATTATAAACCAAAGGAGTTGGTGAACCCAAGGGAAAACCATTACCCAACAAATTATAAACCAAAGGAATCGGTGAACCCAAGGGAATTCATTTAAACATTAAGACAATTGTTGTCACAATGCGACGTTGGACAAAGTATGACCATGGTTGGCCATGAGTGATTTTCATATTGAGACAATATTTGTCAGAATGTGACATTTGATCATGGATGACATTGATCGATTATTCATATTATAAACTAAAAGAACTAATAAACCCAAGGGTTTAATATTATAAACCAAAGGAATTGGTGAACCCAAGGGAATTGATTTAAACATTGAGACAATTGTTGTCGAATGCGACGTTGGGCCAACTAATAAACCCAAGGGTTTAATATTATAAACCAAAGGAATTGGTGAACCCAAGGGAATTGATTTAAACATTGAGACAATTGTTGTCACAATGCGACGTTCGACCAACTATGACCATGGTTGGCCATGAGTGATTTTCATATTGAGACAATATTTGTCGGAATGTGACATTTGATCATGGATGACATTGATCGATTATTCATATTATAAACCAAAAGAACTAATAAACCCAAGGGTTTAATATTATAAACCAAAGGAATTGGTGAACCCAAGGGGATTGATTTAAACATTGAGACAATTGTTCTCACAATGCGACATTTGATCGTGGATGACATTGATCGATTATTCATATTATAAACCAAAAGAACTAATAACCCCAAGGGTTTAATATTATAAAGCAAAGGAATTGGTGAACCGAAGATAATTGATTTAAATATTGAGACAATTGTTGTCACAATGCGACGTTCGACCAACTATGACCATGGTTGGCCATGGGTGATATTCATATTGAGACAATGTTTGTCAGAATGTGACATTTGATCATGGATGACATAAACCCAAGGGTTTAATATTATAAACCAAAAGAATTGGTGAACCCAAGGGAAAACCATTACCCAACTAATTATAAACCAAAGGAATTGGTGAACCCAAGGGAATTGATTTAAACATTGAGACAATTGTTGTCACAATGCGACGTTCGACCAACTATGACCATGGTTGGCCATGGGTGATTTTCATATTGAGACAGTGTTTGTCAGAATGTGACATTTGATCATGGATGACATTGATCGATTATTTATATTATAAACCAAAGGAATTGGTGAACCCAAGGGAAAACCATTACCCAACAAATTATAAACCAAAGGAATTGGTGAACCCAAGGGAATTGGTTTAAACATTGAGACAATTACTGTCAGAATGCGACGTTCGACCAACTATGACCATGGTCAGCCATGGGTGATTTTCATATTGAGACAATGTTTGTCAGAATGTGACATTTGATCATGGATGACATTGATCGATTATTTATATTATAAACCAAAAGAAGTAATAAACCCAAGGGTTTAATATTATAAACCAAAGGAATTCGTGAACCCAAGGGAAAACCATTACCCAACAAATTATAAACCAAAGGAATTGGTGAACCCAAGGGAATTCATTTAAACATTGAGACAATTGTTGTCACAATGCGAGATTGGACCAAGTATGACGATGGTTGGTCATGGCTGATTTCATATTCAGACAATTTGATGATGGATGACATTGATCGATTATTCATATTATAAACCAAAAGAACTAATAAAACCAAGGGTTTAATGTTATAAAACAAAGGAATTGGTGAACCCAAGGGAATTGATTTAAACATTGAGACAATTGCTGTCACAATGCGACGTTCGACCAACTATGACCATGGTTGGCCATGAGTGATTTTCATATTGACACAATATTTGTCGGAATGTGACATTTGATCATGGATGGCATTGATCGATTATTCATATTATAAACCAAAAGAACTAATAAACCCAAGGGTTTAATATTATAAACCAAAGGAATTGGTGAACCCAAGGGAATTGATTTAAACATTGAGACAATTATTGTCGCAATGCGACGTTGGGCCAAGTATGACCATGTTTGGCCATGGGTGATTTTCATATTGATACAAGGGTTCAATATTGTAAACCAAAGGAATTGGTGAACCCAAGGGAATTGATTTAAACATTGAGACAATTGTTGTCACAATGCGACGTTGGACCAACTATGACCATGGTTGGAAATGGGTGATTTTCATATTGAGACAATATTTGTGAGAATGTGACATTTGATCATGGATGACATTGATTGATTGTTCATATTATAAACCAAAAGAACTAATAAACCCAAGGGTTTAATATTATAAACCAAAAGAATTGGTGAACCGAAGGCAAAACCATTACCCAACAAATTATAAACCGCAAGTGATCAATCTACCTTACTGATTGTTAATATTATAAACCGACGTTGGACCAACTATGACCATGGCTGGCCATGGGTGATTTTAATATTGAGACAATATTTGTTAGAATGTGACATTTGATCATGGATGACATTGATCAACTATGACTAATGCTAATTAACAATGGTTTCCCATGGTTGATTTTCATATTGAGTCAGTGTTTTTCATAATGTGAAATTGGACCATGCATTAGTATTAAAGTCTATGACTAATATTTAAAACCCAATATTTGGGGAACCTAAGGGAAAAATATTAAGAACATAAGAGATCAAAAAGGCCAAGGGATACCTATAAAAAACAAAAAAAATTAGTAAAGGCTAGGAATAAATATTTTGAATACAAATGAATGGAAAACTCACATGATTAATAAAGAGATTAATAAATTTTAGGAATCAATATTTTAAAAATATTGTTTATCACTAATGATGTTAATACTATTTATATTAATAGTGTAAATTTTGATATCAATAGTAATATCATTCGTAATATTAATCATCATATTTTTAGAGTGAATATAATTAAAAAAGAATATTAATAAAAAACATATTATTGTTATTATTTAAATGTTATTAATAATTTTAATAAACGTTAATCATGTTTGAAACTTATTGTTATTAATACAATTATGAAAATTAATGTAATTAATCATATTAATATTAATATTAATATTATTTATCAATATTAATGTTAATAAGATTTATATTAACAATATTAATGTAATTAATCACATTAATAATATTAATAAAATGTTATTAATATTATTGTTATAATTTAAATGTTATTAATAATTTTAATAAACCTTAATCATGTTTGAAACTTATAGTTATTAATACAATTACGAACATTAACGTAATTAATTGTTAATATAACGAATATTAATAAATTAAAATAATAATAATAAATAGTATTGTAAATTAAAATTTGCTACATTATTGTTAATACTAAATGTTGGTAATATTATTTATTAATATTAATATTAATAATATTAAAAATAATATTCTTATTCTTATTCAAATTAATTAATATTAATAATAAAACTTATTTATTTATTAATATTAGTATATTCCTACATATTAATTATTTAATATCAAATACTAATACAAATTATTATTAGAGTAATAAATATATAACAAAGTATAATAATAGTTAATATATTATTATTATTAACTTTAATATTAATATTGATAATATTAATTAATACTAATATCAATAACATTTAATTAATATTAAGAGTGACGTAAATATTAATATTTGTTAATAGTGGGTAACATTAATTTTAATATTAATATCAAAATATATTATTCGCCTTTGTAAATTTTTAATAATATTATGATTAATAATTTTAATTATTAAATAATGTTGATTATAGCTCAAAAAAATAAAATAAAATAAAAATTGCACTCCTAAGTTTGTGAAAAGTATAGGTAAACTTACAAAACCTCTATAAATCAAATTGCCATTATTCTATTTATTCCAAAGATAATTGCTACTAATCAAATATCCATGAAATTTGTACTAGTCAATATCTAATATTTTCATTTTTTTTAAAGTGTAGATATTAAATTTATTAGAATCTCAAATTTATTAGAATCATTGAGAGTAAAAAAAACAAATAAAAAAACACATTATATTAACAAATTAAAATTATCCTATAATTAATTTGATTATTTCATTTTTTTATATTTAATTAAACTACAATATCAAAAATAAATATAAAATATGAAAATAAATTTGAATAAATTACAATTATGTGAATATTAAAATTAATAAATTGAAACACCATAATAGTAAATCAAAATGATTTTAGTAAACAATATTTTAAAAAATATTGCAATATATTAAATTTAATAATTAAATAAACAATATAATAAACAATATTGAATATAACGTCTACATTAAAATAAAAGACCGTGGAAAAATATTTCCAGACCATAAAATAACATTAAAATCATGCTCAATACTAACATATATCTGCCGAAATCAAGTAGAGATAACACGTCAGAAAACTACGTCAATGCATTATTCACTTGTTATCTTTCCATTTTCATGAGGTTATTATTCTACCTTTTATATGAATATAGATATATATTGCTCTATTAAAATTATATATATATATATATATATATATATATATATATATATATATATATGACCAGGTAAGACTAATGAGCCCCAGTGAGCCTTATTTGATGTCAACAAAAGAATCTAATGAGCTCCAAGGTCGCTATAGATAGACTACTTTAAAAAGTCAAGAAGATTGAAAGTGGATGTAAGTAAAAGTAAGACATTCTAAAACAAAGTGCTTTTCATCTTCCATCTTTTTCTATATATAATTTAATTTTAATTTTATCATTTTTTTAATTTTATTTTTATTATCAAATATTTACGTTAAATTAATAAAAATAATACATTCTTAAAATAAATAATATAATAATCTAATATATAAAAATATTATATTCAACCTAAATCGTTGTATGTTTATTCAAGTTTCGATATTTTTAGTAAAATTTTTAAAAAAATATTGCAATATATTAAATTTAATAATTAAATAAACAATATAATAAACAATATTGAATATAACGTCTACATTAAAATAAAAGACCGTGGAAAAATATTTCCAGATCATAAAATAACATTAAAATCATGCTCAATACTAACATATATCTGCCGAAATCAAGTAGAGATAACACATCAGAAAACTACGTCAATGCAGAACTCGATGTCTTAATTCCCCATCGCATCAACTATATTCAGAATTTGTCAATTTGTGGTGTTCATATGGTAAATTAAATTAAATTAACATTAAATACTAACACATCTACTGCGAGATATATATCAAACACTGTAAACAAGAATTCGACTAATCACATATGAATTATGAAGATTTGGGCTTAAGTGCGACTTAAAGAATACCCGTTTCAAAGCCATAATTTCTATCGCAATATAAATCCATTTAAAAAACAAATAATCTCAGTCCTGTCCATGTAAACAGAGTATGTTGAATGGAAGTCAACAAAGGGTCACATTGTCCTTTCCTGGTTTTGTTTGAAGAACAAAATTAGCAGACGGAACTCCTTTAAACCATTTACTGATTGAACGCAATGCAAGAAAACTATGTCATTTTCTGATTGAACGCATAACAAGAAAACTATCTACATGTACCTGACCGTTGAGACAGAAATGAGAGCATATTGGTGCGTTTAGAAGCAAAAGAGAGAACGTGGACGTGTCGTGCAACGTGTATTGAAAAGGAAGACTAAGTGTAAGGCACACACAGTAGAAGGCTTCCGCCATGAAGGTCTGTTCATGCAGTGTCGAGCCATTGTGCCGCCTGTCGCTGGGCTTCAGGACCTCGACAGAGATTGATCCCGCGCCCTGGATCATTGTAAGATCGCTATTATTCCCCAAGAAAGAGTTCTCTACTATGTGATATTCGTGTCCATTTATATTAAGCAATGAAAAAAAAATTCCTCAAAATTAACTAAGTTACTCTTAAAATAAGGCACCATTAACCATACCGGAAGGCTACGATTAAAATGCCATTTAAGACGTTATTGTATGATCTACACCATCATCAGTAACACGACATCAGCTTCTGATAAGCCATGCGTCTGTGTTTCAGAATGTATTTCAAAATGCTGGATGCGCAGGAATCGGTTAAATGGGAATGAAACCCTATCTTCCTTGCCGGATGAAGATTCCCTAGTTCTGTTATTCTGTAGCGGATAGACACCCATCTTATTCCTTATATCTGTACACAGCACGATTACTTTGGTTTACAAATGTATTGTAAAACCCTTCCCGGGCTAGGGAACGCGCCTCAAAATTGTATTCTGAATAAATACGTTCCAATTTAAAGCTTGCACAAGCAAACTGTGAAGCAAGTTGCCGGCTCGTCTTCTTGAATTTCCATGGAAGAGACGATGCGTTCCACTCCTCCACCGTTACCCCCGATTTGAAACCACCAGGCGCCCTTGTCCGCGGGCGCCTTCAGACACTTGGCATAATAGTTTCACACACTTATGGATGTATGCTACAATGAGTTGCTCATGCGCTGCGACTGTTAAATTCCCCATATCGGTTTCCATAGCCGCATGTCTACGAAGAGACAAGCAGTCTTGTAATGAGCAACGTGCGGCCCATCAACGTGGTGGTTATGGGATGGGAGGATTTCTTAATTTGATAAGTGGCGGTCAGCAAATGGCACAGTAAATTTTTAATCCAGATTTGTAAAAAATTAATTTAAGTATGGTTTAAACACCTGATTTAGATATGCAAGGAAGTTAGTGGGGTAGATTTCATCCATCGATTTAGTGGCGACGACCAGAATATACTGGCATTTTCCAATCCTGACCATCAGATCAAAAAAATTAATTAGCCTAATCACAAAACATGCTCCTTCCGACAAAATATGCGCCTATCGGCGTAATTATATTCAACTCTAATATATTTTGTGTGTTTGTTTTTATGTTTGCGTATATTTTGTGTTTGTTTTTATGTCTGTGGTGTTTGTTGAAGTAGTTTTCTATTTTTTTCAATTTTGGTTATAAAAAAGGTTGGTGGTTCTTAAACTAGAAGCCCCGGTGTCCAAAACATCAATTATTGTGCGTTAGTAAGGTCAAGTTCTTTGATCAATTTTTGAACACATTAAGTATCCATACTTCCATTCTAGCTACTGACGGATAACCAAAAGTGAAATATCTGACAGCCGGTGGTTGGTCCATAAGATGGTTTATTACTTGATGGCTCTTATCACGAAATCCCCGACAAGTCAAGGTGTCAATATTGTTGATCTTTCAATGTTCATAAATGATGGTTAGAGGTGGTTACTTTTTAAATGGAGGTCAAGTGACAACTCAAATATGTGGTGGTGAAAGAACGATGTTTGCGAGATTCTAGAGTGGATGTAAGTGCTAATGAAGACAAATTAGACATAGATTATCCTTGTTGTTGTAATATGTGTTATCAATGTTTTCCATGAAAACATTAAGGGAGGGTATTGGAATTAATGCTTCCATGTGTTTTCATGAGTTGTCATTGAGAGTTCCCAAGTGCCAATGTAGAAATTGTTGTTTCCTATATATGAGTTGTAGTCGTGATCTAGATGTGTTTAAGTCATTGTTTTGATGTCCTATATATTTGTAACTGTGATCAATAAATACATCAAAGTGTGATTTGTGTGTGACTTTTCTCTCTATCTAAATTTCTATCACAATCACTCTCCATAAAATTTCAACCTAAAACCTGGTCAATACTAAACCCCACATAAAACAACTAATATGCACCTTAAATATACACAAATAAAAACTAAATCAAACTTTCTTACCATCCATACATACATACCTATGCATAACAATAAAATGAAGACTCATATCTCCAAATATTATAAACATTTGACTTGGTTACCATAGGTGTGCAAAATATTAAAACGCAAACCAATTTCTTTAAATATTATAAACTCTTTGTACTTCAAAAGAACATTATGAATTCCTTTCACATATTAAGATTTTCATGCTAAATTTGATTTCTTACTCTGCCTCTCAGAGTTTCAATATTAATGAAAATGGTAAAAAGTTATGAAATACTAGTTCACTTGGCCATCCTCATGTTAACCATTATGAGTGTATGTGAAATTTCAAAAATGTTTTGAAATTTATAATATTTTAATTTTAATTTTAATTTTCTATTTTATTGAAATCAAAGTATACAAAATTATTTTTTCAATACAAATTCTTTGACATGTCTATCAAAGCCATGGAATTCTAACAATCTATAACATAAAATAGTCAAACATAAAAAATATCTAAGGTCTTGACGATTATAAACAACTTTAGTTAAGAAAAATTTTGCTCACATTCACCTTAAGAACATTAACAACTTTTCTTGAATCACTAAAATTCCTACAAGTAGGGAGTAATGACTCCTATGATATTTTGTCTTCTTTAATGTTGTGTTCCCTATGGATAGGTGACACCTCCAGCTCCTCAAAAATTTCTTGTAATTAACGAATTCTTTGTTTCCAAGGAGTTAGGGCCAAACTATGTAATGTTTTAATCTCCAAGAACCAATAAATAACCATTTGCGAATCGCCAAATATTTGTAAGAATTTCACCTACCTGGAAATTGCAAAGTCAAGGATGAGCCAAATCCCAATTAATTCTATTTTATTATTAGTTCCAGACCCTAATCCTAGGCTAAGAAGGAATGTGTGATTATTGTTCAGGTGAATGCAGCTCTCGGTCCACATACTTCCATGACATGATTTTTGGCTCTATTAAATAAGGACCAAGCCTTTGAAGTATCAATCCTGGATCCAATTGGAATTTTGATTTTCTTTTTTAAACCTTCTATGCTGAGTTATTTCATTGTTGTAGTTGTTTGGAGCACCACTTGTTGAATATTTGGGATCTAATTATCAAATATGGTCCTTTTACAATGTAACCATAAATGACAAAGGATCAATCCTAGAAGGTTGAATATGCTCCAAAGCTGGGTTTTTCATCTACTTTGTGAGGCATTCCCCTAACGACCTACTCAACCATGTCCTAGCGTAGGCATCCTCAAGCAATAGCATTCTTCAAACCACCTATGGAAAACAACAAACCACAAACAGGTGTGTCATTGAATCTTGATTATCATAGTAGAGTGGGCATATTGTAGGCCCTTCCTAGCCTCACTTATAGACATTATTCTATGTGAGGATATTGTTATTTAGTGTCATCCAGAGAAAGAGGTGTACCTTTAAAATAAAATTCCACTTCCAAACAACTTTATACCACTAAAATGGGTTTGACTCGTTTTATTGCACCACCATCACATCATAAGCTAGTTCAACATCACCATCCCACATTATCTTTTCATTTTCCACATGAGTTTTTCTAGAACTCCACTCAATATAATGCCATTATATGCTGAAATTCAACAAGAAAATACACACTCACTAGTGTGGGATCACAGGTCACACAATGATGGACCCTAGCGACACATTAGTGTGCAACCAATTTTTATATAAATTGGAAAATTATTTGTAATATTATCTCATAACAACTTGTAATAGTTAACTAGGTGTGATAGACTTAGTTAGCTGAAGAATTTTGAGTTGAGGGTCAAAGGATAGGCATGTAGAGTGATTCTATTATTAACAGGGTCCAGTTGCAATTGTAGCACTAGTGTTATGTGAGTGGGATCATTTAACTCACATTAGTTGAGTTAAAATTAGTTTAACTAGTTTTAATTGTTTGATGAGCTACTGGAAGATCAAGTGAATTAAAATAGATTTAACTCACTAGTAGTGATATACCAAGTAACTGATGATTCACTATTTACAGCTGCATGCATATCAATTCTGCTGGAGACCCAGTTGAGACAAAGGTTCAAGGCAAGTAAACTATCAGTTATATTTTTAGCAAATTTCCCAAATGCAGTTATATAACCACATGAAGCCCATGATGAATTTCGCAATCAAGGTTGAATTTCCTATTTAATAGGGGGTTAATTCTCTAGGGGTTGCGTAAGCAGGGGAGGCTGATAATTGGCTATATGTTTGTCCATTTTTTTCTAGATTGATGTGAAGAAATTGGTAAAGTGTATGAGGTTGTGGTGATAAAAAATACATTGTATTGTTTCATGATTCCTTGGTTGATTATACAATAAAAATGGAGGGGCTTTGAGTAGTTGCTTTCCTCACAAAGATATTTTGTTGTGCGATTTATTTACTTCTTTCTCTTACTTGCATGTGATTGAGTGATCGTGATTTATATTCCACAAATATTGTAGAAGGATTCAGTATCTTGTTTTAGTATCTTGCATGATCGGATTGAATCCATTAGTGTAATTTATAAATGGTATCAGAGAACCAGGAATCACAATAGTGGAGAAGAAATTGAGTTTGTGTTGAACATTATTCAAATTTTTAGGTACTTTCTTTGGAGCTATAAGTTGATCAACATGTCTTTCAATGGCTTTACACTCGAATATGCACTCAAGGGAAGTTCAAATTATATTGCATGGAAGGACAAGATGGAGGGAGTGTTGGAAGAAAATGGGTTGAAGGAATTCATAGATAATGATATTCCCAAGCCCGCAGTAGCAGATGCCCAACTTCTTGATGCATGGCAGAAGAAGGTAGCAAAGGTGAGGAGGATCTTGTTAGAGGGAGTTTGAGATCATATTGTCTCGATTCTCCATGGAAAGGAAACTCCATATGCTATGTGGAAGGCCTTTAAAAATATTTTTCAAAGAAATAGTGACCACAGAAAATTGGCACTAAAGGACAAGCTTAGAAAAATAAAAATGGAGAAGGGTGACACAATCCATAAATATTTGACCAAGTTCACTCAATGTCGAGATGAGCTTGGAAGTGTTGGGATTACTGTAGCTGATGATGACTTGGTGAGCCTAGCACTTCTAGGCCTTCCCAAGAGCTGGCATAGTTATGCGGACTTTGTGAATGGGATGGAGAAGTTATCGGATTGGGAGATACTATGCTCAGATTTGGTACAAGAAGAGTTTCGGCGGAATACTAGGGATGGATCCTCATCCAAGACTGATGATGAGGAAAATTATGCCTTGGCTGGTAAGAAAAAGAAGGGGAAGGGGAAGAAGTCATATTCCAAATTTGAGACCAGAAAATAAGGCAAGAAGTGTGACATGTAAAAGGTGAAATGTTTTCACTATCATGATCATGAACACTATGCAACAAATTGTCCACAAAAGAAGAAGAACAATACGAAGGCTCCAGGAGATCCAACGGGTGAAGCTTCGGCCTCACAAATTGAGTTTGACTTCTCTCTCATCGCATGCATGGCATCAATTGTGATGGGATCTATGTGGTACTTGGATACTGGATCATGTGGGAAACCAAGAACTCTTTAGTAGCTTGGAGGAGAAGGATCTTCAAATGCACATCGAGATGGGTGATGACAGGAGGTATAGCGCTACCAAGATTGGTATAGTTACTTTGCAAAGATAGTCAGGGAAACTTTCATATTAAAATATGTCATGCATGTACCATGCTTGAAAAAGAATTTAGTTTCAGTTGCTATGTTGGAGGATATTGTATATGATGTGGTTTTCAGTGAAGGAAAGACATTCCTTCGTCACAAAGCCACAACATAGGTAGATAAGATTAGGGTTCGTGTGAAGAACCTCTACAAACTTGATGTAGATGGTTGCGCAACATTGAGCAGTAAATCAGGGAAGGTGGTGATTCAGTATACAAGTGAGTTATGGCACAAGAGATTGGGCCATCTACACCACAGTGCTTTGAGGATCATGCAACAGATTTCTACAGGTCATCCAAAGGGTACTCTTGCGTAGATAGACACATGCGAGGGACGTACCAAGGGGAAGTATACTAAAGCCACTTTTCATGAGAAGGAGAACCGAGCAACAACAATCCTTGAGATATTTCACTCAGAGGTGTGTGGACCATTCTCTACACCATCCACAGCAAAGCACAATAATTATGTGATTTTTGTTGATGATTTTTCTAGAAAGTGTTGGATCTTCTTTCTGTAGAAGAAAGATCAGGTGTTCTCCAAGTTTTGTGAGTTCAAAGCACTGGTAGAGAAAGATACAAGGAAGAAGGTGAACACTCTAAGGAGCGAAAATGGTGGTGAGTTTATCTCTAATGAATTCAAGAGCTTTTGTGCCAAAGAATGAATTCAGAGAGAATTTATTGCACCTCATAACCCACAACAGAATGGGGTTGTAGAAATAAAGAACAAAACAATTGTGGGAGCAACACGAGATATGTTACATGATCAGGGCTTATCGTTGCATCTGTGGGAAGATGCATGCGACACAATGGTATTTGTGCAGAACCATAGTCCTCATTAGATACTTGGCATGATTACACCAAAGGAGGCTTTTTTAGGTAAGAAACCAAATGTTTCATATTTTAAAATTTGTGGCTCATTTGACTATTACCATGTGACAAAATATGCCAGGAAGAATCTAGAACCAACAACAAAGGTTGGGATATTTGTGGGGTACACTAATACTCCCCAAAACTATCGTGTGTATTTTCTGGCTAACAGGATGAAAATTGTCATGAGATATGTTAAATTTGATGAGGAGAAAGCCATACGATTCTCCCTTGAGAGGGAGCTTGAATTGCATGCAGATGATGAACTCTTAGTTCCAAATGATGAACCTCAGGATGTGGAGTAGCCACAAGGAGAGTATCATGGAGTGGAAAAAACCACTCATGTAGAGCCATCCACCAGAAATGGTAGGAAGCGCACTAGAGAGGGTGATAGATTGATGCTAGATGTGACAAAGCATGTAGGAGCACCTACATCACAACACAGGGAGAGAAGGTGCCCAGACAGGTATACTAGATACTTGTCTCTTATGAGCGAGTGTATTGTGACAAAACCATCCTATTTTGAGGAAGTAGTGTAGTAGCCAACATGGGTTGATGCCATGGTTGAGGAGTATGACTCCATTATTAGAAACAGTGCATGGGAAGTGGTCCCAAGGCCAGTGAAGAAGTCAGTGGTTGGATCTAGGTGGATCTACAAGGTGAAGTAGGTAGCATATGGGAGTGTGGAGAAATACAAGGCTAGATTTGTGGCTCGAGGATTCTTACAGGTAGAGGGGATTGACTATGAGGAGACGTTTTCACCGATTGCAAGGTACTCATCAATTATCTATCCTTGCACTCTCAGCGTGGATGGGGTCGAAGATACATTAGATGGATATAAAGACAACCTTTCTCAATGGAGTTATTGAAAAATAAGTGTACATCATGCAGCCAAAAGGTTTTGAGACCTTTGACAAGGAGTCGCATGTGTGCAGACTCAAGATAACACTGTATGGGCTGAAGCAAGCACCTCGTGCTTAGTACACTAGGATCGACAACTACTTCACTGGGTTGGGCTTCACTAGGAGTGTTGCAGATGTGAACCTATATAATATTGTGGTTGATGGTAAGATTTTGATTATTTTACTTTATGTAGATGATATTATACTGATAGGTGATGAGAAGCTCATAACTTCTTGCAAAGAGGATCTTGCAAGAGAGTTTGAGATGAAGGAAATGGGGCTCTTGCATTATTTCCTTGGCTTGGAAGTATGGAAAAGATATGGGGAGCTATTTTTATCTCAGGGCAAGTATGCCAAGGAGATTCTGAGGAAGTTCCACATGGAGGGTTGCAAACACATGGAGACTCCTCTTGCAGGAAACTGGAGGAAAGAGGATGCTACTTCAGGTGAGGTAGTGGATGCTATTGTTTACAGGCAGCTTGTGGGTTCACTTATGTATTTGGTGAATAGACAACCAGACATATGCTATGCAGTTAACCAGCTTAGTCAAACTATGGTTAAGCCTACCAAGCTCTTTTGGAAGGCGGGGAAGCATGTGTTGAGATATCTCAGGGGCCTTATAGATTATGGATTATGGTACAAAAGAATAGAAGGAGTGAAGCTTCAAGGTTTCACTGATGCAGATTGTGAAGGCAATCCATCAAATAGGAAGAGCACATAAGGGGGCATCTTCAGCATAAGATCAACAATAGTTTCTTGGTACAGCAGGAAGAAGAGATTAGTTTCACTCAGTTCAGCCGAGGCAGAGCACATGGCAGCTAGTCAAGTTGCATGTGAGGCTATTTGGATGAGGAAGATACCTGTTTGTTTGTTTGGTCATCAGATGGATCTGACAGTGATACATTGTGATAAACAAAGTTGCATAAAACTCTCGGTTAATCCAGTATTACATGACAGGTCCAAGCATATTGACATTCGATACCACCATCTCAGATATTGTGTTCAGAGGTGCATTAGGTTGTTGTAGTAAATTCCCACAGAGGATCAATATGCAAATATCTTGATGAAGGCGCTTGAGAAGAGCAAATTCGAATAGCACAGAGGCAGGATCAGGGTAGCAGATAATCCCTTTCTTTTTGAGAGGTAGTGTTGAAATTCAACAAAAAAATGCACACACACTAGTGTGGGATCATGGGTCACAAAGTGATGGATCCTAGCGACACATTAGTGTGCAACCAATTTTTAAATAAATTGGAAAATTAATTGTAATCTTATCTCATAACAACTTGTAATAGTTAACTAAGTTTGATAGACTTAGTTAGCTCAAGAATTTATAGTTGAGGGTCAAAGGATAGGCATGTAGAGTGATTTTATTATTAACATGGTCCAGTTGCATTCGTAGCACTAGTGTAGTGTGAGTGGGATCAGTTAACTCACACTAATTGAGTTAAAATAAATTTAACTAGTTCTAACTATTTGATGAGCTAGTGGAAGATCAAGTGAATTAAAATAGATTTAATTCAACAGTAGTGATCTACCAAGTAACTGATGATTCACTATTTATAGTTGCACGCATGTCAATTCTGGTTGAGACAAAGGTTCAAGGCAAGTAAACTATTAGTTATAGTTTTAGAAAACTGAAAAGATGCAGTTATATAACCACAAGAAGCCCATGATGAATTTCACAATCAAGGAAGGCCGAATTTCCTATTTAATAGGGGTTTAATTCTCTAGGGATTGTGTAAGAAGGGTAGGCTAATAATTGGCTATGTGTTTGTCCAATTTTTTCTAAATCAGTGTGAAGCAATTGGTAGAGTGTATGAGGTTGTGGTGATCACAAATACATTGTATTGTTTCATGATTCCTTGGTTGAATATACAGTAAATATGGAGGGGCTTTGAGTAGTTTCTTTCCCCAGGAAAATATTGTGTTGTGCAAGTGATTTACTTCTTTCTCTTACTTTCATGTGATTGAGTGATCATGATTTATATTCTGCAAATATTGGAGAAGGATTCAATATCTTGTTTTAGCACATTGCATGATTGGATTGAATCCGTTGGTGTAATTTCTACATTATATTGAAGTAACGAGAAAAAATTGTGCCCATTACCATGCTAGATTCCCTAAGAGGCCTAGAGCATTAACTAATTTCCAAGGTCTCAAGGACATCTCATTGGCCTCAAGATCAACCACTTCATAAAGTAAATAAATGATTTTGTACTTTAATGCCACTTCCAAATACAAAGAGATTATTTCGAGGCCATCACCACCTATCAAGGAACCCTTTCTTAAGCCTATTTAGCTTCCATATCCTACCTTCCAAGCAATACCTTTTTTAATATTTCAAAATCTAATACTAATGTCTTCCAAATATTTCACCATCCCAACCATTACTTCTCCTCTTATCTAACCCATTCTTCAACTTTATTTTTCTTCCACATGTCTCACATTAGATTCCCCCATAGGTTTACATCAAATTTGCTCAAATGACTTTTGGTAGTCATTGTTTGATCCATAAAATTATTTCGAGAAAACCAAAATAACTAGATAATTAGGGTACATATATATTTTTTTCATTGAATACTATTAGCACAAGATGAAATATTGATGTGAAAAGAATAATGGTGGTTAGAATTAATAAAGAAAAGGAATTTGGTATTTGTTTTTTGTAAATTAAATAATTTATATTGTTCATGAAAATTTCATTACATAGATAACATCGGGCGCATAGAGGGAGCACTGAGAGTCAACCCTCAACCTCTGTTACCTAAATGATCCACTAAACACTTCATAAAAAAAAAACTAGTACATTAGGGCCTTACAAGGCCTATAATACTCCTCATACAAGTCATGCATAAAATCCAAAGTAAAATACCACATAGGAGAATAAAAAAAAATACCCACAACATCAAACTCATCGGAATACATAGAAACTATCTAGTGAGCCTCGAATGAAGAATCTAGAAAGCACTGCTAAAACCAACGACCCACTATAGAGGAAACGACAATCACCAACTTGAGAACAATAAGATCACCTCCAAAAGTCACAACAACCATATATCACATTATACTTTAGACACTAGAAAAGAAAGGAAAATTCAGAGATGGAAGAAAAGAAACATACATTAGTTGCAAAAACACAGGGTTGTGACCATGATATGTCATTATGTGTAAATCCAAATTCCATCTATGGGACTTCCAGAAAAAAAACCGAAGGCATAAGGAGAGACTCCACTTGTGCCAACCACCACCCTTGTTCACCACGCATTGTCTAAGGATGACACAGTTGCCGGAACCCTTGCACTAGAGCCAGGGGGATCCCCTATGTTCCCGCCATCAGGTTTGCAAGGAATGTGGCTGTCCACATGCACCAGACGTGCATCAATTTTATCCATGCAAAACCACAAGTTTCTTAGCATCCTTTTAAAATCCTCTTGAGAGGATAAATTTTGTAGTTATCCACATGCTTATCCCTCAAAACCAAGCTTAGTGGTGTCTTCCTTTTCCAATGAACTACTATTGAGTTTAGATATTATTTCTTCCCACCCCTACTTTGTCTAGGGTCTGAAACCCATCTTGATAAATCCTCCAACAACTCGGAATCTAAAAGAGATTACCTTTCCTCTCCAAATTTAATCTTAAACTCCTGCATTTCCTGGTGTGTTTAAGGAAGAATTGAATTGAAGTAATATTCTTAAAAGTGATGGGGAAAGAGACTTACCCCTCTCTGTCCAGGCTGGGATTTGTCGTAGCCACCCCTCCCACTCCTTTACCTCTACCTTGGTGGCATCGTCGAGTCAGAGAGTGGCACTTCAATTTCACTATAGGGGCTTCCCTTACCTGCAAATGAACAATAGAACTAACTCAACTGTACCCTCAACAAAACCTAAATACCAAAAAACTACCTCATTGGAGTATCACAAAACGTAAGACTGAAACTCGGGCGAAGATCCATTAGATAAGGCAAGGACAACACTTCCTTCCACATCCTTTCCTCCTTCAACCATTGAACAAGAATAGTGGCACCCCTGGACCAAGAAAATACTACGTCTAAGGAATCACAAACATAAAACCAATTCTCACTCATAGCACCAGCTTATACGACGAAATAAACCTACCTAGACAATCCCTCGCCAAGATTTCCAACCATAACCACAGCGAGAGAGAAGGGATTGATACCAACATGACTTCAAGCTACCCCAACATTCCCAATAACTTTTTTAGAATTCAAGAAATAAGAAAACACACAAAGATTGAGACATCTAACCACGAAATTTATCAAAACAATAACACAAAAAATCCACAAAAAGCAAAAAAGAAACCAGAGTGTAGATAAATAACTTACTAAAAATACCTTTTAAAATAAAAAAATATAAAGTTTGAAATTTTAAAAAAATATTTATAAATAAATAAATCAAATTAAATAGATAATAAATATTAACATTAATTTCTAATATATTCATAATTCATTTCAATTTTTCCCATATTTAAATTTTTTTATAAAAATAAATTACATTATAAAATTATTTTAAAAAATTATTTTTAATAAAATAAATTTATAATAAATTTATTTTTTATAATCTTATTAAATTTTAATAATATAAAGTGTATTACCAATCAAATTTATTTTTTTATATATCATAAATTAATATTATCCATATTTACTAACTATTTAATTTAATTAATCCATTTATAATATCTTTTAAAATATTTCAAACTTTATATTTTTTATTTTGATAAATATAAAAATAAATAATTTAAAAAAAAATTGTGAAATTTCTTTTATCTATTAATTCTAACCATTTTTCATTTCTTCAAACCAGCCATTATTCTTTCACACCAATCTTTCATCTTCTCTCGATTTCTATCCCAAAGGTCACATAAATTTCAACCTAAGGATATTAATAAAGTAAAAGTAAACATGGATTTTGATTTTAATTTTATTTTATAACAGTATAAATTTAAAAATATTTTAAAAATATTTTAAAAATTTAATAAATGTAAAATCAAATCTATATATATATATATATATATAATTTAATTAATTTTTATGTTTTTTTAATACTGATAATATAAGATGTATTACGACATAAACATTTTGATGTATGAATTTACTAGCTTTTTAATTTATATAACTAGACTAGTTAAATTGAAAAATAAATATATAATCTCAATTATGATATGTGACTGCTACAAATATTACCATTTATCTAAATAAAAGTCTTATTCAAAATTAAACAATGATATATCTATAGAGATTTTTTTTTTTAAGTTTCAAACATCATAAATTCACAACCTATACACATTATTCACCTAAATAAAAGTCTTATTCTAAAATAAACTAAGATTTAATATATGCATATACAATAAAAGTCTTATTCTAAAATAAACTAAGATTTAATATATGCATATACATCTTTTTTTTTTGAAAAAGTGGTTTTTATCTTCCACACTCTTAACACAAATAATATTACATATACTTTCCTAACGTAAAAATTCAATCCAATCTTAACAACTTGGATGGATTTTCTTTCTTTAATAAAAGAAAAATGCATGAACTATTAAATTATCTTTCTAGTAATTTTGAAAAATAAATAATTTGATTAATAATATAAAAACAATTAAATATTATTAATAGTTATATGTATTCAAATTTATTTAAACTAGTGTAACTATATAAATTAAATAGTTGGTAAACATTGCTAGATATCCATAAAAGTTAGCTAAATTATAACTTTATTATTATTATTATTATTAATTATAAAAATAATAATATATGAGTTAAACATATATACATTTAATATAACATTCAACAAGATTCTTAACCATAAAGATTTTATCCCCACTTTACCATGGATATTCTTAATCTATAGAGATGATTTAATATAATACCATGGGATAGTACGATGAATTATCAAACCACATGCCCAAAAGGTCAAAGCTCACTTCATATGGCATTTTTTAAAAAATTAACCACTTTAATTAAAAGGCTTAGTCTAACTTATAGACAAAATAACCTTTTTCTTTTTCACCATAATTTGATGATACAATTTTAAACAAGAATGTGATTTTTGTTGTTTAAAATAATTTTTTGAATGCATAAATAGATTTAGCTCCTTGAAAAACCCTTGGGGAAGTTGAATTCTACAAACTAAACAACTTAAACTCAATTTTTTTAATTCTTTTCTCGGTTTTGGTTAAAATAAACAAAAAAAAAATGCTGTGAAAAAGGACATTTCATCTATAGATTAGACTATGCCTAATTAAAATGGTGAAAAGAGAATAACTACTTTTGAGATAAATCTAAACCTTTAATTCCTTCCATCCACCCAATAATTATTCATAATTAGATTAATATTGTGAAAGCCATATTTTGACCAGCTAGGGAAAACTAATTCCTAGACTAGGTGAGTGAATAAATAAATGGGGACATTGTGAGGCCACCTCTACTCCATGCAATGAATGAATATGACATGTATTTTCATCCTCCTCCCACTTGACAATATGCTCCTACTTCTCAATGAATTCAGGGTAATGAAGACCATTACTCTCACTAGTTGTTCCCTTATGTGAGCCTAATACCATATACCTTCTCCTATTAGCTCCTTCATGGTGCTTTATTGGTTCTTATATCATGCTATGATCTCATCATTGGCTAGAATCGACTGATATGGTGGAAATAGAGCCTCTAAATTTAAGGTCAATGTGGTCATATAATAGAAGAGGCGAAAGTGAAATATGGAAGAGGTTGGATGCATTTATAATTAAAGAGACTCTTCTTCCAAAATATACATTGTTTTGTTGTGATAAGTAACCTATTTTCTTAGAAATTAAGGAGGTTTATTGGAGGAATTATCCATTTCATCTCAACTGAGGATGGTTTGATGATGTTAATTTTGTTGAATTTTGTAGCTATAGTTGGTTTTCATAATTTCTATTTTTATCACTTGAAAATATATATAATAAAAAATGTAAAATAGGTTCTTCATGTTGGCTTCAAAATAAAAGAAATATTGAATTTTTAAGTTTGGATTTTTGGCTCTAAAACATAAATTCAACCCTCTAAGAATTCAAGTCGGATTTCCCCTATGGCCACACCAATTCGGCCTCAAAAGTCTATATATGTGTCATTTCATCCTCCTTAAGCAAAAATTTGGATCATTTATGAGGTAGAATTTAGATCATCAAGGATGAGTCTAAGGTCAAATCTAAAGCAGAGTAAAGGGAAAATTTAGGGAAAAATAAGGTCATATCAAAGGTATAGCTTCCAGGATTATTTATAAAAATAGAAATGAAGTTTTCTTTTTTTTTTCCTTTTTTTTTCTGGACACAAGAGAAGGCCGAAATTTGTCCCCAGCATGGAAGAACATAGCAACAATTTTGGGCAGCATTGTGACTTGACATAAGGAAAATTTGACCAGGTTTGACCATAGTGATATTATTGGTAAGGTTTACCTTGTTCTTGGGTAGAATATTTAGATGTTTCTCTATTGAATTTGATAATTCCTCCAAGGAAAAGGTTGTTGGATTTTCCCCATGGGGTTTTCCGTGGATAAATTATTATGTCTCTTGTTTTGATATCTCTTTATGGTCCTACTGGAATTTTGTTTCTACTATTTAATTGATTTATGATGAATATGAATGCAAGGAAATTTTAACTTAAGAAATAATAAGAAGTACTTATCAATTAGAAGATCCTATGAAAAATCAACAAATTTCAGGGCTCTTTTTCACTCAGTTTGGAAACATTAGATAGGTAGCAGGGTACCTTCTACACATAAATTTACTATGAATCCATAACTTTTGAAGGGAGATATATGAAAATGGTTAAAAAATAAAAACAAGGAGACTTATGGTTCCTTGGATTAGATATAGGAGAAATTTTCATATTTGTATCTTCGAGGAGATGGCATTTTCATTGATTTTGAAAAAGAGAAAGTTAGAGAATTCAAATAAAAAAAGGAGAAATATTATGAGATCACAAATTATTTTGGAAACTTAAAAGCCAAGCCACTTTGAAGGCGGTAACAATAGTTGGTTCTTCCATAGGCATGCTAGTCATTGTATGGTTGTAAACCACATTTGTGGAATTTTTGTATTGGATGGTTCTAAAGTTGTTTCTTCCTTTGATGAAATTGTGCAAGAAGGAGTCATATTTTATGTAATATCCATAACAATGAAATAATCAATATATCTGGCACATCCACGTGTTATATAGTTAAAAAATAATTGCAATAAAAACACTGAACTCAACGGGATCTGGAAATGCAAACTTTATTTATATATTTAACTGAAGAAACGGGTACATGCCCATGAAAAAATATGAGAGGCCATGCAGTGGCATGCCTGACCGCTCATTGAAAGAGAAAAAAAAAATACTAAAGCACAATTGTGTACCCTGTATGGATCCGCCAGACAAAATAATAACCACAGGGTTTTCTTCCCTTGCATCAAACTTGAACTGGCCATACCAAGTTCTCAAGAAAAACATAATAAGATAGATAAAACTGAATGATGGAAATTCCTTGCTCCTACCCCTTTTTATACGCTTAATGAATTTTATAGAAACCTTATTTTGTTTTTTTTCCCTAAAAAACAAAGGAGAATAATATGGGAAGATACCATGGGCAGTTTCTGTCTCTTTTGACCATATCCCAAAAAAACAGAATATTACAAATACTCCCACCCAAATATTTCTTTCCATAAAGAATTCCACTTCAATCCACAACATAAGCATTTGTACATTGATACTAGGGTCCCATACAACCCAGTGTGTTATTCCATACCTCCATGTTAAATGATCCTAAATGGATCCTTTGACACCTAGATCCCAAACAATCCTACGACTAATCCTTCCCTCGATAGATTCACGTGGATCCCAAATAATCCTCTGGAAAATCCTTCCCCCAATGGATTGTCATGGATCCTAGTGCCACCTAAGTCCTAGGACCTGTGGGTTATGATACCATCTCAACCCTCCGTCATTGACCATGCTTAAGGGCCCAAGCTGTAATAAGCTATTGGCTAAGAGTATCCCATCAATAGAGTTCCAACTCATAATCTCTCACCAATCCATCTCGTGGGGAGGATATAATGCATGAATTAATACACATGAATAAGTCTACCATGCTGGTGTTGCCCAATGCTCAACTCATGTTGATCCACTCTATCATCCACCATGATCCATTTCGAAAATTCTGCCCTGCTTTCACCAGTGCATAAAGATGGGTTGGTATTGTTGCAAGCTTTATCTGTGTACTCCTATATATGGTTGCTTTGGAACTCCCAACCGTATTCCTCCTACTTCCTTGTGAGGGACTTGAGACGTTCCTCTACACTAGAAAACTTGGTCGCTAACTCGACACATACCCCTATGCGCTCCTTAATTTTTCTATTCTCTTGTAAGATAGTGTCTCGGGTTGTCTAGAATCTTTGCTTCAACATCATAAGATGTGTCTTGAAATGAATGATATTTCCCTGAAATTATTCTACAGGTGATTTTGGTGCCCTATTGAATGTCTATGTACCTGTTTGCACTAGATTCCTGACGATCACAACTTCAACTTGAGCCTTTGACCGATTATCTAAGAATGGTTCATTTTTCAAATTATTTCTATCATGTTGCTCCTCATGATCATGCTCATCATTCCTATTCAATATTGTTGGCTCCTCACTCAAATTTCCCTTGCCTCCTTCATCTGTGAAGACAATATGTTGTTCATCCTCTCCAATTGTTGAACATAGATGAATTGGTGGACTACTATCTATATTTGACTATTCATATCCCTTATGGACATCCCCCTGGAGACCTATGGACTCAGTTATATAGGATTCTACCTCATCAATACCATTAGGTAGATTCTCGTCATGCACTTCCAAATTCTTGTCATCCTACAAGACTCCTTGAATAATATCACGCAGCTGTTCACCATCCTGAAGATCAATATACCTAACTACATATGTCTCCTTATGATATGAAGGAATCTCCTCTTATTTTTTCTTTGTTTCCTGCTTCCTATCACCTAGACATGAATGGTTAAGAGCCCAAGGTCCCTTGCAGATAAAGCATAATCCTTTTCTCCTTATTTCATTCTTGCTGCAATTATTTTTCTTTATTCCTCCATCAATCCTTCTCAAATCCTTCCCAGTGAGCACCTTTCTGAGAAATTGTAATTTTTTCCTGGCCAGCTTCTCAACTAGAACATAGGAAGTTGGTGATACCATTGGTTCCTTCCCCCAAATGGTAAAAAATTTGGATCTTAGTATCTTGCAGATGTGAGCATCTCCTTCTAAGAATAGAGACACAATCTTTTGCATGCTTGTTTTGACATAGTCCGAATGAGTTGATGTAATGTTGGTGTAAAATCTTTGTAGTAACTGAAATATCAAGTTTTCACATTCCAAATTCAGCATAAAGGTGCCAAATATGAAATCTTCCACGAGTTTTTAAATTTTCACCACTTCTAAAAGGTAGAAATCACGATGTTATTGAACCCTTGAAGGGATTATACTATCAGTTGTAGTGTATATGTCATGACACCAATATTGTATGATAGTAGTGGTGATGTTAGAACTATGACCTTATTGAGACTAGAAGAAACTGTGATCTTGACCTCTCCATAAGGATGTTCCCAAAGTTTGGGTTTTATTAATGCAAGCATAGATGGCTTGAGAGCGCAACTATGTTTCTTCCATTCTCGTTGCCCCATATTCGAGAGACATGTGTCTAATTCCTCCAATTTATGAAGGTCTATGGTTGACTTTGTTCGTTGCAATTCAGATCCAAGTGTGAAGAGCTTAGCCCCTTTTCCTTGACCTTCCTTCAATTTCCATGATTGCTTCTGTTGCAAAATGACATGAACCCTTGTTTAGAATGGTCTGTTGCTTTGACAATCATTTTGGTCTATGGAGGTATTGCTGCTTAAAGGACCATATATTCTTACTAGTTCATCAAGAACTTTCTGTGTATTCTCTATGATTTCTTCAAGACCCATCTTCACATAGAAAAGAAAATAAATATATAGGAATACACTGTCTCCTCCATAATGTTGTAGTATACTTTAAATACGAAATAATATCATTTTTGGAATATGTTGCAATAAAATCAATATAAAAACCCTCTCAATACAATATGAGCATATAAATACATTGCAAATAACCAAACACCCATAAACATATTTAGACAATACCCCCATATGACATTCACCAATCAACAATTTAATAATGCATCTAGCCCAATCAGTTCAATACAAAAATCCTCTCAATGAGAATGAAACTCCATTGCAAATAACCAAACTCCCATAGCCATATTTAAACAAGCCCCCATATGACATTCACTAATCAACAATTTATTATTCAACATCTTGTCCTAAAGATGGATCCTCGTTGGTATTCGAAACACCGACGATTGTTTTATAATACTACGGATAATCCAGAGGTTTCTTCAATAAACGAAAACCACAGAAGCTTGAAAACCATAATTTATTACTCTTCTCTTTATTTCATTATTATTAATAAAACCTTATATATCCCATATTTCCACCATGTGCTCAAATAATGATAATAAAATTATAATGGAGAATCCAGTGAATGATGTTCCTTAAAGAGAAAATTTTAATAATTATGGCCCACTCATGAAATAGTGGGCTCAACTGCATCGCTCGGCCTCTTCTCAGACATATCACATATTTGCAGTTGTATACATCCTGTCATTGTCAATTATATACTTAGACCCACATCAAATAACACCTATTATAAACTGCCATGGTTTATTCCAGTGCCTTTGGTCGACCTATCTTCTTACTGCGTTGTAAGGGATCACTCAAGGCAGATCGTGTTGCACTCCTTAGGGATGGTGCCTTGGTCAATCTTCAATGACTAGAGAGAAGTTTATTAACTTCAATGATTGGCTGAAAGTGGTATGGATGTGTCAGATCCATCCATGATTTGACAGCGATCAAAAAATCCTTCATTACCCTCAGCTACGCGATAGAGATGAGAGGTTGTTGATATCTGCATTTCACACCAATTTCTCGGTCCTTTCCAATTTGACTTCTCCGCGATATAGTCTATGTGTGAGGAGTATGGCTTCCACGACCTTGGTGTCTCAAATTTTGTTATCTGCATGTCTCTTAACTGCTTGACTCTAACAATTTCTTGAATAACAAACACATTTGATGCCCCTATATGTTTTGCCTCACGTCCAACGAGTTTTATAGTGATCTATGACAATCACCTATTCTATATGTCTTTCCCATGACCTGAAACAACATAAAAATTCAGCCCGTCTATTAACGCTCACAACATTAATATGCTCAAATCTACGCATCTACATGTTCGTTAGCCTTTGATTTTGAATTCTAAGGTGACAATCTTGTGGCCCCTTGTCTTGGAAAAAAATCTCTCCTCCCATCGACCCTGCTACAATATGTATAGCCAACAAACCTGAAATATGAACCGATACTAATGAATATGGACTTGCGGCCCCCCACCACCTTCGTGCACCTCCGGTAATAAACACTGTTACCGATGAAATAGGTAACCTAACCTCAAAACGGGAACTCTAACCCAAAAAGACTAAAAAAACATGAAAAAACACCCCTAAAACAAAAAAAGTGTATTCCAGAACGCACTTGGTTTTTTTTGAAGGTCAAATTTCAACATTTTATAAAATTATGCTAAAAACAAAGTTGTTTCTTGAAAAAAGGATTTAAAAAACACCCTCAAAACAAAACCAGTTGATGTTGGAATAACAAAAAAAAAAAATTGTGTCATATTTTTGGCATTTTTAAAAATAGAAATAACTTTTTTTAATTTTTAAAATTCAAACATTAAAAAAAACCTAAAATTTAAGGAAAAAAACAAATTTAAAAAATAAAAACATTTTAAAGCTTAAAATTTAAAAATATATAGGAATAAAAAAATAAAAATAAAAACAAAATAAAAATTTTAATTCAAACATTAAAAAAACCTAAAATTTAAGAAATAAAAAAAATAAAAATAAAAATAAAAAATTAAAGATTAAAATTTCAAAATATATAGAAATAAAAAATAAAAACAAAATAAAAATATTAAATAAAAAATAAATAAATAAATAAAGTTAAAAAGGGAAAGAAATTATAAAAAATAAAATATAGAAATTAAATTTAAAAAAGAAAAAGAAAATGTTTATTAAATTAGAAAAAAAAAATTAAATTTTAAAATAAAAAATTAAATTTAAAGAAATATATTAAATTTTAATAAATTTAAAACTTTAAAATAAATATTAAAAAAAAAACATTATTGAAATTAAAAGTAAAAAGATGAAAAATTAATTAAAAATAAAAAATGAAAAATAAAATACAATAAAAATATTAAATTTAAAAAAATATATTTTAAAAAAACAAATAGATTTTAAAAATTAAATTTAATTTAATTTATAAAAAATAATATATATATATATATAAACTTAAATTTAAAATATATATTAGATTTTATTAAATTTAAAAAAAAAATTTAAATTTTAATAAATAAATGAATAAACAAATAAATTTTGAAAAAAAAAAATAAAATAAATATAAACAAAAAAAAAAACATTGTTAAAATAAAAAGTTAAAAAACTTTTAAAATTAATTAAAATTGAAAAATTGAAAAAAATAAACTGAAAAAAATATATTAAATAAAAATAAATAAATTTGAAAAAATAAAATAAAATATATATATATATATATATATATATATATATATATATATATATATATATATATATATATATATATATATATATATATACACAATTTTAATTGAAATAAAAAAATATATAAAAATTTTATGTAATTAAAAAAATAATAATAAAAAAATAAAAAATTTAAAAGAAGTATTAAATTCAAATAAATTGAAAAAAAAAAAAATTTAATAAAATTTTTTAACAAAATCTAGAAAAAAAAATAAAAACAGAAAAAATGAATAAAATTAAAAAAAATAAAATAAAATAAAAAATAAAAAAACAAAAAAAATTAAAACAAATTAAATTTCAAATATAAAAATTAAATTAAAAAAAAAAAATTTGAATTTTTTGAATTTAAAAAAAAAAATAAAAGAAAAAATATTAAAAAATAAAAAAATAAAAAAAATAAAAAGAATTTTTTGATCGTGGTGGCGCCGCCAATCGGCCTCCCGCCCAGGTGGCGACGAAGGCTGGCCGCTGGGCGGGAGGCCGATTCCGAGAATCGCCCTTCCGCGGTGGGAGGTTGATTCCAAGAATCGCCACGGCCAGGTTGCGGGAATCGGCCTCTCCGCCGCCGGGGTCGGCCTACGAGCGAGGTGGGAGGGCGATTCCGGGAATCGACCTCCCTCGGCGGGAGGGCGATTCTCAGAATCGACCTCCCGCCACAGGAGGGCGATTCCGGGAATCGCCCTCCCGCAGCGAGATGGCGATTCCCGGAATCGGCCTCCCGCCGGGAATCGGCTTCCTGCCACAGGAATCGGCCTCCCGCGGCAGGAGGCCAATTCCTGGAATCGCCCTCCCACGGTGGGAGGCCAATTTCGGGAATCGCCCTGACGGCCTCAGGGCGATTCTCGGAATCGGCCTCCTGGCGTGAGAGGGCGATTCCCGGAATCGGCCTCCCGCGCCATGGCAGAGCAATTCCTGGAATAGGCCTCAGGGCGATTCCTGGAATCGGCCTCCCGCCGCGGGAGGGCCATTCCCGGAATCGGCCTCAGGGCCATTCCCGGAATCGGCCTCCCGTCGCGGGAGGGTGATTCCTGGAATCGACCTCAGGGCCATTCCCGGAATCGGCCTCAGGGCCATTCCCGGAATCGGCCTTAGAGCGATTCCCGAAATCAACCTTCCGCTGCGGGAGGGCGATTCTCGGAATCGGCCTCCTGCCCAGCGGTCGGCCTCCGCCGCCACCTGGGCAGGAGGTCGATTGGTGGCGCCACCATGATCCAAAAATTCTTTATTTATTTTTTCTATTTTTAATTTTTAATATTTTTTTTTTTTAATTTGATTTTTTATTTTTAAATTCAAAAAAATCAAAATGATTTGTTTTTTAATTCAAATTTTTTATTTTAAATTTAAATTGTTTTAATTTTTTTTTTTTTAATTTTTTTTTTAAATTAATATTTTAGATTAATTATTTTTTAAAATTTAAAATTTATTTATTAAATTTATTAAATTTTAATTTAATTTAAGTTTTTTTTAATCTTTTAGTTTATTTAGTTTTTCATTTTTAAAATTTATAAATTGTTTCATTTAAAAAAAAAAGTTAAAATTATGGATATTTGTTTTTTAATTATTTGCACGTGGGTTTTTCCATTTTTTATGTTTTTTAATGATAGTTTTTTTTTTTAATTCTTTTATTTTAATTTTTTTTTTCAATTTTTTTTTATTTTATTTTTTTAATTTGTTTTTTTTTGTTAATTTTTTCTTCTTATTATTATTATTTTAATTTAATTTTTTCTTTTTTGTATTTTATTTTTTTCTATCTAAATTTTAATTTTGTAATTTAAATTATTTTAAAATTTTCTATTTTAATTTTTTTTTTTTTTTTAATTATATGGTTTTTTTTAATAACTTAGAAAAAAATGTTTTTGATGTTTTTTTATTTTTATTTTTTTGGTTAATTTTTGTTTTTTTTCTTTAAATTATGTGTTTGTTTTCAAATTTTGTCATTTCTTCTGATATAATTTTCGAATATATTTTTTTTTTTTTTTTTTTTTTACGAGTTAATTTTGGTTTTTTTTTACACTTTTATTGGTTTTTTTATTGTTATATATATATATTTTTATCTAAGTTTTGTGTTTTATTACCAACATGAAAATCACCGCTCTAAAAAAAAGGTTGATGCTGCATCAATACGTTTCAAAATTAGCATGAAAATCACTAACATTTTAAAACAAATATTCATATTTCATAAATAAAAATATTAGATTGTCGAAAATGTGCTAAAAAAAAAAAGGTGATTCTGCATCACCACTTTTCAAAATCGGGTGCTTTTTATGCTACCAAAAAAAAGTAGGTAACAATGCGGTTACCTATTTCATCGGTAACACTGTTAATAGCGCGATAGAGTTTGGTGGGCTTCAAACAATGCCCTGCAACAATCAATCCCTCGAGAGAATCTGACTTCTTAATTTTATGCCCACAACAACCATGATTGATTATTAACAATTAAATCAGATCCCCCTCCCATTTCTGTGATGGGTTAAATTTCAACCTTGCACGACAGATCATGTATCACAGTATTAGTTCCAATCTCAAATTACCCAAATAAATCAATTAATAATCGACCAATATAGGGTGACAACTAGTATCGCTGAAGATGGGAAAATGATAGCTAGGGTAAAAAGAAATCCCACTGAATTTATGAAAATATGTCAAACAAAAATTCCGTAGGTTGGAAATATGCACAACTCTGATACCACTGTAATATCCCAAACAATGAAATAATTAGCATATCTGGCACATCTAGGTGTTCTCAAGTTAAAAAATAATTGCAATAAAAACAATGAACACAATAGGATCTGGAAATGAAACCTTTATTTATATATTTAACTAAAGAAGCAAGTACATTCCCATATAAAAATATCATATCCCTTGCAGTGGCATGCCTAACTGCTCATTGAAAGGGGAATCAAATATTGATGCACAATCGTGGAACCTCGATGGATTCCCTAGAAAAAATAATAACCATGGGGTTTTCGTCCCTGGGATCAAATTGGAACTGACCACGCCAAGTTCTCAATAAAATCACAATAAGATAGATAAACCTGAATGATGCCAATGCCTAGGTTCTACCCCCTTTTATACTCTTGATGGGTTTTCTAGAAACCTTATTTTATTATTTTGCCTCGAAAACACGAGATAATATTGTGGGAAGATACCATGGGTAGTTACTCTCTCTTTGACCATATCCAAAAAAATGGATTATTACATTTTATGAGAAACTATTTGAAGGTAATAGGCATATAAATATTATGGATCAACTGAAAAATTTCTGAAACTTCCCCCGATTCTTCAGGAATGAAGAATAAAATTTGATAGGGATACTTAATACAGAGGAAGAAGTGTTAAATATTCTTAGGAAGATGTGCAAACACAAAATTATAGGACCTAATGGTTGGGATGATTTTTTTTTTCTTTTCCTTCTTTAATCTGATGAGGAAAGATACCTTAGAGGTGGTTGAGGATTCTAGAAGAAGGGGTTTTTATTTATAGAAATCTTATTGTCACTTTCCTTGATTTAATTCCTAAGATGGCAGAGCCTCTTTTAATTATTTTAGGCAAATAGCTCGATGAAATTATCTATACAAAATAATCTCTACCCTTATTTCCAATAGGGTGAAGGTTGATCTATCAAATCACATGTCCTCAACTCAATTCAATTTTTTGTACAACAAGATTCATGATGCAATTGGGACAACTCAGAAGGTCATTCATACAATCAAGGTTTAGAATTTTCTAGCTTTGGTGATGAATATTGATTTTTAAAAAGCATATGAAAAAGTGGACTAGTCTTTCTTAAGATTGGTTTTAATACAAATCGGTCAAAAATTTGAAGTTTTATTTTGGATCTTGGGTTGTATTCAATCTGCTAATTATGTTGTTCTTATTAATGGTGAGCCTTCTGAATTCTTCAAGAAATCAAGGGGAATAAGGAAGGTATTCCGCCTATATCATTTTATTTTTTTTCTCACTATTGAAGGCCTAATCATGTTAATTATGGAAGCAAAGGAGAATGATAAAGGAGTGGAAGTCAACGCTCATGTGGCGATAGCACATATCATATTCGTTTATGAAATGTTATTAATATTTGTTCAAGGGAACGTGGATGAATGGAAGATGTTTAAAGAAAATTTGGAATGCTTTTGTAATGCCACGTGCATGGAAGTAAGCATTGATAAATTAATTTCTCTTAACATTAACCTGGAGGAGGGGAATCTAGAATCCATTAAAGGTTTTTTTCCTCTAAATTTTGATAATCGAAATGAGGGTTTTAAATATCTTGGATATTTCCTTAAACCAAATAATTATAGAGTAGCGGATTGGTTCTGGATTTTGAATAAGGTGGAAAAACACATTAATATTTGGTGTAATTAGGACTCTTCTTAAGAGGTGACTGATTCTAGTGAAATATGTTATATAGAGCATTGCAGATTTTTGGACAACCTTACTGAAAATTATCAAAATTGTTTTAATGTCGATAAGGAAATTGAGTGCTGATTTTTTATGGAATGGAAAGAATAAAAAAGGAGGTATGTCTCTGGTGAAGTGAGAAATATTGGAAATTAAAAAAAAAATGGAGGTTGGGCCCTAAGAAATATGGAGTTGTTTTTTTTATCCCTTGCTGCAAAAAGTGGATGGCATATGATTTTTGAAAACAACCCATTGAGCTCAATCATGAGGTTAAAATGCATAAAGGATAAATCGATGGAGGTATGGTTAAGACAACATTCAAAACCGACTGAGGGTGGGTCAATGATTTAGATAAATGTGGTCCAAGTAATATAAATTATGGAAAAATGGATCGTGTAGAAAATTGGCAATGGAAGGAATGTATTAATTGGATGGGATCCATGGATAGGGTGTAATGGTAGGAACAAAATATCTGCGGATATGGTAAAATTTCTAAATTATCATGGTGTTTATTATATTGCAAATGTGGCTAAAGATGATCCCACAGATGTTGATAACCAAGTTTTGGATTCTGCTTAAGATTTTAAAATCCCACTAGTTTTTATACTAGGTGAATGGAATATATTTTGATGACTTTGGGGAAAACAAGTATTTTTTAAAATAGGGATAAAGAGGACAGTATTTCTTGGTATGGAAATAAGCAATGTAGGGTTGTTTTGGCGAAGAAAAGATACAATGATTTGATTCAAAAAAATTATGACATGTGAATCAAGATGAGGTTTAATTTATTTTGAAAGGGTAAATGACCTATGGAATCCCATTTTTTTTTCTGGCTTCTTCTTGAAAGGAAAATTCTCACTTGGGATTTTATACCAAAAAAAGGGTGAGAAGGTCCTAGACTCCGTGTTTTATTTCCTCACAAAAGTGAATCTACTGACCATATATTTGTTTTTTTCCCATTTTTGAAGATTATTTGGAAATAGGTTTTGTCAGTTCTAAAATAAAAATTTAGTGGTTTGGGAACTTTGCTAAAGAAATTCTATGACTTTTTGTTGAGATATTTAATTTTTCCTCTTTTAAATTTCTCTTGTTTTTTGTGATGTGGGGCATTTCATTAGGGAGAAACAAAGTTCTCTTTCAAAATGATACTGTATGCTCAATAGTAATTTCACATAATTCTATAGTTGTTTTTTCTAAAATAGGTCAAGCCTTGAAATTAAAGAGGACAAGAATTCTAAGGGAGATGGTGTTATTTAAAGGCAATGTATGGGGTTTCTTTCATGGTTCCTATCAAAGGGAGAACTGTAGGGATGGTTTTTTCATTCTATTCCCTCATAATTTTGTTCTTAATGTAAGTTGGGCATTGGAAATGGTATGAACTTTGTTGATAAATTTATTGCTCTGTGGTGTGCTTTGAGGTTAGTTTTGTGGAAGAGAACGACGATTTTTAAAATGATTGGTGATTATAAAATAATAGTGGATTGGTTCAACAAAAGTGGATCTTAGAATCTTATAGTTGGAATCATGGAAAAGGAAGATACATCAACTACAAAAACACTTTGATGATATTCAAATCCTTCACTATTGTAGGGAGCACAATGCTCTAGGATATCTTTTCTAAATGGAATCTTTATTTTGGGATTTTGGCATTTGTACCTATTCAGAATTCCGTAATAGTTTTTTATGGTCAGTATTTTCCTTTAATCTCTTTAATCTTTCTTTTCCAGTGACAGGTTAGTATTCCTTCTTTATATATTCTTGAAGCATATTTTCAGTGCTAAAATAAAATTATTGTTAAGAAGTCAAGTGAATGGTTATACAACTAATAAATTATATTTTTATATTTTTATTCTAGAAATATCAAAAGTAAGTTTTCTTTTCCAAATAAATAAATTACAATTTAGATAAATGTCTTTCAGATTAATCACATCATTAGGATTTGGTCGACATTTCGAACCAACTAATGTGGTTCATCCTCAGGACAAGGTGGAAAAGCCCATGGATCTTATTGAATAAATAATGTGGATGCATCATTGCCCAGAATTAGTCGTTGAAAACTAGCCGTTTAAAAACTAGTCGATGAACTAGCCTTTTAAAATTTAGTCGTTAATGAATTAGTTAATTAGCTATATATTAAAAGTTAAAAAAAAAATTAATAGCCTTTTTAATTAAATATTATAATAAATTAATAAAAATTTATTATTAAATAAGGTATAAATTTTAATAAATATTTTAATACAATTGATTAAAATTTTTATTATTTTAAAAGAATTTTGTAATAAATATTAATTTTATTATTCAATTAATATAATACATAGGAAAATATATAATATATAATTATAAGATAATATATAATAAATTATATAATATAATTATACGATAATACCTAGGAGAATATATAAGATAAAAACAAGTTAAAGAATAAAGAAAAGATTAAGAAATAAAAAGGGATAAAAGGAAATTAATCAAAGACAAGGAAAAAAGAAGAAAAGGGGAAATAAAACCCTAAAAATAACAAGTAAAGACCAAAAGTAAAAGTGGCCTAGCACAAGGGGGGTAAATCATCTAGAGAGAGCTGGAGTCCAACTCTTACTCAATTTCCAACCATCATCCCTATTGAGATTCTTAGCATGCCTTTCAATATCAATGGCCTCCCTAAGCTTCCTATGATATGATGGTTGGAAATTGAGTACGAGTTGGACTCCAACTCTCTCTAGATGATTTCCCCCCTTTGCGCTAGGTCTCTTTTACTTTTGGTCTTTATTTGCTATTTTTAGGGTTTTATTTCCCCTCTTTCTTATTTTTTCCTTGTCTTTTATTAATTTCCTTTAACCCCCTTTTTATTTCTCGGTCTTTTCTTTATTATTCACCTTGTTTTTATCTTAGATATTCTCCTAGGTATTATTGTATAACTATATTGTATAATTTCATATATATTATCTTATAATTATATATTACATAATTTCCTATGTATTATATTAATTGAATAATAAAAATAATATTTATTACTGAATTCTCTTAAAATAATAATTTTTTTAGAAAAATGTCTTCCAGATTAATCACATCATTAGTATTTGGTCGACGTTTCAAACCATTAAATTTGGTTCATCATCAGGACAAGGTGAAAAAGATAATCAATCTTAATGAATAAATAGTGTGGATGCATTATTGCCCGAATATAGCCATTGAAGACTAGCCGTTATTAGTTAGTTAGTTAGTTGTTAGGGAATTAAAATATTATATGTTAAGACTCTTTATTAAAAATGGGTTAATGAATATAGAATTTATTAATAAAAATGATCAAAATTTTATTAATAATATATAGGGTAATAAAATAATTTAATAATAAACATTTATTTAAATAAAAAGGTTAAAATTTTTATTTTATTTTAATAAAAAGTTTTAAATTATATATATATTATTATTATAATTCTTAAGAAAATATAAATTATAACTAAAATAAAAATAAGGAAGGACGAAGACCATAAAATGAATATTAACGAAGAAGATAAAAGGAAATTTTAAAAAACAAGGATGAGGGGAAAAAAACAATCAATACCAAAAGTGACTCGAAACTAAACACAACGGGGAGAAATCATCTAGAGAGAGTTGGAGTCCAACTCTTTTTCAATTTCCACCCATCATCCCTATTGAGATTCTTAGCATGCCTCTCAATTTCAATAGCTTCTCTGAGTTGCTTATGGTGGAAGTGATCAACCTTAGCAAGGACTTTGGAATCCTCAATTCAAACACGGTGACATGATTTTTCCACATGTTCTACTAGAGCTAAACTGTAGGACTGATTGTGCCTAATTTCTGCAGCATGCTCTTGGATTCTCTGTCTAATGGATTGACCTGCTTCCCCAATACAGGGAGTACCACAAGAGTAAGGAACCATGTAAACACATTTTAGGTCTTTAGGGTCAATAGGTCCTTGAAATATCCGAGAAAGTTCCTAATAGTACAGAGAGGTTTGAATGAAGAGGAGACATTATTCCTTCTACGGACATGAGAAATTTTGTCTGAAGTCCCTTAGAAAAATATGAGATGAACTTTGGAGATAGGATCTACCGAGTAGATTTGCCTCTTAGCCCTTTATAGGATTTTTGAAAATACTTAAGGCCTTGGGATCTATTATATCCATTATTCTCAGACATGCCAAGAAGATGGGATTTATCTGACTCTAAGTGGATATCATCAAATATTCTTAGAGCACAAGTAGCAAGAGTGCAGAGAACACCAAATTTCTGTGCAGGAAAATGATGAGAACTAACATGAAGATATTGTTCCGTATGATTTTTCTTGCGCAAAACTTGGTGGGAAATAGAACCATGATCTCTTCTCGAAAGAAGGATATATAATAAGGGAAGGAAACCATCAACCTCCACTTCACAAGTAGCAAGAGTGCAGAGAACACCAAATTTCTGTGCAGGAAAATGATGAGAACTAATATGAAGATATTGTTCCGTATGATTTTTCTTGCTCAAAACTTGGTGGGAAATAGAACCATCATCTCTTCTCGAAAGAAGGATATCTAATAAGGGAAGACAGCCATCAACCTCCACTTCCATCCTAAATTTTATGGAATTAGACAGGGAATTCAGGTGACGAAGAAATAGATCTAAATTTTCGTGACCATGGGGCCATATGACACAAGAATCATCCATGAACCTCTTCTATTTCCTAGGTCAAAATTGAACTGATTCTAAGGCCTTCATTTCAAAATATTTCATAAATAGGTTAGCAACAATAAAGGAAAGATGGGAACCCATAGCAACACCACAAGTTTTCTCATAGAACTCACCTTGGAAACTAAAGAAAGTTGAGGTGAGGCAGAGACCAACCAATTTAGACGTGTCTTGGTCAGAGATCCGCTTAATGACATCAATGGGTTTGTGGATGGGTATTTTGGTAAATAAGGACACAACATCAAAGCTGACTAATAACTCATCAGGTTCTAACCTGATGTCCTTCCATTATTTGATAAAGGAAGTCAAGTCTTTACAAATGAATTGGTGAGACCCACAAGGGGTTTAAAATTGATACCCCATTTATAATAAAATTTTTAATAATTTATTATAATATTTAATTAAAGTAGGTATTAAGAAATTAAAAAAAAAACTTTTTATATATAACTAATTAACTAATTCATTAATGACTGGTTCAACGACTAGCTTTCTACGACTAATTCCGGACAATGATACATCTGCTATTTATTCAATAAGATTCATGGGCTTTTTCCACCTTGGAAATACACTTGACCTATTTCTAAATATGCTGACCCAATCGATCCAACCTCATTACTTGGTACTGCACATGTGTTCTACATGTCTTCCAACAACTTGAAACATATTTTCATTTTATCTGATGAATTTTGTATCAATACTTCTACTGAGCCAGGCAATAAGGAAGACGGTCTGATCATATCCATATCATAGCAGCTTCTAAAATTATTACGTGTGCATGAAAAATGAATTTGAAAATTCCAACCATCCAATGTATCAGCTATTAGGTCATGAAGTGCTTTAGATGACTGTAGCATTGGTTCCACTGACATCTCATGATTTATCCTATGATTATCAACCAAAATGTGACCAAGATTCACTTTCAAAATTTGAGATGAATTAAAGCATAAAGGTAGAGAATCAAACTCGATCAATTCTTCTTCTATTTTAAACTTTGCCTCTTTGTTCAGTAGGTTCACTTCCACATCAACTGCAATATTTTTCATTTCTTCAAGGGTTGCAATGTCCCTTTCTCTTACTTGGAATTCCATCTCTGGATTAAAGGCATCTGGGTAGTTCAAGAGAGCTACTCCTGAGGGTGGCCTTATTTCAACAGGCATTGAATGGTACACCTTATTGAATCTAGCTAAAAAATATTGTACTGTCTCCCCAGGCTATCTTTTTAAAAGTCCATACTCTTTTATGATAAGAAATACCTTTTCCATGATTACCCATCGACCTAGGAAAACTTGCATGAGTTGATGAAAATTTCTCATGCTAGTAGTTGGAAGATTCTCAAACCAATTTTTAACTTTGTCTTTCCATGTTAGGACAAACATCCTGATACATATATCGTCTTATTCCTTTACTGATGAGTGCAATACACTAACTAAAGGATAATGACAAACATGCAACATAAGGTATTCTAGAATATTTGTAATAGGAAAACAAACCTCATTCCAAACTGCTTCTTTTCTTGTGTGTTGAAAGTGATTCTCTTCAAACAACAAGGGAACCAATTGTTTTTCCTCACTATCCATGGTAGTCAAGTGATCTGAGTGTTCTTTATCTTTCTCTTTGTCACACAGAAGCTTGTAAGGGAGCTACAAACTCTCGTTAATTTCAGGTGAAGGAACATGATTTGTAACAATCTATTGTACTACTGAAAGAGAATTTAAGAGATGGTCTTCATCATGCAAATCTGACTAGCTTTTATCTATGAAGGAAACACTGCTTGCTAAGGATGTTCTTGTGGATCTTAACAATTCAGCTGTGATGCCTCTATTTCTGGATCATGAGACTGTTGTTGATTTTTAGTGTTGTCCTCTCGAAAGCACTCCTACTCTTCCCCTTCTTCATGGAGGGTATGTAGGTTTTAACCCTGTACATAAATTATCTGCAAACGAATCTTAAAAACATAAAATAAACAATAGCGAGAGAAAAAAACATAAAATAGATATACACAGAGATTTTCCCCTGGATCCCAAATCAGGACGACCAGCTTGATTTTTCATTATATTCGTTTTAGTGTTAAAACACATATATATACATGTTGAAGCATACATAAACCCCAATCCATTAACCCTGGATTAGAACATAACCATAGTTCCCTTGACTAGATCCACAAAATACCAGGGGTCGAAAACCATCATGCCCAAAAACCATGTGTAGACCCATGCACAAAACCATGGGCAGGTCCGCCCACTGAAAAATAAGGACCAATATTTTTTTTTCCCCAGGGTGCTGCCCCAGACCCCGAATAGGGGGGCTACTGCCCCCCTTGTGACCCCCCTACTGTGCCCAGCGCAACATACAGGTGGGCCTATGACCCCCCCCCCCCCCCCCCCAATGCATGACTAGTCGTGGAAAGAATATAACACATACCCAACATTCTCCCACTTGTTGTTTTATTTTTGCAGGGGGCCATATGATATCTTAGTCATTAGCCCAACTCTGCAACACCCATTGTTTCTCTACACCAAGAGAACTTCTGAGCGCTCACAGACTTTGTCAATGCATCTCCACCATTCTTCAAGGTGTCCACTTTTACCAACAACACCCTTTTAGCCTCAACCATATCTCTCACAAAGTGATATTGAACATCAATGGGCTTTGTCTTTGAATGATAAGCAGGGTTCTTAGCCAAGAAAATTGCACTTTGGCTATCATAGTCTATCCTTATAGCTTGTTGCACCAACCCCATACTTGAACACAATCTATGCAACCAAGTTGCTTCTTTGCTTGCATAAATGGATTTTATGTATTCGGCCTCTGTAGTTGAAAGAGCCACTACAGACTATCTTTTACTCATCCAACTGAATGCACCTCCAAATAGGCTAAACACATGCCCACTTGTAGATCTTCTTTGGTCCAGATCTCCAGCCCAGTCTGCATCAACAAAACCATGAATTTCCAACACTCTTTCCAATCCTGGTCTTCCTAGATAGAACAAGACATAATCACTAGTGCCACACAAATATCTGAAAACCCGCTTCATTATTGTCCAATGATCCTTCCTTGGGTTTGACATAATCTTTCTCAATATTCCCAGTGCATGTGCAATGCATGGTCTAGTACAAACCATTGCATACATCATGCTACCCACTGCACTTGCATATGGAACACGAGGCATATCCTCCTCTTCTTCTTGTGTCTTGGGACATTGTTCAGTAGACATATTTGTACCTACAGGAATTGGAAAATTCACCAATTTACTATCCTACATATTGAACCTATGCAATATAGTCTCGACATACTTCCTCTAGTTTAACCAGAGCTTCCTCTTTTCCCAATCTCTCTTAATTTCCATGCCCAAACTATTTTTTGCAGCACCAATATCCTTCATGTCAAATTTGGAGAACAGTTGTGTCTTCAAATCTTGGATAATTTCTTTCTCATTTCCAATCAACAACATATCATCCACATACAAGACCAAATAAATAACACAGCCACCAATTAATTTAAAATAAACACAGTGATCCTCCTTGCTTCTGGTGAAGCCAAGTCCCCGTATATAGGTATCAAATTTATGATACCACATCCTTGGTGACTGTTTTAACCCATATAGAGACTTATTTAATTTGCATACCAGTTCTTTCTTCCCCTTCATCATAAAGCCTTTAGGCTATTTCATGTAGATCTCCTCTTCCAGATCCCCGTGAAGAAATGATGTCTTCACATCCATCTGTTCTACCTCAAAATCAAATGCAGCAACAACAGATAAAAGTAATCTAATAGAAGTGACTTTGGAAATAAGAGAAAAAATATCACCAAAATCAATTCCCGGCACTTGGGAATAACCTTTTGCTACCAATCGAGTTTTGTATTTCTCCACCTTGCCTTCTACATTCATCTTCTTCTTAAACACCCATTTGCTCCCAATGGGCTTCCTTCCAGCCGGAAACTCCACCAGATCCCATGCCTCATTTTTATGCGAGGATGCCATTTCATCAACCATGGCCTCCTTCCAGAGTTTTCCATCCTCTAAATCTACTACTCCCTGACGGTTCTGGGATCATCATCAATTATAGTTAAAGAAATATTTGAATAGAAAGCATATGGAATATATCTTTCTGGTTGTCTTCTTTCCCGAACTGATCTTCTCACAGATGGAGTTTGTGGCTCTTCCTCTTCTGAGTCTTCTTCTGTTGTAGAGTCTGATTCATCCTCCTTTAGCTCAAAATCTATCTTCTTAGGTTCCTTTGGTAGGACTTCATGTTTAACAACATCTTTCGCCTCTCTAAACACCACATCTCGGTTGTACACAACCTTCCTTGTTTCCAGGTTCCAAATCTTGTAACCCTTTAAACCATCCTCATACCCAATAAATATGCACCTTTTAGATTTGTTATCCAACTTGGTCCTTTTCTCCTTTGGAACATGTACATATGCATCACATCCAAATACCCTCAGATGTGAAAGAGAGGGTTTCTTACCAGTCCATACCTCATGTGGAGTCTTATCCTCCAATGCTGATGAAGGTGAGCCATTAACCAAGTAACATGCAGTCTCCACTACCTCTTCCTAGAATTCTTGTCCTAACCTGGTACCACTGAGCATGTTTCTTTCCTTTTCCATCAGCATTCTATTCATTATTTCTGAAACTCCATTTTTCTTAGGTGTTTATGGAGTAGTATTCTGTCGTCCTATACCACACTTCTTACAGAACTCTTCAAAATACTTCTTGCAGAACTACCCACCATTATCTGTCCTAAACACCTTTATCTTCTTCTCTATCTAGTTTTCCAATAGAGCCTTAAATTATTTAAATCTGTCAAAGACTTCAGATTTCCTCCTCAAGAAATATATCCATGTATTCCTTGAGAAGTTATCTATGAATGAAACATAGTACATAGACTTACCCAGTGATGGAACCGACATAGGTCCAAACACATCACTGTGCACAAGATCTAATATCTTGTTCACCCTCTTAGCACCAGAAAGAAAACTCACTCGATTCTCCTTCCCATATACACAATGTTCACAGAAAATGAAATCCAGAGACCTATTAGACATACCTTCTACCATACCATTTCCATGTATTATCCAAAGGCCCTTCTCTCCAATATGTCCAAGCCTTTGATGCCATAACATGGTCTTTTCTCCAAAGACCACTAGGCTTTCCGCTCCACTTTCTGGAACCACAGAAATATTGCACCCATCAATAATAGTGCTTCCCTAAAGCTTGTAGAGAGTTCCAATCTGAACTCCCCGCATTAATACCAGTGCTCTCCGAACCATATTACAGGAATCTTTCTCGAACACTATTTTTACACCTGCATCATCCATCTTTCTTACAGAAATCAGATTTCTGGCCAATGTAAGAATGTGCAGAACACCAAGAAGTGTTCTAATCCTTCCACCTTGTAGCTTCAAATTGAATTTTCCACGTCCAACGATTCTGGCCTTCCTATCATCACCTAAGAAGACATCACCGCCATCATATTTCTCATACTTGCAGAACCACTCCCTATGAGGAGTGAAGTGACTAGTCATGGAAAGAATATAACATATACCCAACAGGGTAAGCTCGCCTCCCTCTTCTTTTGAATAGGCTAGGAACTAGTTTTCTACATGTGGTCTAAAAACCACCATGGGTCATTCTTCTTGGAAATTAAAGGGTGTGGGCCCTTTTTCTGTATTGGCTTATTTGAATTGCTCTTTAGGAGGGTCGGGTGGTTTCAAGGGTATAGACGTGGACTTCTCATTTTTGGGAGGATCAACTTCTTGCTTTGTGAAAATGGATGCAATGGATTTATGAGGGGCTTCCTCTTCTAGTGGCTTCTTCCCTTTACTAGCAGGACTAGGAGGGGTTTTTTATCTTGATAGTGACTCTTCATTTTATTCTTTCCCCCGGGTTCTCTTTTCTGAAGGACCTGACGTCATACTTATTATGCAGTTGAGCCTGCATGAAATCCACAAACTGTTTGCAGTAATTGTCAATATATTGATATTATGGAGGGACTTCCTTCTCTTCTTCCTCCCCTTGTAGGATGAGTTCAACCTCCTCATCATCAAAGTAAGAGAGGAATTGATTCTCTTGACTTTCTATGACTTCCTCGACCTTTCCCTCCACTTCTCTCTCCCATTATAGAGGAGGTTAAATGTGGTCTTGTTGTTCCTTCCTATCCCATTGCAACAATTGTAGAGGAGTTTTCTGATAATGATAATTAAACCCTCGGTTAGGAATCATTTTTTTGGGACGAGGAGGGGAATTTTTGGCCTCCAATTCAATCTTAATCAAATTATTTGAAAGGTTCTTGATTAGCTTATTCATTTCTTCAATTCTATACTCTTATGATTCCCTTTCCTGATTTGAAGTAGAAGCCTCCTCCCTGTTCTTTCTTCTGGCTTAATGTTCTATATTCCCCTTGAATTTACCAGTAGAAGAAAATTTTATTTCTACCTCCAATTCATTAGTCTAGATCTGATCCATAGATGTGGATTTTCTTTCTCTTAGGGTGAACCCAAACTCCGGTTCGAAAGCTCCTGTGAAGACCAGCTTAGCAACTGCGGGGGGAGGCTCTATTTCGGCAAGGAGACTATTATAGAGATTATTGAACCTCTTTATGAATTATGTTACATCCTCGTTGTGTCTCTTTTTTATAGCATTGAACTCAGTGAGAATGTATCCATCATCCCTCTTTTCTCCCCATTTTAATGTGGAAATTTTTGATTTCTTCCCAAGTGTGGATTGTGTTGTTGGCTAGAGACTTGAACCATTTATGGGCTTCTCCCTCCAAGGATTGGATGAAAAGCCTTCATACCACATATAAGTTTTCTACATTAATATTCTCAGCGAAGGCGCAAATGGTTTCAATATGTCTCTGCACAGAAGTATTATCTTCCACAACGAACTGAGGTAGGATCTTTAGATAATATTGTGGCATATCATTTAGAGGCTGAGGGAGGGCCAATGGGGAATACTAGTTGAAAAGGAAATTTGGCACAACCATCTGATTTAGTGGTGGGGGTAGATGGTGAATCTGAATCTAGTGTGAGGCCTGTTGAAAGCTAGGATTACTTCTGATTAGTACTATTTTACAGTGGAGTCGCTAAGGTGAGGAATATGCAACTCCCAACCCTTCCTTCTCACCTGACTGAATGGTGGAATTTATGTCGTCTCCCAGGGAATATATTTCTTCATTCACATCCCTGGAAATGACGCCAAAAATATGTTGTAGCTTCTAGAGACAACTTTGAGTTGCAAAATACCATTGCCTATGACATCTTGAAATCACAGGTTAGATGTAGATGATTTTAAGGGTGCCTATGAAAAAATATTAATAAGGAGAATAACGATTGTGGTGGTTCAGGAATGGTGAAGACTTTGGAGTTTGATACATGTCAATTACCCTATACTATGAGAGGGCTTAGGAGGTTGTATGGCTCGGTGGGTTTTCAAAAGGGTCGAGTATGAAACAATGAGAAGAGGATTTCAAAATATGCAGAGGTGCTGAGAAGGAACGAAGGAGGAACTCGCGAGAGACAGGCTTAAAAGTCTTAAGAATCTGTCTCCTGTGAACTCAGAGGAAGTGGATGTAGGTGGAATATGACCAACAAGAGAGATTCGTGGAGCACAAATTAAGGGGGCACAACAAGTTTAACACATGAGTGTTATTCATACACGAATTCATGAATAAAAATGCATACCACTAGTAGCTACATTACACGAATCATCAAAGCAATAGAATACTGAAAGATTATTATACGTAACATGAGATTACTGATAAAAAAGAAAATATAGATACATACTACTCATTTGTCCATCTAGAATCCAAATAAACAATGATGTATATCATATCATGTTCAAAAAAACTCTCCCAAATATGTGTCTGAGAGCATAAAGATCACAATGATACAGAACGACAGCAAAAATCCTCCAAAATTTAGAACCTTTCTTTTTTCTTTGAACCCCCTATATATAGAGTTCTCCTTGAGGGTTTACAATAAAATAATAATTCATGATCAACCCACACATGTGAAAATCAAAATATCCTAACCAACAAGCAAAGTCTGCATCAAGCAATCTCTCGTAATTATAGAATCAAAAAATAATCGGGTGAAATTGAGATTTCACCAGCAAAACATCATAATCAAAAAGTAAAAGAACAAAATAGTTGGCCATGGAGGCCAAATCATGGAATCTTCAAAAAGGGGTGGCAAGGAGTGGCTGTGAACAGATGGGTCGTCTGGTTTCCATCGCATGATTTCACCTGTCATGGAAAACATCCACTCCCTCATTCTCATCAGTTCAACTTAACCGTTATGGCACGACCAGTCATGTTTCACATGCCTCGCTCTTTAGTGGATATTTCCTAGACAAACTGAATAAACCATAGCTTTTTTTTTTTTCCAAAAACCCATGTTGTGCTTGACTTGCAAAAACTGTGACCGGATTACAGAGGGGGGCCTATAAGCTCGTCTCCCTCTTCCTCAGAAGAGGCTAGGAACTGTTTTTCTACATGTGGTTCAAAAACCACCATGGGTCATTCTTCTTGGATATTAAAGGGTGTGGGCCCTTTTTTTGTAATGGCTTCTTTAAACTGCTCTTTAGGAGGGTCAGGAAGTTTCAAGGGTATAGATGCGGACTTCTCATTTTTTGGAGGATCAACTTCTTGCTTTGTGAAAGTGGATGCAGTGGACTTATGAGGGGCTTCCTCTTCTAATGGATTCTTCACTTTACTAGCAGGACTAGGAGGGGTTTGTTATCATTATATTGACTCTTCATTTTGTTCTTTCCCATGGGTTCTCTTTTCTGAAGGACCTGAGGTCATACTTCTTATGGAGTTGAGCCTGCATGAAATCCACGAACTGTCTACTGTAATTGTCAATATATTGATATTCTGGAGGGACTTCCTTCTCTTATTTCTCCCCTTGCAGGATGAGTTCAACCTCCTCATCATCAAAGTAAGAGTGGAATTGATTCTCTTAACTGTCTATGACTTCCTCTACCTTTCCCTCCACTTCTCTCTCCCAATATAGAGGAGGTTAAATGTGGTCTTGTTTTTCCTTCCTATCCCATTACAACAAATGTAGAGGGGGCTTCTGATATTGATAATTAAACCCTCGGTTAGGAATCATTTATTTGGGACGAGGAGGGGAATTTTTGGCCTCCAATTCAAGCTTAATCAACTTATTTGAAAGGTTCTTGATTAACTTATTCATTTCTTCAATTCTATACTCTTGTGATTCCCTTTCTTGATTTGAAGTAGAAGCCTCCTCCCTGTTCTTTCATCTAGCTTCATGTTCTATCTTCCCCTTTAATTTACCAGTAGAAGCAAATTTTACTTCTACCTCCAATGCATCAGTCTAGATCTGATCCATAGATGTGGATTTTCTTTCTCTTAGGGTGAACCAAATCTCTGGTTCGAAAGCTTCTACGAAGACCAGCCTAGAAACTGCTGGGGGAGGCTTTATTTCAGCAAGGAGACTATTATAGAGCTTATTGAACCTCTTTGTGAATTCCGTTACATCCTAATTGTGTCTCTTTTCTATAGCATTGAACTCGATGAGAACGTATCCATCGTCCCTCTTTTCTCCCCATTTTAATGTGGAAATTTTCCATTTCTTCCCAAGTGTGGATTGTGTTGTTGGCTGGAGACTTGAACCGTTTCTGGGCTACTCCCTCTAAGGATTGGACGAAAATCCTTAATACCACATCTAAGTGATCTACATTCACATTCTTAGCGAAGGTGAAAAAGGTTTCAATATGTATCTGCGCAAAAGTATTATCTTCCTTGGTGAAATGAGGTAGGAGCTTTACATAATCTTGTGGCATATCATTTAGAGGCCGAGGGAGGGCCAATGGGGAATACTAGTTGAAAAGGAAATTTGGCACAACCATCTGATTTAGAGGTGGGGGTAGATGGTGAATCAAAATCTGGTGTGAGGCCTGGTGAAAGCTAGGATTACTTCTGATTATAACTATTTTACAGTGGAGTCGCCAAGGTGAGGAATACGCACCTGACTGAAGGGTGGAATTTATGTTGTCTCCCAGGGAAAATATTTCTTCATTTGTATCCCCAGAAATGGTGCCAATAATATTTTGTAACTTCTAGAGACAACCTTGAGTTGCAAAAGACCAGTGCCTAGGACATCTTGAAATCACAGGTTAGATGTAGACGATTTTAAGGGTGCCTTTAACAAAATATTGATAAGGAGAATAATGATTGTGGTGGTTCAGGAATGGTGAAGAATTTAGAGTTTGATTCATGTGAATTACCATATACTACAAGAGGGCTCAGGAGGTTGTATGGCATAGTGGGTTTTCAAATGGGCCGAGTATGAAACAATGAGAGGCTTTCAAAATATGCAGAGGTGCTGAGAAGGAACGAAGGAGGAACCCATGAGAGACAAGCTTAAATGTCTTAAGAATCTATCTCCCTTGAACTCAGAGGAAGTGGATGTAGGTTGAATGTGAGCAACAAGAGAGATTAGTGGAGCGCAAATTAAGGGGGCACAACAGTTTTAATACATGAGTGTTACTCATACATGAATTCATGAATAAAAATGCATACCACTGGCAGCTACATTACACAAATCATCAAAGAAGCAGAATATTGAAATATTATTATACATAACATGAGATTACTGATAAACAAGAAAATATAGATACATACTACTCATTTCTCCATCTAGAATCCAAATAAACAATGATGTATATCATATTATGTTCAAAAAAACTCTCCCAAATATGTGTCTCAGAGCATTAATATCATAGTCATACAGAACTATAACAAAAATCCTCCAAAATTCAGAACCTTTCTTTTGTCTTTGAACTCGCTACATATAGAGTTCTCCTTGAGGGTTTATGATCGAATAGTCATTCATGATCGACCCACACATGTGAAAATCAAAATATCCTAACCAACTAGTAGAGCGTGCATCAAGCAATCTCTCATAATTATATAATCAAAACATAATCAGGTGAAATTGAGATTTCACCAGCAAAACATCATAATCAAAAAGTAAAAGAAAAACATAGTTGGCCATGGAGGCCGAACCATGGAATCTTCAAAATGGGTCGGTGAGGAGTGGTTATGAATATATGGACTGTTTGGTTTCCATCACATGATTTCGCCTATCGTGGAAAACATCCACTCCCTCATTCCAATAATTTCCACTTAACCGTTACGGAACGACCAATCGTGTTGCACGCGCCTCGCTCTTTAGTGGAGATTTCATGGAAAGAATGAATAAAACCATAGCTGTGTTTGTTTCACCAAAAACTCATGTTGTGCTTGACTTGCAAAACCAGAGACCGGATTTCGAAGGGGGGTCTGTAAGCGCCTCCCTCTTCTTCAAAATATGGTAGGAACTAGTTTTCTATATCCAGTCTAAAAACCACCATGGGTCGTTCTTCTTGGAGATTAAAGGGCGTGGGTCCTTTTTCTGTAATGGCTTCTTTGAACTACTCTTTAGGAGGGTTGGGCAGTTTCAAGGGTATAAATGTGGACTTCTCATTTTTGGGAGGATCAACTTGTTGCTTTGTGAAAGTGGATGCAATGGACTTATGAGGGGCTTCCTCTTCTAATGGCTTCTTACCTTTACTAGTAGGACTAGGAGGGGTTTTTTATATTTATATTGACTCTTCATTTTTTTCTTTCCCTCAGGTTCTCTTTTCTGAAGGACCTGAGGTCAGTATTCTTATGGATTTGAGCCTACATGAAATCCACGAACTGTCTGCAGTAATTGTCAATATATTGATATTCTGGAGGGGCTTCCTTCTCTTATTCCTCCCCTTGCAGGATGAGTTCAACCTCCTCATCATCAGAGTAAGAGAGGAATTGATTCTCTTGACTGTGTATGTCTTCCTCGACCTTTCCCTCCACTCTCTCTCCTATTATAGAGGAGGTTAAATGTGGTCTTGTTTTTCCTTCCTATCCCATTGCAACAACTGTAGAGGGGGCTTCCGATAATGATAATTAAACCCTCGGTTAAGAATCATTTCTTTGGTATGAGGAGGGGAATTTTTGGCCTCCAATTCAAGATTAATCAACTTATTTGAAAGGTTCTTGATTATCTTATTCATTTCTTCAATTCTATACTCTTGTGATTCCCTTTCCTGATTTGAAGTAGAAGCCTCCTCCCTATTCTTTCTTCTGGCTTACTGTTCTATCTTCCCCTTGAATTTACCAGTAGAAGAAAATTTTACTTCTACCTCTAATGCATTAGTCTAGATCTGATCCATAGATGTGGATTTTCTTTCTCTTAGGGTGAACCCAAAATCCGGTTCGAAAGATCTAGCGAAGACCAGCTTAGCAACTGCTGGGGGAGGCTTTATTTTAGCAAGGAGACTATTATAGAGCTTATTAAACCTCTTTATGAATTATGTTACATCCTCATTGTGTCTCTTTTTTATAGCATTGAACTCGGTGAGAACATATCCATTGTCCCTCTTTTCTCCCCATTTTATGTGGAAATTTTCCATTTCTTCCCAAGTGTGGATTGTGTTGTTGGCTAGAGACTTGAACCATTTCTGGGCTTCTCCCTCCAAGGATTGGACAAAAAGCGTTATAACACATCTAAGTGCTCTAAATTCACATTCTCAGTGAAGGTGCAAAAGGTTTCAATATGCCTCTACACAGAAGTATTATCTTCCCTGGTGAACTGAGGCAGGAACTTTAGATAATCTTATGGCATATCATTTAGAGGCTTAGGGAAGGCCAATGGGGAATACTAGTTGCAAAGGAAACTTGGCATAACCATCTGATTTAGAGGTGGGGGTAGATGGTGAATCTGAATCTGGTGTGAGGCCTGGTGAAATCTAGGATTTCTTTTGATTAGGACTATTTTATAGTGGAGTCACCAAGGTGAGGAATACGCAACTCCCAACCCTTCCTGCTCACCTGACTGAAGGGCGAAATTTATGTTGTCTCCCAGGGAAAATATTTCTTCATTCGTATCCCTGGAAACGGCGCCAAAAATATGTTGTAGCTCCTAGAGACAACCTTGAGTTGAAAAATACTAGTGCCTAGGACATCTTGAAATCACAGGTTAGATGTAGACGCTTTTAAGGGTGCCTCTGACAAAATATTGATTAGGAGAATAATGATTGTGGTTGTTCAGGAATGGTGAAGACTTTGGATTTTGATTCATTTGAATTACCCTATACTACGAGAGGGCTCAGTAGGTTGTATGGCTTAGTTGGTTTTAAAATGGGCCGAGTATGAAACAATGAGAAGAGGCTTTCAAAATATGCAGAGGTGCTGAGAAGGAACGGAGGAGGAAGCCGTGAGAGACAGGCTTAAAAGTCTTAAGAATCTGTCTCCCGTGAACTCAGAGGAAGTGGATGTAGGTGGAATGTGACCAACAAGAGAGGTTCGTGGAGCGTGAATTAAGGGCGCACAACAATTTTAACACATGAGCATTATTCATACACGAATTCATGAATAAAAATGCATACCACCGGCAGCTACATTACACGAATCATCAAAGCAGTACAATATTGAAAGATTATTATACATAACATGTGATTACTGATAAACAGGAAAATACAGATACATAATACTCATTTATCCATATAGAATCCAAATAAATAGCGATGTATATCATATTATGTTCAAAACAACTCTCCCAAATATGTGTCTCGGAGCATAAAGATCACAGTCATACAGAACTACAGCAAAAATCCTCCAAAATTTAGAACCTTTCTTTCATATTTGAACCCGCTACATATAGAGTTCTCCTTGAGGGTTTATGATCGATTAATCATTCATGATCGACCCACACATGTGAAAAACAAAATATCCTAACCAAATAGTAGAGCGTGCATCAAGCAATCACTCTCGTAATTATAGAGTCAAAACATAATCAGGTGAAATCGAGACTTCACGAGAAAAACATCATAATCAAAAAGTATAAGAAAAACATAGTTGGCGATGGAGGCCAAATCATGGAATCTTCAAAATGGGGCGGCGAGGAGTGGTTGTGAATAGATGGGCCATCTGGATTCCATCGCATGATTTCACCTACCATGGAAAACATCCACTCCCTCATTCTCATCATTTACACTTATCCGTTATGGAACGACCAGTCATGTTGCACATGCCTTTCTCTTTAGTGGAGATTTCCTGGAAAAACTAAATAAACCATAGCTGTGTTTGTTTCACTAAAAACCCATGTTGTGCTTGACTTGCAAAACCGGAGAGCGGATTTCAGAGGGGCGCCTATCCAGTTTGTGGTATTGGATGGGGAGGGGTGCGAAATCACTGTAAGCTGACATGTAGCACTGGAGACGGTTTCCAAAACCGGCCATTTCAGAACCCCCCCCAGCATTGACCTTCAAATGGTGAAGGGGGTCCAAAATAGATCATGAGTCATCGGATGTGTGTTAGGGAGCGGATATGAGGATAATATGGCGGAGAAATGGCAGAGCTTAAAGTGGGGCCTGTGACACTAACACACAGTGGAATGGTCAATGTGAAAAGAGTGGGACAAAGGTAGTGGATGGGCTTTGATGACATGGTAGAGGTGGCCCTGCCTACATATCGCAGTCAGGAGTTTTTGTTATGAGAACCAAAGGGTAAATGTTATGATCTGCAATGTGCAAAGTGCGGTGAGTGTAAGGTTACGTGGCAATGAGGTGGGGCCCAAACTCATATCGCATATCGCAAATCATAAGTTTTTGTTATGAGAAGTGAAGGGTAAATGTTATGATTTGAGATGTGTGAAGTGCGATGAGTGGAAGGTGATGTGGCAAGGAGGTTGGGCCCAAACTCATATCACATATCACAAATCGAAAGTTTTTGTTATGAGAAGTAGGAGGTAAATGTTATGATCTGTGATGTGTGAAGTGTGGTGAGTGGAAGGGGACGTGGCAAGGAGGTGGGGCCCAAACTCATATCACATATCACAAATCAGAAGTTTTTGTTATGAGAAGTGGGAGGTAAATGTTATGATCTGCGATGTGCGAAGTGCAGTGAGTGGAACGTGACATGGAAAGGAGGTGGGGCCCAAACTCATATCGCATATCGCAAATCAGAATTTTTTTATGAGAAGTAGGAGGTGAATGTTAAAACTTGTGAAGGGTGATGTGCAATGGGCGGAAAGGTCGGCGGTGTGAAAAGTTAAGTGGGTACCAATAAAGGTTTAGAGCGGAAAGAAATGAATTGTGAATGATAAGGTTCATGCAGAAATGTAAAAAGGGCTAAGGTTTTATCGCATCAAGGGTTTGGTGAAGGAGGGCAATCGAAAAATTCATGCCTCATCCCTGTGATTTTCTTATAGGGGCCAGTTCTCCACCTTGTGTGCAGTCACAAGACAAGATAACGTACGGAATTATATTGACGTATGATAAGTATATATGGGATGCTCTCATTGAACCATTACGCATCAGACAACACTACTACGGACTTGGAATCCCACGTACCCTTGAGTATATTTTGGGAGACACCATTAGGCTGCAAACTTGCCATAGGTAACTGAGTCAACTGCATTGTAGACATGATACACCGAACATAGAATTCAAGGAGATTGGTTGACGTACATTAATTCCTTGGTCATTTCTCTTTCATTTGATCACCAAGGTGTATATTGCAGTTCACGGATACCTGGTAATATTTTATGCCTAGTTCACCCTTTTTTTAACTTCTAAAATTAATTTCCCATGATAACATGGATTACCCATTAAGATATTTTTTGGCAATATCATGACTAACTCCTTATGAATATATTTTTTAAAGCATTGAATTAATAAACTCTTTCCCTCTTTTATTTTTTGAGATAAAATCATCATGGTTGAACCACAAAGTTTAGCTTCCACTTGATCATCCTCTTCCAAAGGGACATCATGACAAGTCTCTTTTGATTCTTCACCATCGACTAGAACTCAAACTGATGAGTTTTCCATCCTACCAAGTTTTCAACCTCTTGCTACTCGATCCCCTCTTGATGAGCCTGTAAGATATATTGTGTTTCCTCGGAATCCATTATTTTATTTCGTAGAGATATCTCGTGAACGACCGTATAGTCCATTTGATGCACTTGGTGTACCATTCGTGCATTCGTTGCATCCATCTCAGACTACTGCTCGTCATTTATTTCTGCCAATGGATTCTGAAGAAGAGGTTTCATCTCCCCTTAAGGTTTCAAGCACCATTAGTGGTGTGGATGAGTCTTTATATGAGGGACATCAACTCCCCCCTGAGGGCTTTCCTTATGGGAGGAAAACCTCTCAGCCTTCCACACAGTTGTACATTCCGCAAGGTTACAACTTGTTGGGACACCTAATTTCAAGCATTTCAAGTGCCACGCCTTTGTATTACACTACTATCTAGTAGAATATTGCAGTATCTACCCCTTTTCCACTTGTATCCAACGTGTCTGTTTCCATCCCTGCTCAAGCAATAGTTATGTCTATTCCCACATATCCAATTATTTGCGTCGGTGTTTCAGAAATTCCCATGAGTGTTCTTGTGTTGATTCCATCAGCTCCAATTTCTGGTGGAGGGCCATTCCTTTCGAATGTATCTCAATCCTACACTAGACCATCTATGAGTGGATTACATACTCACATCCTCGGCTCTTCTCAAACTACTAGTAGTTTCCCTATTCCTTCTGGATCATCTAGTCTAACGGGGTTAACATATGACCAGTATCAATAGTTTTTGTAGAACCAGATAATAAACTAGAAACCCTATGTCTTGTTTGGTTCCCCACAATTGCAAACATCATTGGTAAATCCGCAAGTATTTCAAGGGCACTCTGTTATTTAGTCAGGGGCTTCTGCATATTAGCATGGACTATCTTTGGTTAAAAATGACCTTATGGGCCACACAGTCAACTGTATGTGCAATAGGCAATCCCTTATGTATAATCTATTCAACCATTATCCCATCAAGGTCTTTTTTCCTATTCTCAACAGAGACAACCTTTTAGTCAACAAGGCCAATCTCAATTTTAGCAAGCTCAACCTTTTTTCCAACAATGACAACCCTCATATCAACAAAGTCAGATCTTTATTTAGCTGGGTCAACCTGGTTCTCTGGGGTAACCTCTCCAACCTCAACAACCACTTGGTATCATGACATCAAATCCTCAGGGTACCATCCAACAGCCCCAAGGTCAACACTTGGGCTCACAAGGTCAACCATTGGGTTCCTAAGGTTACCTTTTGGGTTCACAAGGTCAACCACAAGGCACTGCATTCCAAAACTTTCGGTATCAGCAAAATCCATATGCTGCAAATTATGCTCAAGATAGACCTCAATGGTCTATTGCAGGCCAGAATCCATTTTTTGGGCCAGCAACTAGGATATGGTCAAAATTCACAAGGTTTCAATCCTTATGGGAAAAATCCTTCTGGGCAGAACCCATGGGGGCATAATTTCTCCCAACCTGGTTGGAATCCACAAATGGGCTTGTATCAAAGACCAAACATCATGCCTTTAAATCTGTAATTTCCTTTTCTTGCAATGTTGGAACTTCCCAATGTGTCGAGATTAACCAATGATCCAATTCTCCATAATCCATATTGGCTTCCAGTTCCTACCAATATTCCAAGCGATTACCCCAAGTTTGAAGGCAAGTCTAGAGAAGACCCCCAGGCACACGTTATGGCATACCATATTTGGTATTCCTCCACTTCATGGGTTAACGATTTCATCCGTTTGTGTCTTTTTCAAAGGAAGTTGACTGGTGTCGCTGCGAAGTGGTACATTGAGCTTCCTCACAAAACTTTTGAAGACTTCAATTCTTTAGCTATGGCTTTTCTTACACACTTTCAGTTACATGTTCGTTATGAAATGCGAACTCACCTCCTTACATCCTTGAAACAAAATATTGTTATGCATATCTCTGATCATATCCATGAATGGAGACGACGTCATCGTTTGATCAAGTTTGAAATTCCTGATCAACTTTTGACCAAATGGTTCACCAAATATCGCCAAGGATATTGCTATGGGGCAAGTTGTCACAGAAGAGAAAGACATTACTCGTGCTCAATATCTTGATTTTTTTTTATTCCCAGTCCATCATGTTATATGATCTTCTACATGATGCTCCATGCCCAAACTCCAAGTCCAAAGCTTCAAAAGCTTTGGTGACCCCACCGTTTGACGGCATCATTGGTTCTCTTTCCCAAGCTTCTCGGAAGTCTTCCTCTGCTTCTAAGCAGAAATATTCTTCTTCATCAGATTCTATTCTGCAAAATCCATCCAATCCTGGAAAAAATGTGGAGGTTAATGTTGTTTAGTCTATCGTGGCCGAAAAATACTCTAATGGTAAAAATAAGGGCAAAGGAAAATCCAAATATGATGCCCTGAAATAGGATTCCCCTAAACCTCATATTGATGATGGAAATAAGCGCAAGCCTAAGTACACTTGCATAATCTGTGATGACGAGCACTACACTAAGGACTGTCCACGACGAGCTATAGTGAGTCATTTACTGAAAGATACTCAAGGAACTTTGGTTGTACTCAAAGAACCATTTCCATCTCAGCAAAATCAAATGGTAGAACAACCCCAATATTCCACCTCTTTTGGTTCCCAAGTGTTCATTATGAATGGTGTTGTGCCTGTCTTCATAGTTACCAGATCTAAATATTATTCTAATTCACAGTAGTCGGTGGGGAAATAAATTGCCAATGCTCCTACTCCTTCTACCCTGCTTGCTTCCATCACTCTTCATATTGAAAGGCCTAGCTCCAATCCTGTTGTTTGACCACCTTCTAAAGGTGTGCTCCGAAAATGCTCGTATAATCCAAACACTCGTGCTTCTCAAAATAACAATATCGTTGAGGATTTGGCTCAAGCACCTTCTGCTATGTCTGCGTTAGAGGTTTTTTAGAGCTTTCCTTCACAGTGGAAATCACTGGTATCCTCCACTGGAGGAATCGATCTGTCTAATTCAAGTCTCATTACATTCAATATGGAAATTTTTTTTCCACGTCTCCCCCATTAGCTTGCTTTCCTTATTTAGGTCATTATTAATGGCAATAATATCCATCAGTCGGTCGTGGATGAAGGTGCATCCACTTGAATCATGTCTGTGTCTTTTTGGAAAGACATTGGCTCTCCATCTCTTAGCCATTTTCCAAACACTTTGGAGGCTTTCGATGGCAGGGATTCTTGCCCTTTTGGTATTCTCCCCAACTTGCCTATCACGTTGGAAGGAAAAATGGTCAACGTTTAAGTAGAAGTCGTTGACGCTAAACTCAATTATAATCTTCTACTTGGTCACAGTTGGACTCGTGCTATGCTTTGTGTGTTGTCCAATCTGTTTCGTGTTATTCATTTCCTGCATGAAGGGCAGATTATCACTGTCGACCAGTTGTCCTTTTTTTCTTCCACTTCTTTAGAAGGAAATGTTCAATATGTGGAGCATACCACCACATCCTATGGGAGTGTGGGGGCAGGACTTATTAAAGATTCTGCCTTAATGGGTCTCTTTTATCTTCTGTCACTTAACAGTTCTCAGGTCAATATGATCTCCACTTCATTTGATCCTTGGATCATCCCTTCTCCTGATCAGATTGATTCTTTCAGCAATGTCACATCGTTAAGCCCTGTGGAAGTCAATTATTGTAAAATCATTTTGGCTTTGGCTTCTGATTTTGATCATACTACTTCTAGTATGCATTTCGATGCATATTCTCAAACTTCTTGGCTTGGTTCTTCGGATTATTCATACCCCTTGAACGAGACATTTCCCTTTGAAGAAAGTATCATGGATACCATGTCCCTTGAGGAAACACCCTGGGACGATGCCCATCATCGTTCTTCATTTCTTCTGAACACTGGAGTAATACAGTCGTGTCTTGAGAATTTTTCTTCCCATGCTTCGAATTGTCCACTTCCAAAACCCATGTTGACACATGAGGTCTTTTCTGAGGGTAACATGGGCAAAATCACTGCAACAATGCCTATCGACATTTCTGTGAAACCAGGAATTGTCGAGAACATCCACATCGGGGTAACTTTCTCTCCAAATGAGATCAAGCTTTACACCAGTCTCTTTCAATAATTTCAAGATGTCTTTGCATGGTCCTATGAGGAAATTCCTGGCATCGATGCGATTATAGTGGTGGAAAAAATATCGAATTATCCTAATGTGAAGCCTGTTCATCAGCGACTTTGTCCTGTGTATCCTAGAAAGGCAGCTGCTATAAAGGGAGAAGTTAAAAAAATTCCTAAGGCTAGATTCATCTATCAAATTCCTTGGACATATTGGGTTTCCAATATCATCCCTGTCAATAAAAAGTAGGGTACTATTCGCGTATGTGTAGATTATCGAGACATCAATCATGCTTGCCCGAAAGATAACTATCCCACTCCTTTCATTGACCAGATCATTGATGAATGCGCTAGGAGTGAGATATTTAATTTTTTGAATAATTTTACTGGGTATAACCAGATTAACATCCTTCTAGGTGATCAACACAAGAATTCCTTCATCTGTCCATGGGGGAAATGTTTCTTACAAGAATCTCCCTTTGGGAGTGAAAAAATCCAGTGATACTTTTCAACGTGCGATGTCATATGATTTCCATGATATGAAACACATCGTTCAGCCTTACCTGAATGACCTTCCCAATCATTCAGCTAAGTGCTAGGACCATCCTGTGCACCTTCGAGAGATTTTTATCCACTGTTGACACTACAATATTCACCTGAATCCGCATAAATGTGTATTTTTCATTGAATCTGGCAGACTCCTTGGGTTTGTCGTCTCCAAAGAAGGCATTCATCTCGATCCTCTGAAATTCAATGCTATTGTTAATTTACCCCCTCTCTCCTCTTTATTTCCGTTGTAGAGCTTACAAGGGAAATCTAATTTCCTTCGTTATTTTGTTCCCAATTATGCAGAGCTCGCTAGGGGATTTACACGAATTCTTAAAAATGGGATCCCATTTTTGTGGGATGAAGTTGCTCAAAACTGCTTCAATTATTTAAAGAATGTTCTTCTCAATGCTCCTTTACTCCATCCCCCAAATTACCATCATGACTATTTGCTTTACTTAGCAGCTTCTTCGGGTATTATTGGTATGGTGCTAGTCCAGGATGACGAAGGTACTGAACATGTCATTTATTACCTCAGTCGTAACCTTATGGATATAGAGACTCGATATGCCCATGTCAAGAAACTGGCTTTACCTATGGTACATTTTATCCAACTCTTTCGGAATTACATTCTCCTTTGGATGACTATCGTGATCTCTGATTGTAATCCCATGACCTATATTTTGACCCGTCAGTTACGAAGGGGAAAATAGTCTAAATGGATTGTCATTTTGTAGGAGTTTGATTTGGAATTCACTACTGCAAAATCCAAAAAATCACTGGTTTTCTCTGAATGGATATGCTCCCTTCCCTCTTCTTCTTCCCCTTCTGATCTTGATGGGAACATTCCATATGACACTCTCTTCCTTATCAGCACTATCGATCCATGGTACGATGATATCATCACGTATCTCCAAACCGAAAATTTTCGATCTGAGTTGACTAAAGATGATCATCAACACATTCGATATCACTCTCAACCATATCGTATCATTGGGGATACTTTATACCGCGTCGACATAGATTCGATTCTTCGTCACTATTTAAATTTCGAAGAGGCTGAGAGAGTGCTTAACGACTGCCACTATGGGCATGTGGTAGTCATATGTTTAGATACACAACAGCTCAGAAAATCGTTCGTGTTGGTTATTTTTGGCCATCTATTTTCAAGGATTGCATTCTTGTCATTCGTAAATGTCATGCTTGCCAGATTTACCAGCAGAAGGTGTGCACCCCACCTGCACCCCTTCACCCAATTGTTACCATCGACCCTTTCACTAAATGGGGAATTGATTTCATGACACATAACCCTCGCTCGGCCGAGGAGCATGCTTATATTATCATCATTGTCAACTATTTTACCAAATGGGCCAAGGCGATGCCTACATATGTTGTTGATGGTAAAATTGTGGCTCAATTTCTCTTCAATCATGTTATCGCTCAGTTTAGAGTCCCTCCAGTCATCATCACCAACCATGGCTCTCATTTTCACCATTACATGATGGCTGAGCTAACCTCTCAGTTGGGCCTACGTCACAACAGCTCAACTCCATATTACCCTTAGGCCAATGGCCAAGTTGAGGTAGTAAATGAAGTCTTAGTTACTATGCTTCAATGCACTATTGGGATGCACAAGTCCAACTTGCATCTCATGCTTTTTTCTGCTCTTTGGGCTTAAAGATCCTCGGTGAAAAATGCTACTGAATTAACTCCTTTTCAGTTAGTATATGGCATTGAAGCAACATTGTCAATTGAATATGAAATTCTTCACTCAAATTAGTTGTTGAATTTCTTCTGAATACCTCACCAGAAGAGGAACGTCTCTTATATCTGGAAAGCCTTGATGAAACTCGTCGCTTCACCGCTTTAGTTACTTAAGCTCAGAAGAAACGAGTCAAAGCCCATTTTGATCAAATTGTTTCTCCACGTGCCTTCTATGAAGGAGACTTGGTTCTTCTCTATGACCAAGCACATGATAATATGGGGGAAGGAAAATTTGAACCAATGTGCCATGGGCCATACATCGCATAACGTGTTTTGCAAAAAGGGGCCTATGAGAAAATTTATTATGAAGGTAATCCTTTGGATAAGCCCCGAAACAGGCTTTATCTTAAGAAGTATTATGCGTGATTTTTCTCATTTAATTACTCTTTTACATTAGTGTGCTTCTCATTTTTGTACATTTTTGGTTTGGTGTGCATTTGCAAGTATTTTTTCCGCTTATCTTGTTTTACTTTATTTGTAGTTTTCTTTAATTCCTTATGTCGGTTTTTCTGATGGTGCCTGTCGTAGTACTTGAAACTTATCCTCTGCGGCATGGGTTATTTATGACCCTAATCATGAGTTAGTAGATTTTTAAGGTATCTATTTAGGTTGTACAACCAACAATATTTCTAAATACAGTGTCGTCATTGAGCTTTTGTAATAAGAATTACTCTTGGAATTAGAGAATTAGTTGTAAACCTAGATTCACATCTTGTTGTCCTACAACTCAATGGGAAATATTCTATTAGACACCCTCAAATTATAGAATGTATCTGTGTGTTCATATTTTAGAAAGGAATTTTGATTACATTACATATCAGCACATTCAGAGACACATGAATACATCAACAGATGCATCAGCTAATTATGTTTTAGATAGACATTTACAAAATTTGTGAAACTATGATCATCATTATATTATGTCTAAAACAAGAAGATATAATATATATGTATGTGTGTGTGTGTGTGTGTGTGCGTGCATCAATTTTGATTGCAAAATTTTTCAAGTACATCATAACACCAAAAAAAAATATGTTTTGGTACATAACGAGGCTCGCAGGTCCCAAAAAGACTACAACTGCAAAAATCAAAACTAGGCTAATCAGCATGATGGTCATGGTAGCAGGCCACTACTCAAATGACTTGATTCAGTAGTCAATGAATGTAATCAGACACCCTTACAGTATGCCTCTGGTAACAATGGGGAATATCCTAAACATGAGCATATTCTGGAATCCCGGTAGTCAAAGCATCCAGATTCTAGGCAATCTCCTCCTCAACGTCTGCTTCGTCGTCGTATGGAGCAGCCTCAAACTTGCTTGCCACTCTTCTGGCGATAAGGGACATCCCAGCTCATCTCTGCAGTCCGAAATGTGTGGCACATAAGTTTAAACATCATAACATGTATAAAAGAAAACTATAAACATGCAAAATTTAACAAAAACATGTTTTTCCTCTGTCATCCCAATGCTCGCCCTCTGGAAGTGGTAGATCTAAATCACCTCAAAAATCAGTCCAGGAGTACACTACAATGATGAGCTATCGCCTCAGCCACACAAAAAAGGCAGGCTTGTGTGCCACGTTCTGCCACTAACACATTTGGCCCAATTTCCGACGCCCAAAATGTCGCTCTTGCAACACATATGCATCCCAAGACCAACACTTTGAGGTGGGGGAAAATGTCGGTTCTCCTAAAGTCGGAATTCCAACACTTGAATTAACTTTCGGTAGAGCGATGCCAATTCTAAAGTTTTTTTGGTGGTGTTGCAATTCTGACATTTCAAATTGGCCGTCGCTCTTCCGACGTTTCACGCTTCGTCGCTCTTCTAAAATTTATAAGTGTCGCAATTTTGATGCCAACGAACACCATAACCGATGTTATAAGCGTCTCTCTTCCGATGAACAAAATCATTGCTCTTCCAATGAACACAAGCGTTGTTAGTCCGACGCTAACTACCATCTCTCTTCCAACGCTAACGTTCATCGCTTTTCCGATGTGTAGCTCCGATGTTAATGGTCATCGCTCTTCTGATGTGTACCCATAACCAGACAGTAGCATCAGAATACCGATGACAAAAAAAGGATATTTAAAAAAAAAATTGGAGCCTGTATCGTTGGAATACCGATGCTAACAAAATAATATTTAAAAAAAACTTCAAAAGAATTGCATACATTTTCAGTGATTGTTATAACATTGTCTTACTACTATTTTTAATGCTTCTATTATCACTTCCAACTCTTTCCCACTTGCAAAATCCAATGTTCTATATATTTTTCCTAAATCTAACCTTAAGCTACCTCAATTGTTTCTTTTGGAAACACAAAATCATCAATCTTAGCCTTCGCTGCTCAAACAACACAATATGTGCAATGTTGATCCAATATATGTCGTTAACAAACTCTATCCAAATTGTAACTATTCTAATCTTGTTACATTCCTTGAAATTGACAATATTTTTTTTTTCCTTCATCACTGAATGATTGCCTTATCATTGCTCATGTATCTTAGGCTTGCATTGGGTTTCAGTCCAATAAGAAGTAAATATGGAAATTGAAAGGCCACAATTTATACACATGTCAATCCTTTTCATATATGACTTGGTCATTGGGAAAAAATCCAAGGTATGCTCTATCAAACTCCAACAATTATTCAAATAAGATTACTCACTAACAATCTTGTCAAAATCCACTCCAATCATTATGTATGCAATATTACTCTAATAGCCTCTCATATAAACTAGACTCAACTCTTGTGATACGTCTTCAATGAGAAATTCTTATATTTTTCACATTTATGTAAGCCACTAGAAACTATTAATAGTTGTAGCACATACTAAATTAGCCCACCTTGCTCATTACCTCATAGCTGGTTTTATGAGGTCAACTACTCCAACTTCACAATGGACACCAGATCGCATTTTACTAAGCAATGGTACATGCCACTAGTCACACTCCTGTAACTTTTGTAACTTGGGCGTTTTCCTTTTGGTAGATAGAGAGAGAGAGAGAGAGAGAGAGAGAGTAGCATTCAATCATGTGATCATAAATCCACTTCGCACTTGCATTCTCCCATTAGCACACTTCATTCTAGGAATATAGATCACATAAATTTGATAATCAAACCACATTTATATGTTCTCTACCTAGTTTCACTTAATACTAATTTAAGTGGTTTACGTCTATAATGTTTTACCATATCATAATCACACCTGATCTAATAATCCATGTTGTTTGATCATCATACTATGAACTTTCTCTAACTAGACATCGACTAGGACATCAAATAGATTAGCAAACACCATGTGATGGATAATCACTACGTCGCTCACACTTGTGATCACTCGATGGACCATATATGTTACTTTGATTCATTCACCTTATACAAATCAACTCATTGTATCATACCAACAAATCAAACTTATACTTCATGAGGTTAATCAAACAAAGTAACAAAACATTGCGTCCTTCAAAGTGAATTCTTTACCAAAACTTAGGGCACCAAGACAATCGCATCATATCAGATTTGAAATACAATCTGTTCCAAAAGAATAAATATAACAAAATGTTGATCTCACTCATGTTGCATAACAATTTTGAGGTGCCAGAACATAGGAGACACTATGTATTTTCACTTGATCCCATTTATCACAACTCTGCATTAGATTTATGCCAAAACAAGACTAAGCCAAACTTTTGCACACAACATACTTGATGATGCCACCTCTGTTGTCAATGATAGTGTTTTATCTTCACTATTATTAGTAAATATCATACTTTTGATATAGATCATTATTTCATTTATCAGGCTTTGTACTTAGATCTTGATTGGTATTGGAACAACTCTATCATAACTATAACACTTTTTCGTCAAATTTCATTTCCCTATATATTTTGATCTTTTATGATATAGAAAGTATAGTGTTTTTTGATAATCAATATTTCAAAAACCTTGACCACTGGCATATTCTAAATGCTTTGGCAGCTGCAAAACTATCCCCAAACACAGAAAAATGCAGCGAAAAGGATTTAAAATGAGAAAATTGGCATACTTCGCAGTTCCCACATTCCTATATCTTGTTAGTTGCAAACATATCATTAGCACACGTTTAAGTTCTGCATTATGATTTTGAGAAATTTAGCATTCAAGTCTGGTTGCAATATATTGCAATATGTTATAAATCTGGACAGCTAAATATATTATGGTTTACCTAGTGTTTGGTCTTGCAATTTGTATTCAAAATAAGTGAATGATGGTCAAGGAGTTGAAACAGAGTTTTTCTGAATACACTTTATCTTCATAAGAATTTACGGCTAAGTTGTATCAATGGATTTTATGTTTTGATGGTCTGAATATTATCTAACAAAGGTTTTGGAAGTAAATCTAGATCGTGACAATTGGCATATTCATCAGAATATGCAGTAAATGTTTGATATTGATTTTTGTTGGATATCAAATAGAAGGATTTCGGATAAGGAATATCCAAATTGACATTTTTTAAGGCGAATAAAACAAGTTAAATTCAGTAGAAATTTTGGTTTTTGTTCTGGTTATAAGGGATTAAAATTTCAAGGTATAATTTCTCCATGGATTTAGATGTCTTGTAAATCGAACTTCGGTTTTTGTTCAAGTCGGACTTTGACTTTTTGTTTCACCCAAGTTATGAGAAAATGATTTTTTCAGAGAAATTTTGGATAGTCCTCAATGTGCCAGATACAATGTAGACGCAGAGATAACAGAATTTTCAAGCTCGGATCTAATCTTAAAAATCTCGGATCTGTTACAAAGAAGTCTAGTGACCATACATTGGACCTTTCGCTACTATTCGGGAGAAGTTGAAGTGCACACTTAATTGATGACAATTCATTGTCCAAAAAAAATGATCTGTGCATAGTTACATATTAGAAAACTCAATGTTGAAATCCCGTCATTGCAATTGAATAGGAGCCTGAACAAGGATCAATTCCTCCATCTTCCGTCTCATATAATTCGAACCAGATCTAAATAATAAATGAAACCAATGAAAAAATTATGTTATTTATCCAATTCCGTGTAATATCTGAGCTTCTTATCTACCAGGGGTGTGTGTCTTCCACTTATCGAGACTTGAGTGATAATACAACCCAGCCAATAGTGTTGTAAAATTGATTACCATGACAAATTTGTTTTGAGTTTGTAAATGCATACATAAATTATATCATTGTATCCTAATAATAGTCACATTGAAGAAGCTCGGTGGACAATGGTAGAATAACCCCAGACCTAGGATAAAAAATCACTCGTGGAGGCTCCTTACACTGTTGTAAGCTCAAATTGTGCAGCTCGGACCTGTAACCTGCATTTATGAAGCTTGGATACCTATGATAGCTATGGGGCTCAAACTTAGCATTCTCAAACTTGTGGAGCTACAAGTATATACTTGGTTTTTTGCCAATAGACTTGGAACATTACTTGGCATTCTTGTATATCACTCAATTAATAATTCAGTTCTTGTAATAATTGTTCATACAATGAGAACTCTGCAAGTTTTAGAGTTACTGTGTATTATGCAGGTTACTCAATGAGTATATTATGAGACATAGAAACAAGGAAAGCAATCCTGCGAGCGTTGACTTATTTCAGAAAGTTTGGGGGACTTGAAGAGCTACCTCAATAAATGAAAAACCAAGAACTACTTCAAATTAGCCTCTTTCAAGCACAACCATGCCACTATTGTCAATTAGAATTAGGTTCAAACCTTCACTATCAGAGAACTATAATTTTCAGAGGGTTTCTTCAAGATCAAATCTCATAGTTAAATGTGCAAAATTCCAGTAGTCATTTAATAAAGATAATCAAGGTTGTAATTACAATTTGAAACTAGCACATGGTTACTTATGTAGAAAATTGGTATTATTTAATGGAAACCTAACACATGGTGTTCTTTTAAAATGAAAAACTGGAAGATTTTCTGGGAAATGAAGAATTCCAAACACCGAGTAGTTAGGGTAGTTCAAGAAATAGTTACCTTTTCGTCATGAGATAAAAATGGAATCTGAGGGAGGAAAATGGGTTTTGTATTTTTCCTGGAAAAGGAGGTCTGAATGCAAGCAAGGCACTGCTTAAGAGTATCCTGAGCTGGGCAGGTGAAAATGGAAGGCAATATAGGCTTAAGAGCATAGGCTGGAAAGTGATCCAGATGCCTAACTCTATGTTTGCCTATGACTATGGTCTACTGCTCGGTGAGGAGCTTGGGGTGGGAAGAGGACGTCATCACCTTTTCCCATTGGTTGGGTGGACCACATTAGTCTTGCAGTATTGAGATAAGTATTTCAGTGTTTAATTTCACAGTAGATATGTATTTGTGTTTAAATGCTAATGAAGTTGAATGATATGTTATTATCCTATCTATTATTTACATTATGATTAAAAGAACGGTATATTTATGTATTGCACACTTGTAGAGAAGTTATACTAACCTAAGTAAGATGAAAAGTATTGTAGAGTTCTATATTATAATCTTATAGAGAAGATAGGCTAACCTATTTATGACAGTAAGCATTAACAATATCTATGATGCAATCTTAAAGAGAAGCCATTGATAATTTCATTAACAGTATCGATAGAGACTACATGGATGAATAAATTGAGAAATCGAATAAAATTTATTTTTAGTTGTTACAAATAGCATAAGACAAATAATCTTTTGATTTATTGAAGAACTTGTGTATTTAGTTGTTTGAGCCCATGTTGGCCTTTTATTAACACTTGCTCAACTATTTCTGTGTTAATATCAAAATTATGTATCAACACCCTGAGTGAGGGTGTCAGGACCTACTGTTCAGTCAACACCTAATTTAATCTGACCGATGCAAAGTGGAAAGACTCCTCTTCGGCAATACTAGGAAAGGACATGCGGATTGAGGGTAGTAACTTCTCAAATAATAACCTGAAACTTGACATTTATCTAGTACATAGGTAAGTAATAGACATTTGTAATAGCCTCAATAGGGATTGCAGCATGACATCTAAATGGCATGACTCTACATTCCTTTGTTGGAGCTCCACCATGTTCTATAAGTAAGTATACAATGTTGGCTCTCGTGAGAAAGAGTAAGATAAAGGTTAAGAGATGGAGAAAAGTAAAGGAAGTGATCATAGATGAGATAAGTATGATTGCTGGGGAGTTTTTTAATCAATTGAATTATGTTGCCAATGAACGGATGCAGCCATTGGAGTGGAAAGTGGTGTGGGATGGGTTGCAGCTCATGGTGATAGGGGATTTCTTTCAAATTCCACCAGTGAGGCATCAGAACCAGAAAAAATTCTTCTCTTTCCAGGGAGATTTATGGAATGAATTTTTTGACAAGCATATTGAATTAAGGCATGTATTTAGGTAGATAGATAGTGAGCTAGTAGAGTTGTTGCAAAAAATAAGAAGAGGTCTCTTTCACCCAAAAACATTGGCCAAGTTAAATAATTTTCATGTTCCATTGGTGAACTTAGATGATTCAGTGACTAGATTCTATCTGAGAAATGATGATTTTAGAAGGGTGCATGATGAGAGTCTGACGGCCCTGGGGCAGGAAATCATTAATTTTAGGGCGACGGATGTAGGGGAAGAGCCGACAAAGAGTTAGTTGAAGAGTGGAATTTCTCCTAATTAGATGGTCTTTGCATAGGGGTGTAGGTGATGCTCATCAAGAATTTAGAAACAGAGAAAGGACTGGTGAATGGTGGAATAGGCTAGATTGTTGAGTTTGTCACGGATGACACTTATAAATACCCTATATTTGTTTGTCCAAGAGGCCTCTGGCCAAAGGTGAGATTTTTATCCAGGGTGGAAAAGATGATCACGCCACATTCCTGGGGTGTTTATGAAGGTGATAAGGAGATGGCTACCAGAACACAGGTGCCATTAATTTTAGCATGGGCTATCACCATGCACAAGTGCCAAGGTATGAATTTGGAGAGGCTAGAGATAGATCTTTTTAGGGAATTCAATTATGGTATGGTATATGTAGCCCTTTCCTACGTAAAGAATTTGGATGGACCGAGGATGACATGATTTAATCCATCTAAGATCAAAGCACACCCTAAGGTGCTTGAATTATATTAGAAAATTACCAAACATAATTAGGGTAATTTTATGATCGAGAAATAAATGAATCTTGTAGCCAGACATCAGACTCGTGGTGACATTATTGGTCTTTAAGCATATCTAGTAATGTTTCTTGGGTTCGAATATTTATTTTTCATAGGTAAATGGAAGTATTAAAGAACCCTTCTACATATTTTGGATCATGTTTAAAAATACTATTCTATGTGGATCTTCTTCTCTTTATATGGTAGTAAATTCAACTATGAATGATAATTGAACCCTATCGAGAGGGTTAGAGGGAACCCTAGTCCTAATTTCCTGAGGAACACAAAGATGAATGTAAAACTGATAAAAAATGATAATATTTCTATTCCCATAATGTGTAATAATTAATTTGAGGGAAAATATTAAGTTCTGGGGGGTTATTTACAACAAACAGGGAACTAGCCTTCTAATTAAAGTAAATTTCGAAACATAAGCAGTAGAACAATCATTAAAAACATTGAATAAAATTTAACCAAAATTTCTCCTTCTTCATATTGAATAGTATTAAAACATTTATAAGTCAATAAAGGTCAATAACTGAATTTCTTAGTTACAAAAGCAATATTATTATCGAATGTCCTGTACATGATGGTTACATAGCCACTAATGGAAATTTATGCTGGAAATAACTAGATCCATAACTGAATGTATTAGCATGGAAAATATTTGGGAAACCCTTGGGGTGTATGGCCCAAGTCCCACTTATATAATTGTTGTGAAACCAGCTCCAGAAATAGAAGAAAAGAGATATCAATGCCTTAGAAATAAGCCACTTCGAGGGGGCAACTTCCAATACATTACATGAATGAACAATTCTTGGATGATACAAATTACAAAACCTCCTTTCTATATATAGGAGTCCATGGGGCCACAATGTAATCCTAGCCGACCTAACAATAATAATTAAGGGCATAATAATAACAATATGGGGGTTACAAGGTGTTGTACTGTACAACAACCCTCCCCATTTTTAAATTTTAGAATAAAATCCCATTTAAAAATAGGCCCCCTTTTATATATCTTTTTCCTAAATAGAAATAAAAGATCCATGGATAAAATAATGCATATCAAATTATTATTTACAAAGTGTACAAACTTTAAAAAAATTTCCGATCCAATGAGTTAGAAGACCTTTTAACATATTTGAACATATTAGAAAGACTTTATACTGAATAATATTTTAAGATGAATAGTAATCACAATCGGAAATTCAGAGAAGTTCTTTTAAAGAGTTGTTATTGCTTCAAGAAGTTCCATGCGATTGCACTCAATCGCAATCGCATTTTGGAATAGTATTAAGTATTGCACTTTTCTATCTATGACGATGCGATGCGATTTATCGCAATTGCGTTTCGAGAAAAAGTTAAACATTGCATTCCTTTTGTTAAAAGTTCCGATGCAATCGTACTAAATCGCAATCGCATTTTCAGAGATAGCATTAAATGGTCCATTTCATTTTAAATCTCCGATGCGATCGAGATTGGGTAGAAAGCATTATTGCACTTCTTTTTTAAACAATTTGTGATGTGATTGTCGCAATCGGTAAATCGGTAATGAATTATATTGTATTATTTTGCGCACCATTGAAGACTTGCGATGCAATTGTTATTTCACATTATATTTATTCATCGCATCGAAAAGAATCAAAAGCGAATTTTAACATTTATTCCAAGCATGTGCCGATCTCCGATTGTACGACATCATTAATTGAAAATTAAGCAAAAGATCATGAGTTATTTTGTTTTCAATGCGTGAATGTGACCCCGTGGAGAGCATTTATGTTGTAAATACGAGGAGATTAGATGGTAATTAAATAAACGGATCTTTGGATAGTTGTTCTCATTATTATGTTTTATTTCGGCTGAAGGCATTCATTTGAATTGCAGAACAAAATTTTGAATCCTTTCATTCACCGAACATAAAAGAATTTTCTCGACACCGAAATGTCAAAGAGAAGCAGAAAATCTAAACTTGCTTTTGTTGCAAAAGCTCCTGTATTAACCATGCCACCGAAGGAGAAACCGGTGAAGCTCAAGTTAGTCACAGACACCTCCTGTCAAGGACTGGGGAAGATGACATGGGACAATGTATACAATTTTCTTGAAAAAGAGAAATCTAGCGTTATTGTGCCCAAGGCAACTTTTCCTGATGAAGAAGATTCAAAATCTGACTCTAAAACTCAACTCAGTGCATTGGCAAATTCATTTTTACACCAAGTTGCTTCTCGGGCGAACATTTTTCCCTACTATGATGTTATCAGATGGGTCAGTGACAATGTGACCATTCAAAACAGGACTTTTGTTTCTACTTCTGGATCAGTGTTCGGGTCATTCAGGGCAGAGGATATTAAAGCAATGTACCATCTTCCCAACCTGCAAAAGATTTACAACAAAGACTTCCTTAAAGAATATTCTACAGAACATCCAAACCAGGAAGAGCCAATAAAAGAATGGAGGAGTAACCCTGAGAAAAATACGCAGGAGGCATCAGGTATGTACTCTGTGGAGTCTCTCACACCTCCATATTGTTATGTGGCAGCGATGATGTGTAGGTTGTTCGGAAACAATAACTCTTCTAGATTTTCTATTCAAATGGTCTTGTTAATTCATTATACTGTTAGTTTTGAAATTATGGATTGGGCTGTCATTTTATTGGACAAAATAACCAATCGGATTCTAGAGTATAGAAAAGACAAGAATTTAGGGAATTCTACCACTTTCCATTTTTGTGCTTATATTTTAGACGCCCTCTATTTCAATTCTCAGTTCCCCATGCTAGGTTGGAAATGGACTCCAAAAGAACCTATCCCTATTCATGTGTATCACAATTTCTTATCGAAAGGACATTTCAAACTTCATGTTTACAGAGTCTGCCATGGTTTTCTCATTCCAATTTACCAAACCATTTTTGGCCATTTCCCTCCTAGAATTTCCAATAAAGCTAAAAATGATTTGTCCTCTATCGGAGATTGGTTTGGGGAAGAAAAATTCACTTATATCAGAATTTCTGGGAGTATTGTACAACCACATATCCTTCCCCTATACGTTCCAGATAAGCTGTTATCTCAGGAGATTTCTTATCAACTAACAGTGGAAGGAATGTCTAGAGTTTTGAAAAGCAATAAAAAGCTTATGTGGCCTACCTTCCCTTTTAAGTGTGGTGACTATACTCTTAATAGTTTCGCTCATGCTGAGAAAGAAGTTGGTAAGATTTTTTATCTTAAGTTTTCAACAATTCCTGGAAGACAATACAACCCAAGGAAAGTGGCGTATGATTTTACTACATCTGTTTCGATTGCCCGGTTCGAACATGAACCAAACATTTTTGATGATTTATTTGTTTCTGTGGATGATATATCCCAAGTTTTTGATTCAGCCAAGTCCAATTTGCAAGCCGAGGACATGAAAATTTTGTTGTTGTATAGAAGCTAGAGGTTACTTAAAGTGCCTCTTGATCAGTTGAGAGCTCCCACACAGGAGAAAGCATCACAACAAGCAAGAAGTACTTCTGGTAAAGAAGTAACAGGAGCTGATCCTGTTTTGGGGAAAAAGGATGACAACAACAAATCTAACACTGCCAAAACAGGAACAGCTGCTAAAAAATATACATAGAAGCATTTAGTTCAAACAGAAAAAGGGAACACGGGTACTGATGCCCATGTACATATTGAGAAAGGAAGCAAAGAAAGTAAAAACACTGAATAGGCACCCAAGAATGATTCAAACAATAATGCAGGTTCTCAACTTGGAGGACAAGTAGATACTGAACTGGTTGCTTCTCCTCATTTGCTAAATTAATATCAACAATTTTTCTAGCAGATAGGATTGCAAAACACTTCTCAAGTTGATAATCCCAAAGATCAGGATGTAGAAATCATTCCTAAAAACCCCACTGGAGAAATTATGCTAAAGATAGAAGAAATCCCTCCTTTAGATATTTTCTACAGTCCCAAACATAGGGCTGTGGTAAGAAAACAAAGAAAAAGAAAGAGAATAGATCAAGATTCACTTTTAGCATTACAGGGGGGACTTCTAAATATTGTTTATAAAAACGCTAACGTGGATCCATCTGAGAATCTCACCAAATTGTCTCAGTATGCTAGTGCCTATAGTGCTGCCACTATAGATAAAGCTTCCAAAGTTTCATAGCTAGTAAAACAAAAAGATATGCAAATTTCTATTTTTGAAGAATAGGCTGCAGGAGATCAACAAAAGATTATTCAGTTGGAACAACAAGTACAGGATGCAGAACTCAGAACTAAACAACTAGAAGAGCAGCTCAGCCTTGAAAAGAAGAATATTGATGAACAAGCCTTGCACAAACAGCAGCAGTTGAATCAAGAGGTAGAAAAGCTACAAAATCTTCTACAAGATGAGAGAAATTCAAAGATTGAACAGGAAAAAATGTTCCAATCAGAATTGCACAAGTTCAAGGAGTATCATAAGTTAGCTCAATTCATAACTGAAGCTCTTGAAATAAACAAACTGCTATCTCAATAGTTAAATGAGTTTTGTCTAAAGTTGACACAAATTGATCCTTTGTGTGAGATAACATCATCTTTGATAGATAAATCAGTCACTCTTAGGCAAGAAATTGACGATGTTGATGATGAAATTTCCGAGTTCCTTTCATGGCAAGATATAGAGCAGGGAAGAAAAGCTAATTTCCTAGAATTGAAGAGAGCCATAATGAAATTTTATTTATGTAATGGGAACAACAGTTAATGAAATCAGAAAGAGCTATATCAAGGGCTAAAGGTTTAATGAATAATACAACACAATTGATTAATGACAGTTTGTATGCTACCAATTTGATCTCAGATTGTACCCCAAGCGAATTACCTAAAGTAAAAGGAGCTGATTCCAGGTGGAAGGAAGAGATAATCAATCAAAATCAACAAATTAGAAAAATTCAAGGAAATTCATGGGATAATATGTGGACTTATCTGATCAAGCCACACAGCCAACAGATGGCCATCAAATTTCTTTCGAATGCTATTCAATGTATCATTCCTGAATTCTATGATGCTACATACGCTGGGCAGTTACATTAAAAAATTAGTCGGCCAACAGAAGTCCAAGATATGCTCAATATTTTCCACCTTCGCACATCCACCTCAATTGATGATCAATGAACCGTCTACTACAAGCTCACATTTCAGTTTCAGATATTTTTATTTTAGATAGATTGTAGGAATGGTTTTAGTTATTTTGTTTTGTTAAATACTTATTTAAACCCCTATCATTCATTTAGAATGGGGTCCTTAATTTGTAATATTTTTGACTTGGGGATTACATTTCTGTACTCCATTTACTCCTATATTATTTTATAAAGGATCGCATCTGGTGATTCTGTGCGAAATTAATTTTAAGAGTTGCGTTTTTGTACCTTGGAGTTGATTTTGCATTGGAATTGTTGGATTGGAGTATCATGTTGCATTTGAAAGTCTCAAGATGGATATGGTATTTCTATCTATTCACTGTTAATTTCTTTTGTCATATTATATTCTCTTTTAAATTTGCTATCATTTATATGTACTTCATTTCACAATATTTCTTTATATATATCATTCTTGTGTATATTGGAAATATTTATCTTTCATAGTATATGCAAACGATATACAATGATGAACACAATATGTTAATATAACTATGTTTAATTTCTTAAACAGAGTTATCTTTATTTGTTGCTGCACATTTCAATTAAGTTGTAAAACATTTTTATGGTTATTATTCAATTGAAATAATTTAAATTTGTATTCATATATGATACCGGGGTTAGTTTTAGAACTTCTTTATTAGTATTTAAATTATATTAGTTAGTGTTTTCATTTCAGTCATTTAGTCCCATTTTCCCTTCATTCAACCATTCCATTACCAACCCATTCAACTTATTAGGAAACTAGTCCTATAGATCCAGTCGGAGCCACCATTCCAAATAGAAAAGGAGTTGTCTTAAGGTCCCGACCGGGTGGTTATCCCCCAATGTTTGAAGCAGCGATTTTCGAGGCTTCAACATTTTTGGCACTAGAAGGAGGGCCATAAGCTATGAATGGCAGATAAATCTAAATCCGAAAGCCATTCTAAGAGCACATCACCCTCATCACCTTCAATTTATTCCACATCTCAAATCACAATAGAAGAAATTGAGAAAAGTATTCAAACACCCACTACCAAAGTTTCAGATCAATCAGATAATCCAACTCCTGAGTCTCCTGAAGTTGAGGCCTTGACCCATAAACTTCAAGGTTTCTCATTATCATTAGAAGAATTGAAATTATCTGAAGGTAGTGTCACTTCGCAGTTTGTTTCTTCCAGACCTCTTACTAGATCACAAAGTGAAAAACTTGGAATTTCCCCAAAAGAATTTCTTGTACCTAGTAGAGTCAAAGCAAGAAAAACTCCATCGGAAACAGAAAGTGGTACTAGTTCTTCATCGCATATTCAATCATCTATTTCCCAAGCTCCAAATCAAGAAGGTACAATAGTCTCATCTGCATCTACTCAATCTTCCTCCTCTGCTCAATCTTCATCTACTCAATCTTCATCTCCTTAAACCACATCTACTCAAACGTTAATTGTCTCTTCTGGTACTTCAATAGTTACTACTAATATACTAGTTATCCCTTCTAGTTCATCTATCATCGTTACAAGAATGACACAACCAGCACAAAGACCATGGACCAGACCAGGAGCTGTGAATATGGCTGCAACTTTGCATGATCTACCTGATCATCCTGAAAAATGGCTCCCAAATTTTAGTCCAGATAGTGGTGTATCAACAGAAGAACATATCAATAACTTCATGCTTGGTATAAACTTGAATAAATTAGTGAATGAAGATGTTGTAGTTCGATTATTTCCCTATACTTTGCAAGGAACAACAGGATCTTGGTACTTTTCTTTACCTTCAGATTCAATCACAAGTTGTGATATGTTTGAAGAACAATTTCTAACTAAATATGGAGATGATAGATTAGTTGCTACCCTAATTAACGATCTCTCCAATTTAAAGACCCAATCAAAGGAGCCCATTAAAGATTTTAACTCACAATTTAATAAACTCTTCAAAAAGATCCCTGCAACATCTAAGTCTAGTGAAAAAGTTAGAAGTGAATGGTACATTAACGCTTTACCCTCAAATATATCAATTTTCGCAGGTAGAGCTGCAAATCCAACTTTAGCTAAAAATATGAAGGAAGCTATTTCAATGGAAAAGTGGATGATTTCTCTTAATAAGAAAAACGCTATTGATGAAAGAAAATCAAAGAAAGTCACTTTTAAAGATGATTCCAAGAAAAAGACGCCAAGAGATCCATATGACATGGAAGGTTTACAGAAATTTCTTAAGACAATGTCTAATGAGATGGTTGAAATCAAAAAGCAGGTAGCAGAGACTTCTACAAAGAGACCATTTAGAAATTTCAAGAGAAATCAAACTGAATCAAAACCTCCCAATTCAATTTCTAATGCAGAATTAGAAGATGAAGAAGAATAAGATTATCCTCTAATATCAGACGAAGAAGATGAAAGAGAAGAAGAAGTTGAAATAAATGGAATGTGGGATTTCATTCTCCCTAATTCAGATAATGACATAGAACAAGAAGCTATGCCTGTAAGTACAAGGATAAAATCTACATCGGAACCTGTTCAAACTACTCCGAAGAAGAAAAATACAACTCCAAGTACCAAAGACAAAACTCCTGCAAAAAATACTTCTTCATCACCCACTCAGAATCAACCATCATCTCCCAATCCTCCCACACCATCATCCAAAACTCTGGTAGTATCAGATCTGATGGACTATAATATTGTTGAGGACATGAAAAATACTAGAGCAAATATTTAATCACATGAACTCACCAAACTCAAACATTAACAAAAGTTGTTATTAAAAGAGTTAAATGCTACACCCATTGCTACTCTACCAAGTGGTGTAGTAGCTAAAGCAGCTAAAGGGACTGGTAAGCCACTGGACAAAGTAGATGCATCTGACACAATTCTTATTGGAGAAAGATCAAGTTCCCAGACACCTCCATTTCTGCTAACCTATGAAATCTAAAATAAGAATTTGCATAATTTTTTGATTGATTCGGGAGCATATTCTAATATAATGCCTTCTTCAGTTTGTGCTAAGTTAAATATCGAACCTCAGAATTTTGTTGTTCATATTGTACAATTGGATCGCTCCAAGGTTCAAGTTATTAGAGAAATCAATTTAGTCACCATTAGACTAGCCTCTGACCCTAGGATTGTCCAAAGAATTGATATTCTAATTGCATATATTTCAGAATTCTATGGGTTAGTCTTAAGCAGGGATTAGTCTGCAAAACTTAATGGTTATATCTCAACAAATTATTCACATATGTGGCTTCCTTACAAAGGGAAACCTAATCAAATCAAAGTCGAACAAGAGAAACATATGACGCACACTGTAACTGAATTCGAGCAACCTAATGAACCTGTAGCTTTCAACAATAATATTCTTGAAGGTTATTCTTCCGAGTCTTTTCTTGGAAATTTTACTGCACCACAATCACCATTCTCTGTAAATACTTTTGTTTCTCAAATTGAAATTTTTTTCGTAATCTGGTTCTTCTAGAATTGTAAATATTTTTTATTCTTTTGTAGATAAACCTGTTGATAAAACTTTATTTTGGTCATTATATTTTGATGGATCAAAATCTAGTGATGGAGCAGGAGCATGATGCATCCTAATTGATCCAAATGGAGAGAATACTATGCTATCATGTAGATTAGAATTTTAGTGCACTAATAATGTTGTTGAATATGAAGCCTTGATTCAAGGGCTTTATAAAGCCATAGGGTTAAATATCAAATACCTGAAAGTTTATGGAGATTCTGAAATTGTCATAAGACAAGTAAGGAATACCATCCATTGTCTTTCAGGTCATCTTAAACACTATCAAACCCTAGTACAAGATCTTACCACTCAATTTCTAGCATTTAATATTTCTTCTATTCCCAGGAATCAAAACACATCAGCTGACTTGTTAGCTAATGTTGCGTCTAAACTCCTTCCTGCTGAAGATTGTAGTCCTGATAGATTTTCAGTAGAGTTAATTTTTCGCCCATCTGTCCCAGATAATATTACTAAATAGAGAGTATTCTACCATGATCAAGATATTTTGAATTTCTTAACTTCTAATAAATCATATGATGAACAAATTATTGATGAAGATGATCATAATCTGCAAATTACTTCAAGAAATAATGAAAATATGATTCCCAAATCTATTGTTAAACTCAAGGATCTTTATGATATTAAAGACAGATTCAAGAAGGTTACTAATGCCAAAATTCAAAGTTCAACTTTGAAGTTTGAATTAGTCAATCTTGGCTCTGATTCTAAACCCCAGAATGTTAATCTAGGTCTCAATTTAACTCCAGAAGAACGATCTGCTTTCATTAAACTTCTGAGTAAATACAAAAATGTCTTCGCCTGGAATTATGAAGATTTAAAGACTTATGATACTTCTGTAATTCAACACACAATTCCAATGCTATCTGATGTTAAGCCTATGCAACATAAATTGAGAAAGATTCATCCAAATCTTGAAGATCAAATCAAAATAGAACTCAACAAGCTTCTGAAAGCCAAAATAATTTTTCCTATAAGGCACTCCAATTGGGATTCCAATATGGTACCTGTCATGAAGAAAAATGGCGATATTAGAATCGGTATTGATTTCAGAAATTTAAACAAGGCTTGTCAAAAGGACAACTTCCCATTGCCAACCATGGAGCAAATTCTCCAAAAGGTAGCTGGTTCTGAACTTATGTCCTTCCTTGATGGATTTTCAGGGTATAATCAAATTCTAGTACATCCATATGATAGGTTGAAAACCACTTTCAGAACCAAATGGGGAACCTATGCTTATCAGAAAATGCCTTTTGGTTTAGTGAATGCAGGAGCTACTTTCCAGAGAGCCATGGACATATAATTTAAGGGTCTGATTAATAAATCAGTTGTTATTTGTCTTGATGACATAAAAATTTATTTAAAGAAGAGAACCAATCATCTACAAGATCTGAAACAAATATTTGAAATATGTAGAAGATTTGGTATTTCATTAAACCCAAAGAAATCTTTCTTTGCTCTTAATCAAGGAAAAATTTTAGGGTTTTTTGTGTCAAAATATGGTATATATATCGATCCTGACAGAGTTAAAGAAATTTCTGACATTTCTTTACCTCACAATAAAAAATCCACGCAATCATTTCTAGGTCAGATTAATTTTGTAAAAAGATTCATTCCAAATTTTTCTCAAATTGTTTTGCCTATGCATAATATGATTAGGAAAAACTCAGTGTTCAAATGGGTTCATAAAGAAAAACAAGGCTTCAATGCAATCAAGAAGGCAATCATTGATGCACCTGCATTGAATACTCCCAATTTTTCCAGTGATTTTATTATGTATACTTTGGCAACCGAAACTTCTTATGTTGTTGTTTTAACACAGCTCAATGATCAAAAAATCGAAGCACCGATTTCTTTCTTCAACTCAAATCTGCAAGGAGCTGAGCTAAATTATTTTGATGTTGAAAAAAAAGCTTTTGTTGTATTTCAGTCAATCAATCATTTTAGGCCTTTTCTCTTAAAAACACACACAAAAGTGATTGCTCCTTTCTCAGCAGTAAGACAGTTACTAATTCAAAGAGAAGTAGGAGAAAAAAGGGCTAATTGGGTGACAGCCTTGCAAGAATATGATATTGACATTAAACCAGCAAATATTGTTAGAGGATAAGGTTTTTGCATATTATTAGCAGGAGCTCATAATATACCAGAAAATCAAGATCTAGAGAATGTTATTCAAGTAAGTCAGATAAGTGTTACAGATTCTGAATCTCAATATGCTGATATGATATTTTACTTGAAAAATGGGTATGCTCCTTCTAATCTCAGCTATAAGAATAAATGTGCTTTAAGATTGAAGGCTACTAAATATTAAATCATTGATGATGTGTTATTCAGAAAAAATTATGATTCAATCTTACTAAGATGTATTGAAAAGACTGAAGTCAATAAGGTTTTGCAGGAATTACACAATGTACCAGCAGGAGGTCATTTTGGAGGCGATACCACAGCCCACAAAATCATCCATGCTGGATATTATTGGCCTACCCTTTTTAAAGATACTCATGATTATGTGAGGAAGTGTAAGATTTGCCAAACTGCTAGTGGAAGACAAAGGAAGCCAGCTTTTCCTCTACAGCCAGTAAGCATTGAACAACCATTTGAGCAATGGGGGCTTGATATTATTGGTGAGATAACTCCTCATTCTTCCAAGCAGCATAAGTATATCCTCACAGCAACAAATTACTTCAAAAAGTGGGTAGAAGAAATTCCTCTAAAGGTAGCCAATTCTGATGCAATTATTGATTTCATTGATCAATTCATCATTACCAGGTTTGGTGTACCTAACGCTCTGGTCTTTGATAATGCATCTTATTTCTCTGGTAATAGTATAATGGAATTTGAAATTAAGAGAGGTTTTAAATTGAAATATTCAACTAACTATTATCCACAAGGTAATGATTTAGCAGAATCCACCAACAAAAATCTCTTAAAGATTATTAAAAAGACTATTGATCAAAATCAAAAGAATTGGCACAAGTCTTTAATCTTTGCATTATGGGCTGATCGTATTACTTTTAAAGCTTCTATTGGAACTTCACCTTTCAATTTAGTTTATGGTAAAGAAGTTGTAATACCATCAAATCTAGCTCTTCCATCATTAGCCCTAGTGCAATTCATTTAAGAAAATCCTTCTTCATCCTTTCAATTGAGATTTGATCAAATCCTAAAATTAGAAGAGAATAGAGAGAAAGAAAGAAGTGTTCAACAAAAACATCAACAGCTTGTTAAATATTCTTTTGATTCAAATTCCACCGGCTCAAAAAATTTGTCAATTGGTGATCTTGTTCTGAAATGGGATAAAGCACATGAAGAAAAAGGTAAGCATACCAAATTTCAAAAGATGTGGCTTGGACCATTTCAGATTGCTAAAAAGATAGACTCATATACATTCATACTTCAAGATTTAACAAGAAAAAGAGAATCTCTTCCTGTAAATGAGCTTGTCTTAAAGAAATTCTTTTCATAAGGAGGTAACCCCTTCTTACTTGTACATATTCCTTTCTGCAATTTTCATTTGTTTTTATGAATAAAAGTTGTTAATAGTCTTTAATTGAATTTTTACTAGTAGAAAATTGTCTTAGAAAGAATGTTATAAATACTTATTTTAAGTAAATAAGGATTTTTAGGGAATTGATTACAATTTTTATATAGTTTAAAATAAAATGTTAAACTTTGAAAATTTGTTTAAAACATTTGCATGATCTTATGAAACTTTGAGGAAAATGTAAATCATTATAAGTTTATTAAGCAGAGAAAGGTTATCTTTAAAAAGTAAAGACTTTTTCAAGCTTTGGCAAACAAAAAAAAACTTTGTGAATTATCATCCATTTATTCTTAAGGATATAACTATTTCACCCCATCCATTTCGATTGTGATTTTTTAGAATGTAATTCTAAAGAAATTATATGACCAAATTTAGGAGATAAGAGGTCTCATCACGAGCCTGTTTACCATGATCATAGGAAGTAATGAAACTAACATTACCAATACTGCATACCAAAACCGGGTAATGGCTTATAAAAGTAATACAAGGAGTCTTATCACGAGCCGGCTTGTTCAGTTCAATTACATCTAGTGAATGGCATTATTACTAACTGGCTACCAAACTAGAACAATGGCTCTTAAATTAAGAAAAATAAATAAAAAGACAAAATATGATAAAATATGTCTTATGAATTTATTTTTAAATAGTCATAATCTTAATTAGATGGGACAATGAATGGTTGATGGTTAAAAGTTAACCTTGTCGATACTATGAACATTTGTTGGCAGCAGAGGCAATACCTATGATAATGGAGTATATTACATAAGCTAAACTTGAGAAAATCCACTTACTTTATTATTATCAACCAATCAAAGCTTGAGATAACCCAAAAATATTTTTATCCTTTAATAATTACAAAGAAATTGTAAATGATTTTTATTCTTTTTCATAGTTAGATTTTATTTGAATTATCTTAAGAAAAGTTTTCATTATCTTTAGAATTTTTTACTTACTAGAGATATAGTATTCATTTCATTTTTTCAGAGATAACTGTTTCTTCCAATGAATCACCAATTGTTGTACTGTACAACAACCCTCCCCATTTTTAAATTTTAGAATAAAATCCCATTTAAAAATAGGCCCCCTTTTATATATCTTTTTCCTAAACAGAAATAAAAGATCCATGGATAAAATAATGCATATCACATTCTTATTTACAAAGTGTACAAACTTTAAAAAACTTTTCGATCCGATGAGTTAGAAGACCTTTTAACATATTTGAACATATTAGAAAGACTTTATACTGAATAATATGTTAAGATGAATAGTAATCGCAATCAGAAATTCAGAGAAGTTATTTTAAAGAGTTGTTATTGCTTTGAGAAGTTTCGATGCGATCGCACTCAATCGCAATTGCATTTCGGAATAGTATTAAGTATTTCACTTTTCTATCTATGACGATGCGATGCGATTTATCGCAATCGCGTTTCGGGAAAAAGTTAAACATTGCATTCCTTTCGTTAAAAGTTCTGACGCAATCGCATTTTCGGAGATAGCATTAAACGGTCCATTTCATTTTAAATCTCTGATGTGATCAGGATTGGGTAGAAAGCATTATTGCACTTCCTTTTTAAACAAATTGCGATGTGATTGTTGCAATCGGCAAACCTGCAATGAATTATATTGTATTATTTTGTGCACCATTGAAGACTTGCGATGCGATTGTTATTTCGCATTATATTTATTCATCGCATCACAAAGAATCAAAAGCGAATTTTAACATTTATTCCAAGCATGCACCGATCTCCAATTATACGACATCATTAATTGAAAATCAGGCAAAATATCATGAGTTATTTTTTTTTAATGCGTGAATGTGACCCCGTGGAGAGAATTTATGTTGTAAATACGAGGAGATTAGATGGTAATTAAATAAACAGATCTTTGGATAGATGTTCTCATTATTATGTTTTATTTTGGCTGAAGGCATTCATTTGAATTGCAGAAAAAAAGTTCGAATCCTTTAATTTGCCGAACCAGAGAGAATTTGCTCGACACCGAAATGTCAAAGAGAAGCAGAAAATCTAAACTTGCTTTTGTTGCAAAAGCTCCTGTATTAACCATGCCGCCCAAGCAGAAATCGGCGAAGCTCAAGTTAGTCACAAACACCTCCTGTCAAGGACTGGGGAAGATGACATGGGAGAATGTATACAATTTTCTTGAAAATGAGAAACCTAGGGTTATTGTGCCCAAGGAAACTATTACTGATGAAGAAGATTCAAAATCTGACTCTGAAACTCAACTCAGTACATTGGCAAATTCATTTTTACACCGAGTTGCTGCTCGGGCGAACATTTTTCCCTACTATGATGTTATCAGATGGGTCAGTGACAATGTGACCATTCAAAACAGGACTTTTGTTTCTGCTTCTGGATCAGTGTTCGGGTCATTCAGGGTAGAGGATATTAAAGCAATGTACCATCTTCCCAACCCGCAAAATATTTACAACAAAGACTTCCTTAAAGAATATGTTGTAGAACATCCAAACCAGGCAGAGCCAATCAAATAATTGAGGAGAAACCTCGAGAAACATAAGAAGGAGGCATCAAGTATGTACTCTGTGGAGTCTCTCACACCTCCATATTGTTATGTTGCAACAATGATGTGTAGGTTGTTCGAAAACGATAACTCTGCTAGATTTTCTATTCAAATGGTCTCGTTAATTCATTCTGTTGTTAGTTCTGAAATTATGGATTGGGCTGTCATTTTATCGGATAAAATAGCCAATCAGATTCTAGAGTACAGAAAATACAAGAATTCAGGGAATTCTACCCCTTTCCATTTTTTTGCTTATATCTTAGACGCCCTTTGTTTCAATTCTAAGTTCCCCATGCCAGGTTGGAAATGGACTCCAAAAGAACCTATCCCTATTCATGTGTATCACAATTTCTTATGGAAAGGGCATTTCAAAATTCATGTTTACAGAGTCTGCCATAGTTTTCTCATTCCAATTTACCAAACCATTTTTGGCGATTTCCCTCCTAGACTTTCCAATAAAGCCAAAATTGTTTTGTTCTCTATCGGAGAATGGTTTGGGGAAGAAAAATTCACTTATATCAGAATTTTTGTGAGTATTGTACAGCCACATATCATTCCCCTATATCTTCCAGATAAGCTGTTAGCTCATGAGATTTCTTATCAACTAACAGTGGAAGGAATGTCTAGAGTTTTAAAAAGCAATAAAAAGCTTATGTGGCCTACCTTCCCTTTTAAGTGTGGTGACTATACTCTTAATAGTTTTGCTCATGCTGAAAAAGAAGTTGGTAAGATTTTTGATATCAAGTTTTCAACAATTCCTGGAAGACAATACGACCCAAGGAAAGTGGCATATGATTTTACTACATCTGTTTCGATTGCCCAGTTCGAACATGAACCAAATTTTTTTGATGATTTATTTGTTTCCGTGGATGATATATCCCAAGTTTTTTATTCAGCCAAGTCCAAATTGCAAGCCGAGGACATGAAAAAGTTTTATTTGTATAGAAGCCAGAGGTTACTTAAAGTGCCTCTTGATCAGTTGAGAGCTCCCACACAGGAGAAAGCATCACAACAAGCAGGAATTACTTCTGGTAAAGAAGTAATAGGAGCTGATCCTGTTCTGGGGAAAAACGATGACAACAGTAAAGCTGACACTGCCAAAACAGGAATAGTTGCTCAAAAAGATACATAGAAGCCTTTAGTTCAAACAGAAAAAGGGAACATAGGTACTAATGCCCATGTACATATTGAGAAAGGAAGTAAAGAAAGTAAAAACACTGAACATGCACCCAAGAATGATTCAAACAATAATGCAGGTTCTCAACTTAGAGGACAAGTAGATACTGAACTGGTTGTTTCTCCTCATTTGCTAAATCAATATCAACAATTTGCCCAACAGATAGGATTGCAAAATGCTCCTCAAGTTGATAATCCCAAAGATCAGGATGTAGAAATCATTCCTGAAAACCCCACTGGAGAAATTATGCTAAAGATAGAAGAAATCCCTCCTTTATATATTTTCTACAGTCCCAAACATAGGGCTGTGGTAAGAAAACAAAGAAAAAGAAAGAGAACAGATCAAGATTCACTTTTAGCATCATAGGGGTAACTTCTAAATATTGTTTATAAAAATGCTGAGGTGGATCCATCTGAGGATCTCACCAAATTGTCTCGGTATGCTCGTGCCTATAGTGTTGCCACTATAGAGAAAGCTTCCAAAGTTTCACAGTTGGTAAAACAAAAAGATATGCAAATTGCTATTTTTGAAGAACAGGTTCCAGGAGATCAGCAAAAGATTGTTCAGTTGGAACAACGAGTACAGGATGCAGAACTCAGAACTAAACAACTAGAAGAGAAGCTCAGCCTTGAAAAGAAGAAGATTGATGAACAAGCCTTGCACAAACAACAACAGTTGAATCAACAGGTAGAAAAGCTACAAAATCTTCTACAAGATGATAGAAATTCAAAGATTGAACAGGAAAAAATGTTCCAATTAGAATTGCACAAGTTCAAGGAGTATCCTAAGTTAGCTCAATTCATAACTGAAGCTCTTGAAATAAACAAACTGCTATCTCAACAGTTAAATGAGTTTTGTCTAAAGTTGACATAAATTGAGCCTTTGTGCGAGATAACATCATCTTTGATAGATAAATTAGTCACTCTTAGGCAAGAAATTGAGGATGTTGATGATGAAATTTCCGAGTTCCTTTCATGGCAGGATACAAAGCAGGGAAGAAAAGCTAATCTTCCTAGAATTGAAGAGAGACATAAGGAAATTTTATTTATGGAATGGGAACAACATTTAATGAAATCAGAAAGAGCTATATCAAGGGCTAAAGGTTTAATGAATAATACAACACAATTGATTAATGACAGTTTTTACACTACCAATTTGATCTTAGGTTGTACCCCAGGCGAATTACCTAAAGTAAAAGTAGTTGATTCCAGGTGGAAGGAAGAGATAATAAATAAATATCAAAATATTAGCAAACTTCAAGGAATTTCATGGGATAATATGTGGACTTATCTGTTTAAGCCACATAGCGAACAGATGGCCATCAAATTCCTTTCGAATGCTATTCAATGTATCATTCCTGAATTCTCTGATGCTACATACACTGGGCAGTTACAATCAAAAATGATTCGGCCAACAAAAGTCCAAGATATGCTCAATATTTTCCACCTTCGCACATCCACCTCAATTGATGATCAATGAGCCAGTCTACTGCAAGCTCGCATTTCAGTTTCAGATATTTTTATTTCAGATAGATTGTAGGAATAGTTTTAGTTATTTTGTTTTGTTAAATACTTATTTAAACCCCTACCATGCATTTAGAAAGGGGTCCTTAATTTGTAATATTTTTGACTTGGGGATTACATTTTTGTACTCCATTTACTCCTATATTCTTTTCTAAAGGATTGCATATTGTGTTTCTGTGCGGAATTATTTTTAAGAGTTGCATTTCTATACCTTGGAGTTGATTTTGCATTGGAATTGTTGGATTAGAGTATCAGATTGCATTTTAAAGTCTCAAGATGGATATGGTATTTCTATCTATTCACTGTTAATTTCTTTTGTCATATGATATTCTCTTTTAAATTTTCTATCGTTTTTATGTACTTTGTTTCACAATATTTCTTTATATATATAATTTTTGTGTATATTGGAAATATTTATCTTTCATATTATATGCAAACGATATACAATGATGAATACAATATGTTAATATAACTCTGTTTAATTTTTTAAACTGAGTTATCTTTATTTGTTGCTACAGATTTCAATTAAGCTGTAATACATTTTTATGGTTATTGTTCAATTGAAATAATTTAAATTTGTATTCATATATGATACCTGGGTTAGTTTTAGAATTTCTTTATCATTGTTTAAATTAGATTAGTTAGTGTTTTCATTTCAGTCATTTAGTCCCATTTTCCCTTCATTCAACCATTCCATTACCAACCCATTCAAGTTATTAGGAAACTGGTCCTATAAATCCAGTCGGAGCCACCATTCCAAATATAAAAGGAGTTGTCTTAAGGTCCCGACCAGGTGGTTATCCCCCAATGTTTGAAGCAGTGATTTTCGAGGCTTCAACACAGGGGTACAATAATAACAATAAGGGGGTTACACTAACAACAATAAGGGACTATACTAGTAATATAGGTACCTAACATGCCCCTCTCCTTCAAAAAAGTGTTGTCCTCAACGCTTGATTAGCTCTGGGTGCTTCTGTATAAAACTCTCATCCTCCCATGTAGAATCTTCAGTGGGTAAGTTCTTCCACTTGACGAGATACTCTGAAATTGACCCATTTTGTAGCTGTCGAGTTCTTGTTTCCATGACTTCTTCAAGTTCCAATATGATTTTTCCTTCCTCATCAAGTTCTGGCAATATTGTTTGAACTGGAATATTTTCACCTATAACCTTCTTTAAGCATGAAACATGGAAAATTGGATGCACTAGTGAAGAAGCAGGAAGCTCCAATTTGTATGCCATAGTACCAATCTTTTGCAACACCTTGTAAGGACCATAGTACTTGGCGATAATTTATTATCCTTCTTCAATTTCTTGAGGGAAATTTGTTTGTATGGTTGTAGCTGTAAAAATACCTAGTCTCCTACATCAAAACTTCTCTCGTTGCGATGTTGATTTTCCTGTTGTTTCATTTGATTTTGTGCCAAATTCAGGTTATCCTTTAAGTGTTGGAAAACTTCTTGTTGATACTCGATGTGATATTCCACTGCTTGAACCTTCAAATTTTCTCTCAAAGATGATGTGATAGATATTGGATGATATCCATAAAGTGCCATAATGAGGTCATTTTTTTTGCAGTATGGAACGAAGTGTTATACCACCATTCAGTGAGAGGTAACCACTTAACCCATTGTGTTTTTTTATTAGATACAAAACAATGAAGATATCCTTCCAAACATTTATTTAATATCTTAGTTTGACCATCAGATTGAGGATGATAAGATGAGCTATGAGCTAATTGAGTACCCAAACAAGAAAATCACTCCATCCAAAAATTTCCAGTAAAAATGGGATCTCTGTCGCTCACAATAAACCTTGGGTTTCCATGTAGCTTTTGAATTGTGTTCATAAATGTAGTAGTAACTATACTTGCTTTAAATGGATGAGATAATGCACAAAAGTGTGCATACTTGGTAAGTCTATCAACTACCACCATGATGACACTCTTTCCTTTGAACTTATGTGAACCTGTGATAAAATCCATTGAAATCTCCTCCCAACGTTGACTTGGAATGGATAAAGGTTGTAGAAGACTCGACATCTTAATTGTCTCAACTTTATTTTTCTTTCAATCCAAACATTCTGCCACAAAATTTTGAATATCAGATTTAAGGCCATCCCAAAAAAATTATTTCTTCACCCTGTGGTAAGTTTTTAAAAATCCTGAGTGTCCTCCTAAAGGAGAAGTGTGCAATTCCAAAAGAATCTTTTGTTTTAGTTGGGAATTCTTACAAAGATATAAGCAATATTTGTACCATAAGGAATCCTTTTTCCAACAAAATGTATCAGATGTACTAGGATCTTGCTACAAATTTTGAATGAGTGTCCACACTTCTTCGTCCTTTTTCCATTCATCCCTTGCTTTGGTTATCCAATCTGTTGGATAATAGATATGGTACAAAGCAATGCTTCCACCTTTTCATTCTTTCTTTAGAGTGCATCTACAACAAAATTTAGCTTCCTTTTTTTGTAGATGATTTCAAAGTCATAACCCAACATCTTTGTGACCCATTTTTGCTGCTCTTCTAAAGATAGTCTTTGTTCTAAAAATTGTTTAAGACTATCATGATCAGTTTTTACCTTGAAGTGTCTTCTCATTAGGTAAGTTCGCCACTTCTTTAGTGAATGAAGTATTGCTAACATTTCCTTCTCGTAAATATCTTTCTGTAAATACTTTCCTTTGATTGGAAGACTTTCAAAAGAAATGGGTCTTCCTTCTTACATTAAAACAACACCAATTCCATTTCTTGAGGCATCACATTCCACAATAAATATTTTTGTGAAATTTGGCATAGCTAAGACCAGTGCTATGCACATTACTTCTTTAAGAAGTTCAAATGCCTTAGTTGCTTCAGGAGTCCATGAAAATGCATCTTTCTTCAATAATGTTGTTAGAGGTGCTGCTATTCTCCCATAATTCTTAACAAACTTGCGATAATACCCTGTTAACCCAAGAAATCCTCGCAATTTCTTTATGGTTGTGGGGACTTTCCATTCCTTAATGGCTTTAATTTTGTTAGGGTCTACTTTAACACCCTCGTGAGATACAATATGACCCGGATATTCCACCTCTTGTACTCCAAAGAAACATTTGGATGTTTTTGCATATAATTGTTTCTCCTACAATAGTTTGAGCACCTTGTCAACATGTTGAACATGATCCTTCCAAGACCTGCTGTAGATTAGTTTATCATCAAAAAATACTAGCACAAATTTTTCAAGGAAGGGTTTGAAAATGGAATTCATCAACCGTTGAAATGTAGAAGGTGCATTGGTAAGGCCAAAAGGCATGACCAAAAATTCATAATGACCCTCATGAGTTCGAAATGTTGTTTTTGGAATATCTTCAGTCTTCATTCTAATTTGATGATATTCTGAACAAAGATCCAACTTGGTAAAATAAATTGCTCCATGTAATTCATCCAATAATTCATCAATCACAGGAATGGGAAATTTATCTTTAATGGTGAGCTTATTGAGCTCCCTATAATTTGGACACATGCACCATGATCCATCCTTCTTGTGTACCAATACTACAGGAGCAGAGAAAGAACTTTGACTAGGTTGAATTATACCCGCCTCTAACATTTCTGCAATCATACGTTCAATTTCGCTCTTTTGGACATAAGAATATCTATAAGGCCTGATGTTTGGAGGAACACTTCCTGGAATCAAATGAATAGCATGATCATGATCACGAATAGGTGGGAGTCCTTTGGGAGTTTCAAACATCTTGGAATGATTTTCCAAGACTTGTTGGAGATCTGCAGAAATAGATGATTTTGATGTCGGAACTTCTAGTGAGCATAATTGTGCAATTACGCCTAGTTGTTCTTTCTTTAGAAGCTTTGTCATGACATTAGAGCTTATTATCCTTCCTGGCTTCCCTTCAATACCCCGTAATTCGACTTCCTTTCCTTCTGAAAAAAATTTCAAGAAAAGTTCTTGAAAATTAAAAGCTACCGTCCCCCAAGATTGTAACCATTGTACTCCTAGTACAACATCAGCACCTCCCATAGGAATGGAAAGCATTGGACTAGTCAATACATATTCCCCCATGGTTAGCTTGATATTACGGCATTTTCCAGAGAAATTTATAGTTCCTCCATTTGCAACCATCACTTGACATTCTGGTGCTGGGTATAGGAAACAATTTAATTCCTTGGCTACCTTACAATGAATAAAATTATGGGTGCTACCTGAATCAATCAACACTATTACCTCTTTCTTCTTGATATGTCCTTCTATCTTGAGAGTTTGAGGAGTGGTAATTCCTGCCAATGCATTACACGATATGGTCGGACTCATTTCTTCCTCTTCTAGGGTTGGTTCATGGTGTATACCCTCTTCTTTTGAAGATTCTTGTTCATTTTCTTCTTCCTCTTCACAATCTATGTAAAATAATTTCTTCTCAGCACACTTATGACCTTTAGTGTATTTTCTATCACAAGTGTAGCAAAGCCCTTTTGCTCTTTTTTCTTCCAATTGTTGTGGTGTCAACCTTGTAGGTTGTGGAAATCTAGGCGTAGCAACACTTCCTTCTTTATAGAATTGAGTGGTAGGCTTCCTTGTAGCCATAATTTTACATTCAAATTTTCTTGCCAACCTGAATGCCTTATCCAATGAATCAGGTTCCAAAACGCGAACTTCATGTTGGATGTTATCCTTTAAAGTGTCTATGAATAGATCAATCCTGTGTTCCTCTGGAATATCAGTTACCCTTATATTCAATTTTTGGAAGTCCTCAATGTGCTGCCCCACTAAACCCTTTTGTTTGAGATTTATCAATTGGCTAAGGAAGGTGTTGCTCTTTGTATCCTCATAATGTGCTATCATTTCCTCTGTAAAAATTGACCAAGTGACAATTTTTTTACGGGAGCAAAGCCATCGATACCATACAAATGTATTTTGTTCTAAATGTAAAGTTGCAATGCGTACCTTTTATGTGTTTTGCACATTATTGAGATAAAAATATTGCTCCATCTATAGTATCCATGCTACAAGATCCTTTCCATCAAACTTCCTCAGATCCATTTTTGGAATATGGTGGTTCTTCCCAACAACATTAGAGTTTATGAAATCACGATTAACATTTATTTTGTTCTCATTATGAGTTTCCTCTGCTATCTTTTCACCATTAGGAAAAATTTCTTGTATCAAATTTTCCAAACCTTCTATGTCTACTTTTAGATCATTCTTCATGTTTTCCATGTTGTCTTTCATTTTTTCATCGATCTTAGCTTCCATGTCATCCATCTTAGCTTCCATGCCCACTTCTATGCCATCCATCTTAGCTTCCAAACCATTCATCTTAGCTTCCACGCCTTTCTTCAAACCATCCATCTTAGTTTCCACGCCTTTCTTCAAAACTTCCATTTCATTTTTTTTTGTTCTTTGCGAGAGCGAAATTTGTTGCACTCTTCTAATTTTGATATGTCATGTTGCCATTCTTCGTCTTCATGAGTCATAGTAGAGCCTTCTAAAGACTTAATGGGTGTTGAATTCATTTTAGGGGCCATTTTAGAATCCAATACTAATATCTATTCTACAATATGCCCTTGGAATCAATTCAACTTGATTCTTCAAACTAGACTTATGCAATTCGGAAAAAAAAATAAAAAATACACACCTTTTACTTGCTTTTGAGGAGCTCGATATTCAATTTGAATTATCTCTATAATTGTGTATCTTAAATATTTAAAGTTCAGCCCTATAGTATCCCTGTAAAGCTTACTTCAAATACCACAGGTCTAATCTGATTTGGATTCTTCAAGACAAATTTATGTCTAATCTCCCACAATGACCGAATTATTATGGATTGGTTCAGTAGAGAAAAATTGTACAACTCCGCACGTGACATTGTTTCCTCCTTTGGCTCTGAAATTGATAGATAACAAACTTCCTTCTGTGTAATTGCAGCCACTTTTTACAACATTCCAATCCGATGCTCAGAGAGAGAGCTATGAAGATTTTTCCATGGTCACCTCTTTGAGATGAAATTTGGAAGCCTGAAAAAACCCTAATTTCCACAGATCATATCTTCAACCATATTGTGAACCAAGATATGAAATTTTGTGAAGACGTTCCTTGAGATCTTAGCTTCGCACTCTAAAAATTTTAGCTTCTAAACCTTCGTAGAAAAAAAGTTATAGCTCAAATTCCATGATGACCTGTTTAGGTTAAATTCAGGAGCCTGCAAAATGACCTATTTTCCACAGATTATATCTTCGAAAATATTGCGAACCAAGCACTAAAATTCTTTGATGATGTTTCTCAGGAATTTGGCTTCGCACACAAAAAAATTCATCTTCTGAACCTTCGTAGAAAAAACATTATCACAAAAATGCCACATTGACCTATTTGGAGCAGTGAAACCCTAGAATCCAAAGCTCTGATACCAAATGTTGTGAAACCAGGTCCAAAAATAGAAGAAAATAGATATCTACGCCTTATAAATAAGCCACTTCAAGGGGGAAACCTCCAATACATTACATGAATGAACAATTCTTGGATGATACAAATTACAAAACCTCCTTTCTATATATAGGAGTCCATGGGGCCACAATGTAATCCTAGCCGACCTAACAATAATAATTTAAGGGCACAATAATAACAATATGGGGGTTACAGGGGTACAATAAAAACTATAAGGGGGTTACATTAACAAAAATAAGGGACTATACTAGTAATATAGGGACCTAACAATAATCATGCACTAGGGTCGTGGGAGAACCTGCACAGAATCCAATGGTCTCTATAAACCCTAGAAGAATATAACATAAACGAGTTTAAGAACAAGAGGCTAAGAAACTTATCGACATCGGCGACATATGTAATGGCTTCATCGTCTAGATTTTTGAGTGGCATTGTAACCACTGGAGATAAAGGAACGTTGAAAAAATAAAATAAAATAGAACCATTAATTAATAGAGCAAAAAGGTGAATCAAATAGGTAGCATTTATAGATATTGAATAGGGAATGCCTGTAGTGAACCCCTCTAGGACGAGCCCAAATTTTTGAAAGAGAACTTCTCGAGACCATTCTGAGTGAAAATTTAAGGAAGTTTTGATGCAAGCCAAAACCCTATGCAAAGGAAAATTGGAAAAATTGTCATACTCGCTTCAAAGAAAATAAGGGGTAATGAAACCAATGCACATTATCAAATCTTAGGAAATGAAAGAAACTGAATTGATACCTGTGGTATCAATGACGGTCATTACTCCCAACTTTAGACACCTTGAGTTGCCAAATTGTAATGTATTACCAAGGTAATCACTGACAGCAGGTCAAAAAGGTCACACCAGGTCATGGAGCGAAAGACCCCAGGGTGACAAAGAAAGAACCTACATAGATACCTCTCTGCTAGTGTAGTTTGAACTGTAAAAGAGCTTAGAGGGAAAAATTACTCAAAACTATTGATGGCATATCATCTAGGCTCAATACCTATGCAAGAATCATTATCATTAGACACAAAACCTTGGCCTCCTGAACCAGTTCAAGGGAAGGTAGAGCCATCAAACCCTCATCAGAATTGACAAAGTGATCTCGGGATGCAACCCTGGTGGTAGGGTTTGGTACCTCAACAAACTCCTTTAGTCCTCGACCGTTTGATCATGGATGAGAGATACATCAGCTCTTAGGTGGCTAGATGTCCTCACATCTAAGGATTTTCTAGATCAATGTACCTCGAGGATTAAAGGAGTGTTAAATACAGTACGTTGATAGCATTAACAAACAACCCACGATCGTTTAATGCCTGGCAATGGACTAGATCATGACAGATCATCCAAATATACCAATGATATATGAGTTGAAATTATAATACATTCATATGATCAAACATTAACCTAAGTTTGTAAAACAAGTCTACACCATGGTAATTATGCAATTATACAACAAAATTTAGAGTTATATAAGTTTATCACAAGTTTTAACCATGAAATTATTTTATTTTATTTTTTTCCTGTATAGACGTTACATACGGAAATTAAATTATTTGTAAAATGAGATTTATGTATTATTATCTAAATATTTATATACTTAAAAGGGGTTTAAATAAATAATGTTTGAAATATAAAGACTACACAAAATTTAAATGATGATAATATAATATTTCAACATAAATTTGGTAATCCGTAACAACTTTTAACCCAAAGCAAAGGTTACTCAAATAAATTAATAAATTATAGCTTTTTTTTGTTTTATACTAAGATATGGATAGGTTGGAGATTGCAGAATTCATGTAGTTGAGGACTGCTTATGCCAGTTTCAAATATACTTGGAGCAAACTAAGGGAATTTGAATGTTGTTTTGAGCATGTTGTGGATAGAACCTTTGAGAAATATTGTAGACCTGTATGTGATTGTTACCCTTACATTTGGTACGAGAATGGACCAGTGTTAAAGGATGATGATAGGTAAAGAGACATCCTCATATCCTCCTTTTTCTTTTGAGGGAACATGAATTTCATTGGGTCATGCATGGGGATGAACCTTAATTTATTCCTATGAACTTAGATGCATTTGTGGACATTAGAAGACCATATTGTTTCCCTTTGAAAGAAAATGTGTGGTGGATAATTGGGGGAAATGTGATTGTCCATAAAATGTAGATCAGATTTGGGACCTTGTGTCTTTTTTCCTTCGACCCAAGCAGTGCTTGGAGGTTGCATTTGAGGGGTTATTGGACACAAACCTAATATGACCAAGAATATTAGTGTCTGAGCACCTATGATTTGGGAGAAAGTATTAGGGATTCTAGGAGTTAAGGGGTTTAGCGGTTTAAGCATCAGAGGTTAATGGGTTAGGGCATAGGTGATTTACGGGTTAATGGGTTGAGGTCTAGGGGGTGTAGGGGTTAGAGGCTAATTACAGTGGTTAACTGATTTAAGGGTTAAGGGTTTAGCACCATGGGCTTAGGGGTTAGGGGATTTAGGCGGTTAAGTGCTTAAGGGTTATGGGACATAGGTGTCAAAAGGTTAAGGGGTTAGGGGTTAGGGCTAAAGGGTTAAGGGCGAGGTTTAATATGATAAGGGGTTAGGGCTTAGGGGCTTCAAGGATTCTAAGTTAAGGGTTAGGGGGGTTAATGTCTTAGGGTTTAAGGGATCAAAGGGTTAATGGGTTGTGAGTTATGACTATAGGGGTTAAGGGATTACGGCTCTGGGGTTAAGGGGATAGGGAATTTACTGATTATGGGTTATCATAATGGGGCCCCTAATAACCTTATGATAACTATTGGGGGTTCCCCTATCAATTTATCTCAATGCATTCCCTCTAGGCCTCCATGCCTTGATATGGACTCCCTCACATGATATGACCCAAACGCATCTCCTGTGGCACCCTCACACAGCACGACCTGACCCACCCGAACAAAGGCACGAGGGAGAAAATGGAAAGCAGATCGCACAAACATCCATAAGGCACACATGCAGTCACAATTTAGAATTTTTTATACGGCCACCCTCACACAACCCGACCCAACCCGACATGACCCGCCCAAACGCGTTTCCTTGGGTGCCCTCACATGACTCGACCTCATGACATGACCTGACCTAACTGAACCTGAAATGACACGACCCGACATCACATTACCCGATTTGAACTGACCTGACTTGACTCGACCTGACCCTCACACAGTTTCGTCACTATTTTGAAATAAAAAATTATAGGGGTTTTAAGGACTGTTATTAGGGTTAGGGGAATAATGAGTTAGTGGTTAAGGGATTCGGGATTAGGGGCTTAGGGGTTAGGGGAATAGGGCATTAGGGGTTAGAGGTTAAGGGTTTAGGGGTTAGGAGAATAATGAGTTAGTGGTTAAGGGGTTAGGGATTGGGAGATTAGTGGTTAGGGGATTTAGGTGCATTTAAGGGTTAGGAGAATAATGAGTTAGTGGTTAAGGGATTGGGGATTATGGTTTAGGGAATAATGAGTTAGTGGTTAAGGTTTTAGGGATTGGGGGGTTAGGGGTTAGGGGATTTAGGCGCATTTTGGGGTTAGGGGTCGAATAATGAGTTGGTGGTTAAGAGATTAGGGATTAGGGGCTTAGGGGTTAGGGATTTAGGCAGATTTAAGGGTTAGGCGAATAATGAGTTAGGTTTAAGGGATTAGGGATTAGGGATTAGGGGGTAAAATGGGTTAGGTGTTGGGAAATGAACTTACTAAAATTTCTAGGCATATGAAGCATATTAGGGGAGGAAGATATGAGAATTCCATCATTTTTTAATTAGAGTAGCATCTACTTGGAGTGCAGGAAATTGTTACCCTCCTGAACGCGTTTCCCTGCACGCCCTCACACGACCCGACCAGACCCGACCCGCCCGAAAATTTTCCCCTCGGTACCCTCACACAACTTGACCTGACTCGACCCGAACATATTTCGTTAAGTTCCCTCACACGACCCAACCTGACTCGCACGAACGCCTTTCCTGGGGAGCCCTCACACGACGCAACCCGAAGCCCTCCTGAACGCGTTTCCTTGGGCGCCCTCACATGACCTGACCTGACCCAGCCTGCCCGAACACATTTCCTCAAGCGCCCCCACACGACCTGACCCAACCCACCCGAATGCGTTTTCCTGGGTGCCCTCACATGACCCGACTCGCCCGAGCGCATTTCTCGGGGCGCCTTCATACGTTCTGACCCGACCTGCCCGAACATGTTTCCCTAGGCGCCCTCACATGACTCGACATGACCCAACCCACCCGAACGTGTTTCCCTAGGTGCCCTCACAAGACCCAACCTAACTTGCATGAACACGTTTCTTAGGGCGCACACCCTTACATGACCCGACCCAAACCGACCTGGCTCACCTGAACATGTTTCCTTGGTTGCACTCACATGACCTGACCCGACTCAACTTGCCCGAATGCATTTCCTTGGGCGGCTTCACATGACCTGACCCGACCCGACCCGACCTGAACACATTTCCTTAGGTGCCCTCACACGACTTGACCCGACCAGCACGAATTTTTTTCCTTATAGGGCGTCCTCACACGACCTGACCTGAATCGACCCGGCTCGCCCGAACAGGTTTCCTTGGGTGCCCTCACATGACGTGAACCGACCTAACATGCCCAAACACGTTTCATGGGCGCCCTCACAGGACAAGACCTAACTCGACCCGATGTTCCTGAACACGTTTCCTTGGGTGGCCTCACATGACACGATCTAACCTGACCCACCTAAATGCACTTTCCTGGTCTTCCTCACATGACATGACCTAACCCAATCTGACTCGCCCGAATACATTTCCTTGGGTGCCCTCACATGACATGACCTAACCCGACCCGCCCGAACACGTTTCATTGGCCCTCACATGACACGACCCGACCCAACCTGACCCACCTGAACGCATTTTCCTGGGCACCCTCACACGACACGACTTTCCCGAATGCATTTCCTTAGGCGCCCTCACACAACATGACCCAACCCAACCTGCATGAACGCATTTCCTCGGGTGCCCTCACAGGACATGATCGGACACGACCCACCTAAACATGTTTTCCTTGGTGCCCTCACATGACACAACCCAACCTGACCCGCCTGAACGCGTTTCCTTGGGCGCGCTCACACGATATGACCTGACCCAACCCGCTCGAACACATTTCCTTGGGTGGCCTCACACGGCACGACCCAACTAGACCTAACCCGGCCCACCCAAACATGTATCCTTGGGCGCCCTCACATGCATGCACGACTCGACCTGACTCGCCTGAAAGTGTTTACTTAAGTGCCTTCACACGACCCGACCCGACCCGCACTAACGTGTTTCCTTGGGCACCCTCACATGACCCAACTCGAACTGACCCAACCTGCTCAAACGACTTTTCTTGGGCGCCCTCACATGACCTAATTCAACCTGACCCACCTAAATGCATTTCCTCGCGCGCCCTCACACGACACGACCCGACTCGACCCGCTCGAATGCATTTTCCTAGACGCCCTCACACGACACAACCTAACTCACCTGAATACGTTTCATTGGGTGCCCTCACATGACACAACCGAACCCAACCAGTTTCAACTGGTTTCCTTGGGCGACCTCACACGTCACGACCCAACCCAACTTGACCAGACCGGCCCAAACGCATTTCCTTAGGCGCCCTTAAACGACCCGACACGACCCATCCCAGATGCATTCCCTGGATGCCCTCACAAGAACGGACCTGACTCGATCCACCCGAATGCATTTCCTTGGCCGCCCTCATAGTACAGCACAACCTTACCTGACCCGACCTTCCTGAATGTCGATTAAGGCACAAGGAAGCAAATGAAAAATGGGTCACATGAACGTGCACAAGGCACACATGCGGTCACAAATTAGGATTTTTTATACGACCTCCCTCACATGATCTGACCCAAACGTGTTTCATGTGCACCCTCACACGACACAACTCGATCCGCCTAAACGAAGGCATGAGAAAGCAAACGAAAAACAGATCTCACAAACATGCATAAGGCGGCACATGGGTAGTCACATCTTAGCATTTTTTATACAACCACCCTCACATGACGCAACCTGACCTGACCCAAATAAGTTTCCCTAGGTGCCCTCACACGACTCGAGGACCCGTACGAATGCATTTCCATGAGTGCTCTCACACAACCCGACCTGACCCTCCCCAACCCACCTGAATGCATTTCTTTGGGTGCCCTCACATGGCACGACCTGACCTGGCTCACTTGAACAGGTTCCCTCAGACGACCTGACCTGAACCGACCCAACCCTCACACGACATGAACCGACCTAGCCCGGTCGAATGCATTTCCTTGGGCACCCTCACACGACCTAACCCAACCCAACATGCCTGAACGCTTTTCCTCAGGCGCCCTCACATGTCACGACCTGACCCGACCCGACCCGCTCGAGCACGTTTCCTTGGGCACCCTCACACGACCCGACCTGACTTGACCTGCCCAAACGCATTTCCTTGGGTGCCCTCACATGAACCGACCTGAAACAACTCGAACTTACCTGACCTGACCCGACCTGAAATGACCCGACCTAACCCTCACATGGTTTGGATACCTTCATCACAAATCTGAACTTTCATCGCAAGTCTGACGGTTTGGAGGGCGTCGTCACAAGACCAACAGTTTGGAGCTTTTCGTTGCAATACCAACGCTTTGGAGATTTTTCGTCGCAATACCAACATTGGCAACATTTTTGTTGCAATACCGACACTTTGGAGCTTTTCATCGCAATACCAACGTTGGCAGTGTTTTTGTCATAAGACCGACAATTTGGAGCGTTTCCTCACAATATCGACGATTGGACCCTCCGTCGCTATTCTGATGTTGGGATTACAAATTATTGAACATGACACATCCTCTGTTTTGTGTCAGGTGGGGGACATCCTACATTCGTCACTTTGCCTCCATGGGTTTGGGAGATTTGTTTGCCTCTTATTCAATTACAAATTTTGTCAACATGACCTCTTCTTCCATTTGCGTCAAATACTGCCAAACTCTAGAGTCATGTTGCTGATATGTTCAAGAGAAGTTCCTTCTATGTCTTATTCATTGCTTGATGTTCCAAATAGCATTCTAGTTGCACTGATGGTTAGTGGATTGGGGTACCGACACTTTGGAGCTTTTCCTCGCAATACCGGTATTGGCAGCATTTTCGTCACAAGTCGTCGCAAGACCAACAATTTGGAATGTTTCGTCACAATACCGACGGTTGGACCCTCTGTCGCTATTCTGAATTTGGGAGCATTTTCATCACAATTCCGATGTTTAGAGAGGTTCGTTGCAATTCTAACGTTTGCTCCGATGCTTTTTGGTAGGATTAAAAAAATTGAGAAAAAGTTGGGAACTTTCCTGCAATACGTCAAAACTGTTGGAACTAAAGTGTTGAAAAATTGACCATATGTACTAGTGTGCCCACCTCTTGAATGAAGCATCAACTCGGTCCATTTGATTAGACATGGATCTCGTGGTGTTGGCGTGGCTACTTCCACCCACCAGAATTGGAACAATGGTACTCGTTCCAAGAATATTTCTATTAAGATCGAACCATATCCAAACTGCTTTAGTCGAATGTGTTTGCACTTTGAGAGATGTTTCTTCATATTTTCCAGCAAGGCTTCTTCCTAGTTAAAATAATAGACGACATACAGTCCACAACATTTTGAAGCTGAGACTTGGTAGCCTCATGTGATTCTTGTGCCACAACGACACATGTGATGGTGTACAGGATTAATTTGAGCAGCAAGTTTTCACACTGCTTATATCTATCTTCCCACTGGAAGATTTGACCACCTCTACACACGCCCTCCCTATGAGCATATTCATACTTTCACCCATGATTCGACTTCCAACCAGACACGCTCATTCTCCTATACATGATAGGCCGATGATGAAGTAAATATCAGCCACCTCAATTTCTAGCTCTTGGTTGCCAATGATGAATCTCTCTCGTCCTGTATCCGAAATTCTCACCAAGTACTGCAGTAATTTCGGTTTTGAGCTCATGCCAGGAGTCAAAATGAATTTGAGGATCCCACAGCTCCTTAAAGAAGGAAGGCAATCTCTGTTTTCCATAGATTCTCTGTCTACTTCATTGTGTTCCCTCTCCTTCCATTTCATCACCATGATTTTTGAGTATTTCCTTCCTGTCATAGCATTCAAAATGCCTTTTGTCAAAATCCATGCATAAAAATAAGTTTTGAATGGAGTATTTTTGGAGAATTTTTTGTCTCTTTCCACGCTCTGCAATTGGCACGACAGTTTAAAAAACACATGTGTTGATCGACATGTGGTGAGTGTTAAAAACTACGGAGAGATGTGATCCCGATATGGAATCTCTACGCTGATCCGCTGAGACATCGAGTTACAAACTCGTCTCCAAAAAAATCACCATGTTGTATAAAAAATTTTAAAACATGAACGAAAATGTAGAGGATGAGCGCGGCTATTACATGGTGTTAACGACTCGTCGATCAACTTCCTAGACCACCCACAATATTCTCCTATAGAATTGAGGTAAATAAGGGTAAAAACCTCTTCTGAGACTTGAGAAGGTAAAAGTAAAAATGTTTTTACTTTTCTCTTTTTTATAAATTTTCAAGTCAATTTTAGGGTTTTTTTAAATATTTTAATATATTTTAATGACTTTTACCTTGAGAACAGATAATGGGTTTATTCTTGTGCAACAACAAGGTTAATATTTTGAAGGATGACATGCACACGAGTTCCAGTTTAATACTTTTTCGGACTCGATCAAAAATAAATGAAAAATTAACCCCTTGGCATTAGGAAATTTTGGAGGTCTAAAATGGGCCTCCTAAGAAAATTATAAAAAATAGTGGAAATAATAAAATAATATTTGATTACATCATCAAATTTTAGAGGGGAAAAAGAAAAACTACTTTTTCAACTTGTATTTTCAAATTATCTCCCAAATTTTTTATTCAAATTTCGAGCGTAAATACTCGTTGGATGAAAAATTTAATTCCTCATCCAAGGAGCACCCATGTTGCGTACTTTTGAAGGACTCTGGTACATTAAAAATGATAAATACATGAAAAACGTGATTTCAATCACGTTTTTTCATGTATTTCTCATTTTTCATTTAGCAAGGTCCATCGAAAGTATGAAACATGGGTACTCCTTGCATGAGGAATTAAATTTTTCATCCAATGAGTACTCCCACTCGAAATTTGAGTAAGAACTTTGGGAGATAAGTTGAAAGTATGAGTATAAAAAGTAGTTTTATTATTTTATTATTTTTTAATCATTTTACCCTTTTACTTAAAAAATTATGAATCATCCCCCATGGTTGACATCATCATCTTGAATCCTATTGGTTCTTAGAAATTTTATTTCGGTTGTACATTTTTCTTAGGAGGCCCATTTTAGACCTCAAAATTCCCCTAATGAGTCATCTTTTAGCTCTTTTTTGACTCCCTAAACGTGAAAATATCGTTGAGTTCTTGTCTTTTTGAACTCGTTAAAGTGCATGAAAATTCATTTACCCCATATATGTTTACCCCTTTTTTGGGCTGGGATAAATTATTTATGAAAAAGGAATACCTTAGTCAATCACAGCTAAGAGGTTCTCTCAAACTTTGTTTTCTACCTTTTCAGGTTCAGGGGACTATTTACGAAAAGGGCCATCTGGAGTTTTCTTTTCACTTCTTTTCAAACTCTCTAAACCTGAAAAGGCGCAGAGTTCCACCTTTGTGGGACTCATTAAAATTGAATGGCATTGGACTTGTCACCATGACCACATCGAGTTCCTCCTTCCTAGGGCTCGTAAAATGTACTAGGATGGATTTTTTCGAAAGAAAAACTTATATGAGAAGCATATGCTCTCCCCTTCAAGCTTGTAGTCAAAAATAATTGGGGTACTCGCTAGAATGGTGGGGGAAAATGAAAGTATTTATCAGTTGCGTCAGCAGTATGTCGCTCTTGAACATGACACATTCTCTGTTTCGTGTCTGGTTGGGGACATCCTACATTCGTCACTTTTCCTCTATGGGTTTGGGAGATCTATTTGTCTCTTATTCAATTACAAATTTTGTTAACATGACCTCTGATTCCATTTGTGTCAAATACTTCCAAACTTCGGAGTCGTGTCACCGATATGTTCAAGAGAAGTTCTTTCAGTGTCTTATTCATTGCTCGATTCTCTGTTTAGTATCATCATTATCTTATTTCCTCTATCTTGTGTTGATGATGTGGGACACATTATGGCACTCCTTCGGCGGATCCCTTCCTGTCGACTTCAACTCATTATCCGAGAAGTTGATATAGAGATCCATTTTCAATACCTTAGAGCCTGCATGCCCTAATGGCAGGTTGTTCACATCTAACGAGAGGTTCACTTCATTGGCCTTCGATCAGATGATTTCATGGTTGTTCAACTTCAGCTCCTTATTCGCATCTCATGGATTGTACTGCTAGTACCTTAAGGGTCGTTGTCATTATCAGTGCTCTCTCTCGTGCCTGTTAACAGTTTACATCATTGGCTGGTAATCAAGTGATTTTCTTACATGTTCGACTTCAACTCGCTCATTCACATGCATGGATTTGTACTTTATTGGGTTGTGACAGAGCGCAAGGCCTTGGGTTTTTTCTGATGAAGTCCAGGTTGAGAGGTGATATGTATTATTCATGATTGTACACATGAATCTTTTTTTTGGATGGCTGCTAACATACCTGAGTCCATATTTGTGATCCTCTTTATTGCTGGATGGCTATGTCAATGCCACGGATCCTATTGAATGATATCTTTTACGAATGGTTGTGTCCATACCTCATGTCATTTGTTTACCTCATAGATTTTAGTTATGTATATATGTGATTGATTTCACAATTTTTCTGATGACGATGTCTTGGTCAAGGCATGTACTCCTAAATTATTTCACCACTCACTCTCATTCTACCTTCATGCTTTAGGGGGCATCTGTTGCACAGATATTTGTCACTGTAACTTTACTTCCTGTTCCCAAATTTGGAATGATCTTAAATAGTGATCCCTGTGTCTGTTTTCCATCTTGAAAATTTTCCAATATATCCCTTACAATATATAGAACAAACTATCTATTAATCATTCCTGGAGTAGCTCCTTAAAAACATGTTTATTTGGATCGGCACGACCTTTTTTTGTGTCACTCGCACCGATGCCTCATCTTAAGCCTGGAGCAGTGCTGGTCGACGCTGGAATGGAGATCATACCCATGTCGATCCACTTCTGGAAGGTTTCTTAAAAATAGAAACAAAGCTTCATGATATAGAAGCTTCGTGGGGAGAGCGCTAGATATTTTTTCATAGGGATAGGGCTGGGCTTCTCCCTTTGGGCTTCTTGTTCCTACAAAAGAGGAACCACCCAAGGAGATAAACCATTTCCCCACCTTATGTCGATCCATGTTCCCTCTCCCTTCACTATAAAATGGACATCCTCCCATAACTATGCTAGTTAGAACAGAGATAGAAGAACAATAGAGAGAAAATTTTTGTTATAGGCATTGAAGGAGAGTTGATACCTTCAGCCTTTTCATACCAAGTTGAAATGAGTGCTTTGGAGACGTGCCTAGATCCAGAACCGTTGAAGGAGAGCTTCAACATCAAGGCACAATTTATAACTCCCCCTCTTATATTAATATGATACAACTAATTCTTACTTTCCACTCTTGTCCATGATGCATGATTATATTTCTAGTATTCCTTGATCAACTAGATAGATTGTTTATGTAAAATACATGTTGTCCTTTCACGTTTTTTGTTGTTTGATCTCTTGTGTAGGTAACTAAGTGCTAGTGACAACGAGGATATAACTTATAAGAGCAAAGTATCAAAGGAATCGAGCGAGGAGTAGCATCAGATCGAGGTTAGACAACTCTATATGAGCCGTGTTCATTTACAATCTAGGAAAGTAGATGCTAGATTGTTCTCTTTGTTACTAGACCCATCCTACGGCTAGAGGGATCGTCTCTATCTGCAGAGATGATTTTCCTGCATAAGAAGTATTAACTTCATTTCCTAGACATTTATCAAATATCCAATGCAGCATGTTTGAGGAGAAGAAAAAATTAAATATCTAGGTGATAATATACCATATGTTGTAAATAAATATGCATAAAAGTCTTGTAGAATATATCCAAAATAGTATGAAACAAGATATAGCACAATGTCTGTATCATAAACTAAAAACAATGACAAAATAAATACAATGGAGGTTCCAATTTTTCCTCGTCCATTTTTACACCGTCCTTTGTGGAAGAAATGAATATGAAACTTGCAGGGTAATTGATGGCTCATTTGGATAGTGAATCTGCAACACTATTAGTCTCCCAATAAATATTGTTGACCAAGTAGTTGTGGAGTTTCTTTAATAGATTTTTGGTGCACATACTCCAACCAAGAAGTTCAGTTGGATCAAAATTGTTTTTATCCCTGATACCTTCCACAATGGTCATGGAATCCCCATTTATGTGAAGTGCATTTATCTTCATAGAGACAATGTACCAAAACAAACCCCACAAGTCGATTAACTCTGCATGAGTTTTGGAACCCCTACCTCCATGCTAATGTAGCTTTTTTATTGTCTTCTCATCATTAAAAACCAATGCTCCACATCCACAAATAACCCTTTGTGATACTCCATCAAAAATTCCAGCAGGAAGGTTGATTTTAGGAGGACAGATACAACACGATAAACCAGTAGTAGTCACATAACTAGTGATATAGTATTCCAGCCATTAAAATTCCTTGGAGACAATAGTAATCAAATAAATATGAGTCCCATCAAATATGAGACAGTTCTGAGCCTTCCCAATCTTCCAAATAGTATACACTAGTATAGGCATAGTTCTACCCCCCCCGGGAGGATTCCCTAATGGAAGAAATGTTCCAGTGATATGAAGGTAATTTATGGAATCTTGCAACAATTTAGTATACGAGACCATATAGATAATGAAACTCTGCAATGAAATAGTAGGTCAGATACTGATTCATGTGCTCAATGACATAAAGAACATTGATTCAGACTAGTCATTCCCCTCCTACACAAGTTTTCCCAAGTGAAAATTATGTTCTTCCATGCGAGCCATGTAAAGATAATGATATTAATAGGCACCTCAAACTTCCAAATGTTTAGGAACCAAGGAGTGCCATTATATCCCATGCCCACATAAGAGATGAAATGATAAACTTCAAAAACCATAATCGAACTATGGTATAGATGCCCACCCCATGTCAATGTATCCCCAACACTATCTTGACATAAGCCAGCATGTCGCAAATGTAGAGAATAAGATTTCCACCCTGTGGCAAAATGGACTGGTAATCCAATACCCTTTACATTTTTCCAATCAAGGACACCACCCTGCCAACCTTGAACCAATTATTCAAGGAAAAATATCCCTCTTTAATGTAGATCCTCCACCATAGTAGTGTCTGGGATAGCATCTGGTGCCACCCCCAAAACCGCATCTCTGCCAATGATAATCATGTCGCTGCTACCAAAACACCATCGTATACGGAGAAATAAAATGTCCTAAAATTTTAAAAAAGTACACAAATGATTGAACTTCCCACAATACCAAAATGATGCATCCAAACGTAGTGTATGAGCATCATATCCCTACAATATTTGTGCATAAAGATATGATGAACCATTCTAGAACCAACAAGGTAATGCCACATATGTTTTATTATAAGGTACTTACCAAAGGTGTTCAAATCAAGAACCCCACAACCATTTAAATCATAGGGTCTAGTCAAATCCCCCCAGCAAACTAGATGGTATTTTCTTACCCCAATTGAACTAGACCATAAGAATCAGGCCATAATCTCCTGAAGTGTGTGACGAACCTGGACATGAAGAGAGAATATATGTAACCAACATGTAGAGATATGTAATACAACCGACTTCACCGAAACGAGGTGACCCCCCAAAGACAAACATCAATGTGACCATTTTGATAGCTTTTGATGGAATTTCATGATGATCCACTCACACTCCACATATCTATATTTATTTTGATGAATATGGAAGCCCAAATATGTTATCCTGTCACAAAGGGGCCGAAGTCCAACTTCAAATAATGTAGCAATCGTATGAATTTCATCAGTGTTCTCAGCCTCATAGAGGAGGATATATTTACTGTGATTAGCCACCAAACTCGAGGCTAAACTAAATCACTTGAAAAAATGAAACATAGTCTCCCATTGTGGAAGAGACAGTTTACTGAAATTCAATATATAATGAAAAAAGATATAAGATTGATACATACCTCCAGACTCAATCTGATACCGTTGAAAGAGCCACCAGTCTTTTCTTGAGTGATCTGATGACTAATCCCATTCATAATGATAATGAATAATAGAGGTGATAGGGAGCAACGCTATCTCAACTCCCTACCAGCCTGGAAGAATTCCATGGGAAGTCCATCAACAAGTATAACCAGCCATGAGTGGGACACACATGTCATAATCCATTCGATGAGCAGAATGAAGAGTCTGATCTTCTGTAACACCAAATGAAGGAAAGTCCAATCCACACAGTCGTATTCCTGATGTAGATCGATCTTCATAACCAACTCCTTCTCACTCCTAGAATGAACCATGTGTAAGCATTCTTGTGCGATCGCTATCGCATCATGGATAGATTTTTTAGGTATGAATCCAAATTTTTCAGGAGAGACAAATTTAGATACACACCCTTTGATACAACCATCAATCACCTTAAATATAATTTTTTATGTCATGTTACACAAAGAGATAGGCCAGAAATCAGAGAAAGAAAGCAGGTCAAAAAAACTTGGGGATAAGGGCGATGAAAGTTAACTTGATAGAGCCTGAGATGAGTCTACTGGTACGATATTCCTCCACCATTGTCAACAGTTATGTTTTCATGATATCAAAACAAGTAATGAATATTTCTACGGTCCACCCATCTGAGCCAAAAAAACGGTCCTTTGAGAAAGAGTCCAACACTACCTATAATTCCTCATGTCAAGTAACCGACCAATAGATTAGTTCATTTTCAAGACCAATGAACATGAACGGATAGTGTTCAATCCCCCATAACAAGTCCCCCATTGGGACATCTGGAAGAGCCACAAAAATTCCCGAGAAAAAAGAAACATCCTCCTGCCAGATGTCCAGATCAGATGTGGGGAGCAATCCATCATATCACTTGATGTTCCAAATAGCATTTCGGTTGCGCTGATGGTTTTCAAAAGTATGGAATTTTTTTTAATTCAATCAGCCTCTCGAATCCAAGTGGAACGAATCTTTAACCGCCAATTAGCCTCTCCAAATATAAAATTATGCTTAAGGTGTGATTCTAGCGACTTGAGCCGATCAATAATATATTGGGGGGATATGGTACTAAGAGAAGGCCACCCAAATTATTAATTCCTTCCTGAATTTGTGAAAGTTATAATAAATTTTCAACCTTCTTGGCACTCTCCCACGACCGGAACTAACTTTTGATCAGAAAAATATTATCGGAGAGGTGAACCATGGGGAAATGTGATCCCGAGTGGCAGAAGTACTCCAATTCACAGTGACGCGGTGATGAAAGGAAGGGTCCTGAAGGCAAGTACGATTGAACTTAAAGGGGATACCCCTTTTGAATGATTCCATCTACCACAGAAGTAATATCAGGAAATGATTCGAAATGAGAGACATTTCCACCTTGAATCAAAAATTTCCAAAAACTTCACAAAGGATTTCATGGAACAGAAACCTATATAGTCATTTCCCAATGTATTGTTTATCACTTCTACCATTACGCCATGTCGGGGTCAAAGGTAATGGTGCAATATCCACAAGATTATTATCTTAAAAAAAAATCTTGTAGCCTGGAGGAGATGGGATCCACCCGACATGCTGAGCCCCACATTTCTGAGTAGTGTAGGGTCATGTTTAAATCCCCACCAATGATGAGGGACTCAATCCCAAAAATACCAAAGTCCCAAATACAATCCTAGAAATTTATTTTATTATCATAAGGAGCATAAATATTCTAGATGTGAATAGGAGTCACCATACCCCAAAAATGGACCGAAAGGAGTATGCCTGCAAAGGAACCATGTGCACTGAAGTGAGCCCAGGAGGGGTCCCATAGTGCCACAAGAGAACCCAAAACACCCACTAAGTCCACAGCCACAATAGACAAAGTAGGTAGGAAAGAGTGGAAATACGCAACACACCCGGCCGCATAAGTCATGGATTCTTGGACGAGGATAAAAATGGATGGAAAGAGGATATTAATAGATGTAGGGAATTATTTTTGGGTAAGTCCCCCAGCCCACAAAGTTTCAAAGACAAGATGATCATTAGGATAGAAAAAAGTGGGGGGAACATGCTCCAAGGCCCTAGAAGTAGAAGAAACCAAGATGGGAATATCTAGTAGACTTGTGAAGTTGTCACATAGTTTTTTTCCTGTGTGTTTCCCTTGATGATAGTATTTTTCCTGTGTGTTTCCTTTGATGACGTGGGCGTCCCCTCCTCCCCGCCCCCAATTGTAAGTAATATTGTGTGTCAAGTTTGGACTAATGATGGGGTTAATTGGCTAACCTTGACCTCTATGGACAACCAGTAAAGATAAGACTAGCGTGGAATTCTGGAGAAGGAATTTGACGTCGCTATCGACTAAGTTATGATAGGAAGAAATATAATTTGTAGTCTCGGGTGAAAGATGCAGGTGGTGGTGTGATTGCATTCAAGGCGAAGAGGGGGGATTTTCAGAGCAAGGATGATCACAGAGACCCAGAGGCACTATAATAATAGTAGAGGGATCCATGGGTGAAAAAGGATGAGTCGAGGAGGTGGGAAGAGTGTGTGAGACCCGAGCAAGAGGGGGAAGGGAGTAGGGGACGAACGGTGTCAACAGGGGGTTAGGAGGGGGAGGAAATGAAACATGTGATAGTGAAGTAATGATAGTGAGGGGAGAGGGAAGATGACCAATGGGGGATCATGATATTGTAAGTAAGAATATTTAGAGGAAACAAAAGTACATGAGTCGCTTGTTGATGGAGGTCCATCAACCGGAACACATTCCTTATCAGAAGACCACAAACGCTAAGGGAGGCGCCAATGATAGCGCTCTAGAAGATGGCCCATCCAGTGGGAAAGGAGGCATCGAAATAGAATGCCCCAATAATCGATCCGCTTGCAGATGCACCTAGAATCCATTCCAGAATGAGGTATTCAAGAAGCGCCCCTGAATAATTTAACTCGACCAATAACCAAGCCACTCTCTTATTACAAGCGCTAAGTATGCAAGGGTCCATGTAAACAAAACAACCCACAATATTACCAATCACCATCAATGTCTCCCGAGTCCAGTATTCCAGCAGTAAGTCAGAGAAGTTCATCCACACTAGGAAATTCCGAGGTGTGTCCAGAATAAGATTAAAACTGATGTACCAGTTACAAATTTGAAGAAAACCACAACCAAACACCCACACTCGGACTCGAATTTTCTCCATGTCATCATCATGAAGGAAATGTAAATAATACTAGTTGTTCAGAATACGACTTACTTTCAGAGTATAGCCCGATAGTCTTGTCCACTATGCGTCGACCCAATCCACCATATCGATATTACGAAAGTTTTCAAAGTACCAACGCCCAACCAAGGCCCGATTTTGTAGACTAGTGATGCAGTCCCAAAGGATATGGTCACTGAAACTACATAACCATGGCTCACACGATCCCCTAATAGGTATTTTCTAATGACCCACATGTTGCAAAGGAGGAAGCTGGGAACCTGGGTGGCACACTGATCCGCATGCCCCACAAGTGTCACTGAAATATTTCCAAGTGGAAAGACTATAGTCGGACCCTCAGACAGAATGGACCCAGAGTTGTGTGAATATTCCAGTTCGACAACCAAAGTGGAACATATATACGTCTCATGTAGTGAAACATCAACATCCAATGTGTCACTAGGGGCCGCATTGATGCCAGTCGAGCTCCCATTGGTCGAAACCCTGAGAATGTCAGAGAATTAACAAATCCTCTTGGAGATCGGCCAAACAGAACATAAATTCCGATCTCTCGGGAAACCATAAAATACCATCCCTGAGAGAGAAAACATCCATATATAAAGAAAATGTATGCCGCCAGATGAAGATATTAAATGAGAAGTCAATGTGTAACAGACGAGGAAAACAAAGAGAATGTTAATAAAATCTTATGATCCTGACCTAGGGAAGTACGAAATAATAATCTTCAATTGGGAAATGTAAAATGGTAATGGAGGATTTAATGTGACTAGAAGTAGTACAAGAATAGTCCACCCCTCCAGCTAGCCAGCACAACAATCAAGAGATCAAGAGTAGAAGGGATCACACCAACCACCACTCTAGTTAAATGCACCTATCAATTAGTGCAAGACCCAAAGCGGACTGGAAAACAGGAATGGAAACCTCTAGGAAAATAAAGAAACAGGAACGAAAAAAACCAGAGAAACCAGTAGCGAGTTAGGCCCTACCGAAAGATCCAACACCCAAGTCCAATAGGGACAGACATTGAAACACACCATCAAAAAAACATGACTGTTGGTTGGTTGATAATCCCTTCAATGACAACAACACCAACACCAACAACCGTTAAAAACCCACCAAAAATGACAAAAACAAAAACTGATGCTTTCACATGGCCTGGAAATGATGAACAAGTCCATCGATTTATGCTAAAGAAATGGTAGTCTAGAAGAACTCAGTGGTAAACCTTCCTCAATGTCCACATGAGCAATGTTCGTAGGGAAATACTTACACCACCCTTGCATTTGGCCTTTTCTGCAGGTATGGTAAGGGAGAGTTTTTAAAATTCAGGAGGAAAATATGGAAGAGGAGATAGACTGCAACCATAAAAAGAACAATAATCTGGGAAGCCTCGAAGTGGAGTAACAACCAAAAACCAAGAGTCATTTAAACCCCAAGAAGTGTCTCTCCAACATCAAGATTCTCTACAATCTAGTAAGTAAATAATGTAGAACAAAACTTACACTATATAAGTCATGAGAGAAGTAATAAACTTCATGTTATAAAAATCTGCATCCAATGGTTGCTATGAATCACAACCAGATCATCTTGCTCCTCTATCCCACAAAACCATGTATGGTATTGTAAGAGTTTATGCCCATAGACCACCCAAGTCACCCATGGCCAAGACGACGATGCTCCTCTCCCTTCTCCCTGCTCCTACTTGAGGCCTCATTTTGAACATGGCAAGTCAACTAATGTATTAACTACTTCTACTTAAGAAACCATATTGAACTTTCTTATACAAGTTATCAATTAATGTAAACATGATCCAAGTTGATCCATGAAAATATTTCTCGATAAAAGAGGTTGAGAACTATTTTCCATCAACTTTTATGTGGAATTATAAGGTTTGAAGTGCAATGCTTTCTAACCATAATATATTAGGGTTGTATAGTTTTGGTCCTAAATTTTGATTGGTATAGATTTATTTTAATCGTGAATCTTATAAGTGTTTAGAGAGATTAAATTCTGAGGTGTAGACCTCTTTTATAATGCAAAACTTAAAAAAATATTTATATTTGGAGACATTTGAACACTATTGGCATTGATAGATCCATTGTTAATGAATCCATATTGGTTCTATATACCATGTCCAATTTTTCATTGTTTCAATTTTATTTTTCAATGTATAAATAGATTCAACACCTTGTAAATCCCTTTAGGAACTTGGATTGTGGAGAGTGCTAAACTTAAACTAGTTTAAACTTGCAACTCCAACCATGCTTGCTGGATTTTAAACAAAATTTACAACGATATATAATAATGAGGCTACTTAAATGTTTTAAGCATATGATTTTTTATTTTTTTTGGTTCCTTATATGATACATAAGATGTTATTTTTTAACACTATCTAATGTATACATAATTAACATTGAAATATTTTACTTAATCTTGCATGTTGAAATATATTATTTATTACATGTATTAAATTTATTATTATTAATAATATTTTTTAAATGACACATTAATTTTATATTAAAAATTAAATGAATTTCACATCTCCTTTTTATTATTCTTATTCTAAAGTAATTAAAATTTTATTTGAATTTGTTTTCTCTTTGGAAATTATTATTGTTATTATTATTTTGTAAGCTTGGGAGGACTACATGTCAAATATATCACCCCGATCCAGAATCGAAAACCCATATTATCATTATAATTATTAATATTATTTTCCCCCACACACATATATAGCTAGTTTATTTCATTTATGTAGTGAACTATTTTTTAAAAGTACAAGAATTATACATCACCCCCACATTTAAAAGTGAAAATAGAAAACTTTTTTTACTAAATATTTTATTTATGCCTAAGATTCGAAATGAAATATTTTTACTACATCTACTTCATCCTAAAGTGTAATATTAATAATGAACCAAACAACCACAATAAAAACTCATGTTTTATAATATTTTTTTTCTAATTAAAATTAACCATACATATATATTCACTTTTATTTTTTATTATAGACAATGTTACTTTTTAAATAATAATTTATTTTTATTAAAATAATAATACATATTAATTAATTAGAGATTAACTTAAAATCACACATCTCTTTCATACTATAGTGTAAAATGCACCTATCTATCACTATAGAAAGTAATCAGAGTTCTTCTTCACTCCTAACTATAGAAACTCTACAAACCTTCTCAAGAAGACTTTCAAATATCTAGAACGATTTATAAAATCTATATTAAGGAATTAATACTAAAGCTATATTCTTATTTATTTCTTATGAATCCTTCCTAACTAATGCATGCATTAGAAAATAGTCAAAGTCTTGAGCTATTCTACCCAATTCCATCCGTTACTTATGAGGGAGAGAGATTGATTAACGAAGACAGAAAGCCTATCGATGCTTGCCAGGACAGTGATTTATTTATTGATTTGATTGATTGGATCCCGATTAGGAGGTGGAGCAGGAGTCACTATACCAAAGCCACCGACACACCAGGGATGCACCTATCTATCTAGACAATAACACTTTAATTAATAAATTTTAGATGTCTTATATTATAAATTAAAAAATGATGTGAAATGTCTCATGATTTGTAATGTCTTTCTAGATAAATACCGTCTCCTCCATATATATATATATATATATATATATATATATATATATATATATATATATGTATATGGTATTAGAACTCTATAGAATAATTAAAAAAATAATAATTAATTATTAAATTAATATCATAAATCAAATTATTTATTAAAAAAACATAAATGATTAGTTTACAAAATGATATCACTAATCTAAAAAGCATATGCCTTACAATACTTTTTTTGTTTTTAATAATAGGAAATTGGTACAATGCAAACTGAGTCCGGCAACCGACAGCTTTATCTCCTCAAAAGATTTTTCAGTAATGTTTCCACGTCAATATGTATCGTGTACATTGAAGCCTTAAAAAGGAAAAAAGAAAGCCATGTGTATTTTTAAAATAAAATAATAACTACTCGTAATGAGTCAATTGGCAATTGGGCAGCAACCCGCGATTCGATTGAATAACTAAACTATGCACAAAAGTCCAATGTGGTAATAGAAAACCTGTAAACATTAAATCAAAAAATGCAGAAAGACGAAAACAACTTTAAAAAATCTAAATAAGACCGAGACATCAGTTGACTCATAAATTTGTATTCGGAGGTTGATCAACAAGTCTCATAACTTTTTGTGACGTATGAACAAAAGCGATCAAAGAGTGTTGCTGTAACCATTTAAATTTGTTTTCGATCAAGAGATAAAGGCGACTTGAATGTATGTTACAAGAATATTAAAACTTATTCATAAACTTATTCATGAACTTTATAAGGGTTCCAATTCAATGATTAACAAATGATTTAGAAGATTTAGAAGGTAAGTGTTGGCGTATATGCATTAAGTTAGTTTTAATTAGTTTTAGTTTTTGCATGTGATGTGCACTTGATTTTAGTTAGTTAATTCTAGTGCTTACATGTGGTGTGCATTTAACGTTAGTTAGTTAATTTGAGTGTTTATATGTGGTGTACACTTTACTTTAGTTATTTAACTCTAGTGTTTTCATGTAGTGCATGTGCATATTAACAAAACATAAAACACACTTAGGTTCAGTTAGCTTTAATTATCCTTAGTTATTTAATGTAAAACTAAGCTTAACTTAGTTGTTTTATGTATGTATTCTCAAACCAATATTGAGAAATAGAATTCATTCTCTGTTCGAAATTTCTTTTTCAATTCTTGCGAATTTGTGCAATTATTCTTCAGTTAGATTCGTATCTGTGCTCTAATAATTTTACATGGTTCAGAGCTACATAGGCTTGGAGAAGGTGCATGAACAATATTTTGGAGGTTTGAAGATCAAGAATTAGAAATTGTTCGGGGATTTGGTTTGTTGATCAAAATATTGAAGAACTATTGCAATTATTGATACAACTACAAGGTGAAAGAATGGAGTTCCCATATTCAGCTATTCTTACTCTGTATAACTACTTCCAATGGAAGCCAGAGATTTTCATCACCTCAGAGGCAAAGACTGGTATCAGATAATTATGAATACTGAAGCTAAACTTAATTCCGTCAATGAAAAATCCAAATACTTCAACAGGATGGATGAGGATATTAGTCTTCTATTGTTGACCATATCTCCAACGTTGTGTTTTCATGTGGATACATGCACCACTCTGAATAAAGTTTGGACAAACTTGGAGAATTTATTTAGAAAACATGATGACATGCGGTCTCATATTCTTGAAAATGAGCTAAATTCTTTAGATCCATGCAACTTTGAGACCATTCAAGATTTATTTATAAAATTCAAATCATTGCTTCTACAACTACAGGATTGCGGGATTGATAAATCCAAACAGGAAAGTCAATTGATCCCTTACATTTTGTCTAAATTAGGTCATGAATATGTTGTTTTTGTTTCTGCATCTCATACAGTTAGAATTGCAACTAGATATAAATGGAAAATGCCCAAACTTGATGCATTTATTAAGTCTCGCATTCATGAGAAGGATAATCTCATCAAGATGGTTTCATTAAAGTCTTCAAACACACATGCACTAGCCATGTGTGAGAAAGGAAAGTCTAACTCAAAACTGAATCAACAATCTAAAGGCAAAGGAAAGGCAAGAGATCCATATCCAAGAAAGGGAGGAAATATAAAACCTCCAGATGACTCTTCTAGCTCCAAGGGTAAGAAGGGAAAGAAAAGAAACTCCAAGTGTCCTTATTGTAACAGAGGCTCTCATCCTAAATCCTCTTGCATGCAAAACATTATTGATCTGATGGGAAGGAATATTCAACAAAATAATATTGTTCATCACATTCCAGAAAGTGCCAAGAAGAAGACGGAGGAAAAACCATCAGAAATAAGTGGTAATGGTCATGTTTTGATTTCCATTCATTCTACACCGCAAGAATGAATTATTGATTCAGGAGCTTCATATCATATAGCTTCTTCAAAGGGATCTTTTCTTCTCTACATGCATACTCAGGTCCTCCTATTCTCGTGGGGAACAATTTGCAGTTGAAGCATCTGGACAAGGAAGAGTGCAATTTAAAGATGAAAGTTTGAGAATGTCTTGCATATTCCAAGGATTTCTGTGAATCTTCTTTCAGTGTTTCAGATGGCACACACTGGGATAGGAAGGAAAGCGGAATTTACCCCAGATTCCATGAGCATTTATGATATGCAAACAAACTTGAAAATTGCATGTGACAAGGTAAATAATCAACCTTGTTTGTATACATTTTTCTAATTTTGTTCCTTAGTCATATTCCATTTTGCTACTTACGCATGCAAATAAATAAGGTAGGATTTGGAACAAGAGATTTGGGCACTTGAATTTCATATATATGCAACAACTTAACAAGCAAGGGATGATTAAAGGATTTCCAACCATTGAATTTTCAAATGGTTTTTGTAATGGATGTGATCTTGGAAAGCATCCACAAGACAAGTTTGGGAAGGGGCATGCCTAGAGAGCCTCTTCACCTTTGGAGCTTGTACACAATGACCTCATAGGTCCATTTCTAGTACCTTGAATGAGCAAAGCAAGATATGTGATGTCATTTGTAGATTATTACATGAGATTCACTTGGGTTTACTTCTTGAAACTCAAGTTTGAAGTTTTTCAACATCTAAATATTTTCAAAGCGCATGCGGAAAAAAAATTTGGAAAATGCATCGAGATCCTCCACACAGATAATGGGAAGGAATATGTCAACAAAGATATCCAAAATATTTGTAATGAAGTAGGCATACAGTTGCGACATATAGTTCCTTACACTTCGTAGCAATATGGGGTGGCCAAAAAGAGATGGTCAATTTCATGTCGCATGCAAGGTATCTTCCATAAAAATTATGGGTTGAAGCTATCAATTGTGCCTTGTACCTCTAGAATAAATCTCCTCATAAATATGTTACTGGAAAAACACATTTTGAGGCTTGGACTAACATGCAACCTGAAGTTGGTAATTTCTGCATTTTCGGATCTCGAGCTTGACCCTGTATTCCTAACGAGAAGAGAAAGGCTTTGGAGCCTCAAAGAAAGGAATGAATTCTTGTTGGATATTATGATGAACTCAAAGGGTACAAATTTCCTGATATCAACACCAAAGAGATTTTTATTTGAAGGAGTGTAAATTTGAAGAATATGCTTTGCATGCACCACCAGATGAACCTATTAGAAAGTTCCCCTGACCATTAATTGATGAGTATGGAGACAATACTTCATATCAGAATTGTAATCTAGATGAGTCTTTTCTTGTGACACCTATTGGTTGTCGAACATCAAGATAATACTTCCTCATTCAGTTCAGAAGATTCTCGACCACCTTCAGCGTAAAAATGGTGCAACATAAGTGATCTTTTAGATGATCCTGCCACTATACCTCTGTTTGAGAAAGATTCACGAGCACTCTTACCTATGGAGCCATGCATTCTCATGCATGATTATATGATGCATGCATTTGATCCACAGACATATACAGAAAAAATTAGGCATCCTGAATGGGAAGCAACCATGGATGAGGAATACAACTCTCTCATTGAGAACCAGATTTGGGACCTCATTCCGCTACCATCCAATCATTAATGTGTGAGGTGAAAGTGGGTTTACCAGACCAAGAAAGTAACAAATGGCCAAATTAGTCGATATAAGGCACGTTTGGTGGCAAATTTTTTTCAGCAAGTACATGGTGTTTACTATGATGAGACTTTTTCTCTAGTGGAAAAAATGGATTCCATCTCCATTGAAACAACAAGAGGATGGCAGGTGCATCATATGGATGTGAAGAATGCATTTCTTCATAGTGATCTCGAGGAGGAAATCTACATAGAGCAGCCACAAAGATATGTGAAAAAATCATCTTTACTATGCAAATTAAAGAAGTCTCTATATGACCTCAAGTAGACACCCAGAGCATGGTATGCAAAGATGGATTCCTATTTGTTATCTCAAATTTTTGGACGCTGAAAATATGATTCCAATGTTTATTTTTTGAATAAAATTAACTCCTTGTTGATCACAATAATCTATGTAGAAGATATTTTGATAATAAGTAGTTCAACTTCTGTCATTGCTGAAATTAAAAATTCATTGCATACGTGGTTTTTAATGTCAGATATGGGGTTGCTAAATTTTTTCCTTGGACTAAAGATCAATCAGAGTGGTTTTGGGATTACCATTTCTCAACCAAAGCATGCTAGATATCTTTTGGCATGATTTCACATGAGTGGTTGCAATCCAATAAACACACCTTTCTTAACAAGAATACAACTTAAGAATGGAAAATACACACCATTGGTTGATTGCAAATTATATTGTCAACTTTTGGGGAGTCTCCTTTATCTCACTCACTCTCATCCTAATTTCTCATATGTCGTAGGAGAAGTTTCCAGATGCATGCAAAAACCACATGAGTTACACTAGAAAGATGCAAAGCACATCCTTCGATATGTCCAAGGGACAATCACCTTTAGGATTCATTATGCATCCAATTGTTCTTTAAATCGCATTGGGTTCACATATTGAGATTGGGCTGGCGATAACCTTTATCGTAAGTCCACTTCGAGCTATATACTTAGTTTGGGATCCAACCCAATTTGTTGGTCAAGCAAGAAGCAAGATGTCATTTCTTTATCATAAGTAGAGGTTGAGTATAAAGGAGAAGTCAATGGTACTATTCAAGAAATTTGGCTACAACATTTTCTTTCTGAGCTTGGTATGAGTGTCGATTGTTCCACTGTCATATGGTGTGATAATAGTAGTACACTAAATTTTTTCGGAGATCCAGTACAACGACAACAACAAAAACACATATATCGAGATCCACATGCACTTCATTAGAGAACTGATTCATGATGGGATCATCGATTTGCAGTACTGTCCTAGTTCTGAGCAGACTGCTGAAAAATTCACCAAGACATTCAGTGAGAAAAAGTTTCAATTTTTAGGTGATCGTCTCGCAGTGAAGGACACAACTGCCTAACAATTGTCTTCTCTTTAATTTTTTCATTATATTTTGAGGGTGGGTTTTCTTCCCACTGGTTTTTCCCTCTTTCCTCTTTTCATGCGTTGTGCATGGGTATCTAAAATGGCCTTGTTGTCGGTACCTATTCATTTTGCATCACACTCACCTAAGTTATGCTTAAGGGGGGGTGTTAACATACATGCACCTAGTTAGCCTTAATTAGCTTCAATTTATCTCTAGTTCTTGCATGTGGTGTGCACTTGAATTTAGTTAGTTAACTCAAGTGCTTACACATGGTGTTTACTTGACTTTGTTAGTTAACTCTAGTGTTTCCATGTGGTGCATGTGCACAATAACGGAGCATAAAACACACTTACCTTTAGTTAGCTTTAATTATCCTTAGTTATTGCATGCACAACTAAGCTTAACTTAATTTCTTTATGTATTGATTCTCAAACCAATATTGAGAAATTAAGTTCATTCTTTGTTCCAATTTTTTGTTTTCAATTCTTGCGAGTTTGTGCAATTATTCTTCAGCTAGATCCTTATCTTTCTATCTGTACTCTAATAATTTTACAAATAACTCTTATCAAAATATTGCTTCGCCCTAGAAAAATGTATTTTGGAAAACGTTGAAAACAGATTTAGGAACTCCTTAAGAGAAATTTTTCCGAGCAAACCTCAATAGATACTTTCTTGGGTTGATAACTGAAACAAAATGAGCTTAATAATTCAAGAGAAAAAATCCACCTCTAAAGGCATATATACTTGATTCCATAATATATAGATTATTTTGAGGAAACATCAGGGTTATTAATTATTAATAAGCCTGTAGATTTTGCAAATAGAAGGAATGGAGAAAAGTTAATCATTTCCAGGATATTCCATAGTATGTAGTAGAATCAACTATTTTTTTATACTCTTAAAAATAAAGAATCTTTGTGTTTATTTGAAAAATCTATGATACAATATCCATGTAGCTAACTAGAAAATTGAAAACATATAAATTTGGATAGCTCCTAAAACCCTTCACATGGCATGGCCTCATGAATCAGCAGAAAAAATAGAACAGGAAAGAGTTATTTATGTGTGCTTGTGTTCAGCAACTTCCATTGAAGAAATTTAAGAAAAGAATAAGTTCAACTACAAAATAGAATAGGACAGAGTTATTTCTGTATGCTTGTGTTCAACAATTTCCATCGAATAAATTGAATAAAAGAATAAGTTCAACTACCATTTGGTACATTCTCATTTATGCTAGTTCTTTGAAATTGAAAGTGATACATCAAATTATGTTAAAGTAAGGTAATTATTCTCGCATGAAGAGTTAGACAGTCAGTTAAGTAAGCAAGTTGAGTTGTATGATAAATGAATTTGGTAAGTGAGTTAAAGAGTCAATTAAGTGAGTGATGGTAAAGTCGATTTTGATAAGTTTGTGCATGACAAGAAAGTTATGATAAATAACCTTCACCTGGTTCATTGTATTCATTGTGATTAAGAGAAATTGAATATTTATAGAAGAGTCGTAGCTCATATGGTTTGTGTGAATTGTTTTGTGTTTCTCCTCTCTGCCTTTCCAACATATTTGTATCATATTGAATGATTCAGGAGAGAGAGGACGAATTAGAAGCCATTGTTGAATGAGAAGATCCAAGGGAGAGGACAGATTAACAGCAATCCCTGAATGAGAAGAAGAGAAATATTTTTCTCTTGATTTGAGCTATAACACACCTTTTTGTGGAATACAAGGCGTTATAATGCTGGTGGGCAGTAGCATCAGCTGTGTTAAAAGCATCGAACTTATGCGCACCGCATGCATGCGGGTTTCCTTTCCGATCTAGAGCGTTATAGCACTAATGCGGCATATTGCACTTGGGAGAAGTGTTAGCACGCACTGCATGTCAATAACGGTTGCGTTATTAACGCATAGCCAAAACCGATTATAATTGAGGCTGCATATAAGGGAGTGTAAGTCATATTAACGATTACGTGACCATTTTATAAGAATTATTTCTTGAAGATTGAAAGGAGTACGTATCAAATGATACCTTATTTTTTAAAATGTTTGATTTTTTTTTTAACGTTTTTTGAAAGGATTTTTTGAAAACATTTAAAAGGTGTATGGTGCATGATATAAGGCATGATATAAATTAATATTTATGTTAAAGATTTTCAAAAGGGATTTTCAAAATATTTTTTTCAATATAATCTTTTTAAAAGGATTATTTTGGGAAAGTGGAGATTTCTCAAAGTGTTTTTGAAATGGTTTAAGAGATTTAAAGATTTGAAAAAATTGAAAAATTTGCATGGTATAAAGAATATTATTCGAAGGGTTTTATTGAAATTGAAAGAAAGTTTTAGGGCTTTGAAAAGTTCGTGAGTAAACAAAGTATTTTGATGTTTTGTCAAGCATGACATGTTTTGGGAGAAGATTGTTCCTTATGGGGCACATTAAAAACCATATTTTTTTTCAGGGGCGATATGGAAGATAGCCTCATGCAAGTAGCTATGACAAAAGTCATCGGTAGCAAAGTGCGACTAAAGAAGACTAAGAAAAGAGATAAAAAAGAAGAGGCAAAGATTGTTGTCGTATTTAGAGAGGTTCTGGCCATAGTTTAGGAACTGAGATGTCTAGTAGGAGAAAAACATTCCCTAGCTTTGAGTTTCATTCAGCATGCAATGGATGAAATGATTATGTGCAAGGTAAAAAAAACTACAACTTGCAAGGAATCATGGAAGACCGCGAAAGCATAATTTGGTGCAAGGAGGAGTGACATGCAACAATAGGATATGTCACATGCAAAGATGTCAGACGCAGATCTAAGAGTATATGAGCAAGAATCTCGGAGGAAAACAGAACTTGGAGAAACCTATTATGCAAGCATGCATATGGATGAAGAAGATGCAACAAAGATTGCAAAGAGGGAATTTGAAGCCTCTGTATGTGAAACAAAGCAAGAGAATATCAATGTTAGACACTCCATCATAATGTGAATGGTGCAGATGATGGTGAACCCCATTATGCAAGTAAGCATATGGATGGAGAAGATGCAACACATATTGCAAAGAGAGAAGTTGAAACCTCTGTATATGAAATAGAGCTTGAGCATATCAATGATCAATCACTCCACTGTAACATGGAAGGTGCAGAAGATGGCGAATCTCACTGTGATGAAACAAATGTGGATGATGACTGCAAAGTTAGATGTGCATTGGTGAATCTAGAAGTAGCTAATGAATTTCGTAAAGCTAAAATTGTCACTGAAATTGACAATGAGAACATGCATGCTCAGATATCCCACCATAAGGTGGATGAACATTATGTTGATGATATATGTGGTTTATTTTTTGAAACAAGGATTGATTATGATAATATGGTAAGTGTCATGTTTGATGAAGCATTGAAAGTTGAAGTGGCCTTTGTAGCAGCAAGATATGAAACAGTTAAAATTGTTCATGAAGCAGTACATGATCTAGCAGCAGTTAATGATCAAGAAGATGATAAAATGATTGAAGAGTTTTTTATGAGAATATCCACTAATAGCATAACAGTGAAAGGAAACCTGCATACAGTTGAAAAGAAGACAGAGAAGGAAGAGGAAGAGGAAGAAGTTCTCACTGAAGCGCATAATAAAGATGTTTTTAACATTGTTTTTGGATATGTAGGTACTCAAAATAGCATGGGAGAAGAAGTTGAAATAAAGGTTGTTAATATGTTTGATGCAGATTTGAAGCTCATTGAAGAATGGATTCAGAAGCCAATTGAACAAATTGATGTGAGTCTTAAAGCAACAGCTAGAATAAAAGAATTGAATGAAATGGTGAATAATGATTTTCAGTTTGCAGATTACAGGAAGAAAGTAATAGTACCTGATGATGAATATGAAGAGAATGATATGGAAATTTATGAAAACAAAGAAGAATGCATTAAAACCATTTTTCTGCAATGAAGTCAAGAAGAGATAAAAATTTGCTATCAAGAAATATGGTAGAAAGAAAGTCAGGAATATAAAACTCAAGAAGCAGAGCAATGAAGACAATTTGAAGATGTAATGTTGTGGCAGCACTCCATGTTTGAACAAATATTTGAAAAGGCGGGTGTAGAAGATAAGATCAAATTGTTTTTCAACACACATTCGAGAGAAGTCAAAGAAAAATTGCAGCAACAACAAGTGAAGAAAGAGCAAGAAAACGCAACAGAGAATGAAGCAATTTCAAGGATATAGAATTTGGAAGCAGAGAAAATGAAAATGAAAAATTGCAAAAGTTTTGAGTCATTGTAAGCCTAGCGGAGACATAGACCAGTAGACATGTTTGAGTGATATTTGAGTCATTTTTTTTATTGTAAGCCTAGAAGGCATAGTTAAGTCTTGTTTGAGTTACACTGAGTCATACTGTCATAATTAAGGGGGATCATTAAAGTAAGTTACTCACTCTCGCATGAAGTGTTAGACAGTTAATTAAGTAAGCAAGTCGAGTTGTGTGATAAATGATTTTGGTAAGTGAGTTAGAGAGTGAGTTAAGTGAGTGATGGTCAAGTCGAGTTTGGTAAGTGTGTGCATGACAAGCAAGTTATAATGAATACCCTTCATTGAGTTCATTGTATTCATTGTGATTAAGAGAAATTGAAGATTTATAGAAGACGAGCTCATATGATTGGTGTGAATTGTTTTATGTTTCTCCTCTATGCCTTTCCAACATTATGCAATGTGACAATTTCTCATACAAACGGGAATCTCGAAAAAATGCACTTATAAAGCTTCGGTAAAATCGTTCACAAATATTCCACTTTCATATGCAATTATGTATTCTGTTGAGCATATGAATAAAGAAGCACTGACCCGTTCGGCTCACAAAACATTTCAATAAATTGTTGCACACAGATAAACAATTAAATCGGATGATCTTCGTGCACTGGTTTCAACTTGTAAACGAGCACAATAAGGCCAAGTTGAGTGTGGTTTAACACTGCCTTCAGCAGATCACCAATTATGAGGTGAGTTGATGGATAGAGTAAACTCTTAATCTCCTTGAGCAATTAATTCAGTCGGTACATCTTTCATATTATTATTTGAAGGATGTGTGGCTAAGAGATAAAAGTAGGATTTCTTCTATTGTTCATGAGAGAAAAGATGGAATTGTAGTTTTACTGTTTTTAAGGGTTTTTTTTAATATTTTTAGTTTAAATTTGTCTAAAATATAGTAGGAGTTTGTTAGAATCTCTATGAATTTTACACAATTTGAATTCTGCACAATTTAAACACTTCAAAAAAAATTGAAGAAACAAAATCTATATATAAAAAAAATAAAAATAAAAAATAAAATCCGAGATTACAACCCAAAACTCCAAAACATAGAGACAATTCCTTCTAACAAAACTTATTTTAGATACCCATTCCAATTATGAATTGATAATTTTAGCTTTCGCACAACTTTTTGGATTTACAACAATATTTTTATTGGCATCCGGATCTTACATAGAGCTTTGTATCGTTTCGCAAAAATATATTCATTGGCTTATTTTACATTGAGATTCTTAAAACTACGAAATTGCAGTTGTCTATAACGTTCCATATCAAAAACATATGGACAAACAGAGGGAAAAAATCATTACAATAATTGAATTTCAATGAAAAGAATACCAATATTCTTTTCAACGCTACTAAATAAAACCGGAAAACCCAATTTATAACCAAACTAAATAAACCCAGATAATCAAACTAAATATAAACCCAGATACTCAAACTAAATATAATGCCAAAGGAAGATCCACCAAGTTGTCGTAGAAGTGTTTTTTGAAATGTTCCAGACAGTTATAATGGGAGATACGTAACTCTTCTACCACTACCCATCTGAAGTATATATTGGTTTTCAACAATCAACAAAAAAAATTTCAACTATGGGCACAAACAGACTTGGTGAATCCACCAAATTCCTCAACGATGTTTACCGGAGCAAATATAAGAACATAAGTTCACGAAGTACTTAAGAAAACCAAAGGAATAGTGACGGACATGATTATAAACACATCAGTACATCTCAATACCATTAAATTCTGGAAATCTGCAATCGACATAAATTTAACCAGAAATACATAATCCTATTGCAATTAGGAGGGTTTCTCAGCCATTTTCTTATTTTCTTCACAATGCTTATAAACCAAACAATCCAAATTATTTGGGTTTCTACCCATCGGACATTTGCTAACTTAGTTGCAGAATAAAGCCATGGCCTGGCCTAGATGGAAGAAATTGAGAATTCTTCTCTCACATCCATTCGAACGAATTTGAAGAAAAACCATATGAATATCATATTATTTAAGACGAGAAACCTTGCTAACTATATAGTAGCCTCCGTCACTTACAGCTTATTATTGCTCCAGATCATGGAGGACAGCGGGTTGCTTGGCCAAAATGAGTTGCTCACAAACCATCAATAAAGGAATGAATGAAATACCATTCAGTTTCTTTCCATTCTAATCACGTCTGCTATGTAGGCAACTCATTCTTGGCCAAGTAACACGCTACACCTTTATTGAAAATCATTCCCTCGGCTGGTTGTTTATGAGAGAACGCAAGATGAGCATAAGCTAAATGAAATGAAAGGCTGAATGACGAAATAAGATGCCAACCCACGAAGAAATCGATCATATAAATAGAGGGAATAAGGACCCCATTGCATTCATTTATCCGCGTGGAATTGTTGTTCCACTTCAGTTGAAAAAGAATACTCCCCCTATTGGGTTAAACGTCAAAGTCATAAGTCTATATATAACAAAGCGCTGGCGGTGGATGCAATGCATGAGGTTGTTGTTGTTACAATATGGTCAATATCGGCCGGCATGTACACCAAATATATCCCTCTGGTCCATACATATACATGTGAAAGCTTTTCAAAAGTTGCTGATTCCCTCCCTCCAGCCCGCACTGGTAAAATCAAAAGTCTTCGATTAATCTTATCACCACTACAAACAAAGCATTAAGTGGAAAATCAAAAGTCTTCGATTAATCTTATCACCACTACAAACAAAGCATTAAGTGGGGACGAATTAAAGAAACCCCATAACAGCTATGTTCACAAAACAGTCAATGGAAAAAGTATCCGTCAATATTTCATCAAGCAAGAGTTCTCACGATCAACTTGGTTAATGTTGTCACCTTATAGTTTTCATCAAAAAGATCAGTTACAGTCCCCTAACCAGAAATAATCTATTCCGGATGAATTCAATCTAGTTTTTTCTTGACAGCCTTTCCCCATTCAACCCTAATTAAAGTAGTGCAAAAACGTCACACACAAAAACAAAACTTAATCAAAGTTACTTACCATATATGCATGCGAATAACACTGAAATGATACCCTATGTAATGAGTGCTCAGTGGACTATTCAAAAATCATGAGAAATTAGTGAGTTATTACTACCTCTCATGGAAATGGTCATAGATGAATGACTTACTTAACATAGTTGAATCCCAAACAAATGATATCCAATATAATGCATTGTGAAAACCCCTGAATACTTAAATACAAAGAGTGAAGGGAACTCTACTAGAATGGTTCATGAGGCACAATATTTGCTAAGATTTTGCAAATGGGGTAGCAAGCTAAGTGGGCTTGATTATGGGGAAAACTCCACAATTGAGTGCGCTTGAGCCAGAGATGATATGGGATGGGTGACCTCTCGGGAAGTCCTGGTTATTGAGTGCAAGTCCCGTAAATGATGATTGACGCTATGTGATTAGTCAAGTCCCGTAAATGATGATTGACGCTATGTGATTAGTTTCAATCCCACTTCTTGACTCCAACTAATGTGGTTCATCCTAAGAAGGTGAAAAAGCTAATCGATTTTCATGAATAAAGGTGAAAAAGATAATCGATCCTCATGAATAAATAGTATGGATGCATCATTTCCCAAGAGAGATACCCATTAAAAGCTAGTCATGAGTGAAGTAGTTATTCAAATTAGTTGTTAGGAAATATTTATTAAAAAGGTTAATTTTAATAAATATTTCTTAAATAATACCAAAGAATTTATAAAACAAATTATTTATAAATAAAGGGTTACTAGGAAATAATCGATTTTAATTAATTGGATTTATAATAATAATAAAAGTATTGATAATTCTTATTACCTATATCATATAATAATTAAAAAAGTGTAAGAATTGTCATATAAATTAATGGAAAGAATAAAGCAAAAGGGTTTAGAATAGGATCAAAATATTAAAATTTAATAAAGAAGTAAAGAATTTATATGGAAATATTATAATAATAAAGATATAGGTTTAATGATGGATACAAAATATTAATAATAAACAAAGAAATTTCTAGGGGGTTATGATTAAAGTAAGGAAGTAAATAAGAAATAGATGGCACAAAACAGAAGGAAAATAAAACCTGGAAATAAACTCAAAGACCTAAAGCAATAAGAACCCAAGCAAGAGGGGGAGGAATCCCATAGAGAGAGATGGAGTCCAGCTTTTACTCAATTTCCAACCATCATCCCTATTGAGATTCCTAACATGCCTCTCAATCTCAATAGCCTCTCTAAGCTTTTTATGGTGGAAGTGATCAATTTTAGCAATGACTTTGGAGTCCTCAATATAGACATGGTGACAGGTTTTCTCTGGATGTTCAACTAGAGCTCATGTGCAGGAATGATTGTGCATAATTTCTGTAACGTGCTCCTGGTTTCTCTGTTTAATTGACAGACTCATTTCCCCAATATAGGGAATACCATAGGACCAAGGAACTAGGTAAACCCCTTTCATGTCCTTAGGTTTGACCGAGTCCTTAACAGACCCGAGATAATTTCTAATTATACAGAGAGGTTTGTGTTAGGCCTCCGTAGTTTGCAAGATTGGCAAGAACAAACGCTACAGAGCCTACATCAAAACCACTTTGGAATCCTAGGATCTAGCCCTCCTGGATTCAGAGAGGGATCTCTCTATATGAGTGTTTTGAAAGATATTTATTTAAAGCTTATGATATGATATTAGGCTAGTTATGAAGTACAAGGTTTTTTGTTTGTTTTGGTTGGGATGAACATCATCAAAATGAAGGAAGTCTTTTGAAGGGTAAAGGTGTGAGTAGGTTGAAAAATGGTTCAGCTGATAAGATAGGTAAGAAACAGTATCAATCCATTGGACAATGGAGTCACCATAGGATTTAATTGCACAACAAGTTTCAAGAGTGGTCTATGGGGCAATTCATCCATGTCAAAAGATCTCTTTAAGTTGATTTATGGTATGGAACATTAAATTGTAGTGAAAGAAGCAAACATATAAGAAAAAAAAAGGGTAACTTAAGATCAAGTAAGGACTTTTAACCTAGCCTACTTTCAACATATTCTCAAAGAAAACATTTAAGACAAAACAAAGAATAGCCTAAGATCAAGTAAGGACTTTTATCCTAGCCTGCTTTCAGCATATTCAAAGGAAAACATTCAAGATGAACATAAAAAGTAGCCTAAGATCAGGTAAGGACTTTGAACTTATCCTGCTTTTGACATACTCTTAACGGAACTTTTCAAAGCAACTATTGGAGATAAACTAGAGGACAGGGCTAACCATAAACTTCTCTAATTCAATCTTTACTTAGCAGACTTTTCAAGAACTTTCAAAGACAAAATCTCAAGCTATATTCAGTAAACATGAGCTTACTAACACTTCACTGGTTATACTCTATTGAATTATCCTCAAAACACACTTAGCAGAAAACATAAAGATAAAGATTTATCAGTGAGATATAGGGTACTTTGCAGTGAATCCTAATCTATATTTGCCGTTTTTTATCAGAGAAAATGGACAGTATGTAAAACATGAGAAAAATAACAATTTACAGTAAGAAAAACAACACCATTGACATAGACCAAAATCCCATAAATCATCTTGTATATTTGATGTTCAAACCAGTTAGAATCTTCAAGTCCAATAGATCTTTACAGCTTCGAACTTTTCTTCTCAGCCTATCTTTCTTCAATTACAAAACAGAGCTTCAACAGCGTCAATAGCTATTTACATTCAATGAGTATTCAACCCCCCACAATACTAGACTCCTCATATGATATCTATAGGTAAATTGAGGAGGTGGAGTGAAAGGAATGTCTATTTGTTCAATTAATACAGAGTAAATGCTTCTCGGCCTTTGGGAGGCCTTATGGAGAAGATTTCAAAGTTTAACTCTGTTTTAATTAATTTTGCATTAACTTTTATCTACTTAAGTCACTTTTGTTGACTTTGGAGGCTTTTGGTAGGCTGGAAATTACTTCTGAGCTGTCTTTGGAAAATATCTCTGACTATGCAATTAATATGTATTCTTTTTAGGTGAAATCAGCTCGTAGGTGGCATTTTTGTCTTCTTGAGGATTTATTGCCTCACTGATCTGGCATTCAGAGGCTTCCTTTACTAATATGTCTGTCTTTAATACTTTAAAACACTGATTTAACTCTAATTTTGTGCTTTAAGGCTGATCATGTATTCTTTATTCTTCTTCGGTCTTCAATTGTCCTTTTGCTGTCTGTTTAACTGATTTGGCTTTAGTCATCTGTCTTTTGTCTTTTTAAACTAAATTAGGCTTTGGTTTCGTGCTTTAGGCCTGTTCCTTTAATCATATTTAATTGTGCTTTATTCTTAACTATCGGGTTAAGCTCTCTGATCTTCAATATTTATGTATTAACCCTTTAACTTTAATTTTTCTCTGATACTCTTTTAATTCTTCACCACTGTGTTTGCTGGTGTACAGGTGGTTGTATTAGAGGGTTTGATCGAAATGACAAATGGTCGTGATCCATTGCTTGTGACGTCGAATTCATCCCTTTGGCCCCCTTTTCTTTTGTTTTGGGCCACAAGGATCGTCACTCTCGGCCCTGTCCCTTTACTGGAGTGTGAGATGGCTTTAAGCCATAGAACCGCCATGAGACCTGCACATAACAACAAACTATCAAGAAATCCTGCAATTTTTGGTTTAAACTGCTTTGGGGGGCTCTGTGAGAGTGGAGGAGCATATGCAGAGGAGCGAGATATGCAGGTGGAGGAGGAAAAAGCATGCGGAGGAGGTTTTATGGAGAAAACCTACGAAAACCGGGTTTAAAAGTGAATTTGGGCGCAAAATATGGATTGGTAGTTTTGCAAAAACCGTTGGCAGTTTTCACGCGACATCCAAGAGATAAGTGGTTTACGCCTGAACGAACGCGATATCGTCCATCAGGTGACGCGTGTCCTCCCCAATACTGCCTATTTCGCATTCATTTGGGTCATTAAACCCTGACACGGAAATCCGCGCGAAACGCGATGTGGACCGTTGGATCAGGAGGTGTAGATCCAACGGTGGGGGAGGAGCGCGATGGGGAAAGGTGATCGAGCAGAAGGTGGATAATGGAAGCCAGGTGGCAACTAGAGATTGGATGGGTGGTTGAATAATGGGGGGTAGGACCAATGGTGACATGGGCTATTTTGTTTGATAACGAGAATGTTATGTGCAATGGGTTAGATGTCGGGTTAAACGAGAACCGTTAGATCCAATGAATCAACTTTGGGGGTTGATTATAGGGGTGAAAGGGTAAGCGATGGTCCATAGGATGGAGGGTGATTTAGTGTCGTTGGATCGGATAGATCTACAACCAGGATTTATGCAGGAGTTTAACAAGCATGGCAGGGAAAATACAAAGGGAAGGGGCTTAAAGAATGGGGAAGGAAAAGGTCCGGTGGAGGAGTATGGGACTTGAGGCGAGGTATAAAGAGAAAGGGAAAAAGGGCTAGGCGGAAAGGCGAGGAAAAGTGGGAAGGCGGGGAAAAATAGAGTGAGGGAAACTGTTGATCTTGGTAGATCAACGATGCAGATTGCATCGGATGTGGAAACATCGGCGAAGGAAAAGGCAAGGGTAATGAAGAAAAAAGGTGAATCACCGATGCGATGGGGGCTAAGAGCTTGGTGCTGGGGCATGGTCCTGTGGAGGAGTAAGGGACTAGGAGCCAGGGAAAAAGGGGCTAAGAAGTGGCGTAGAGAGTTAGCGTTGGCTGTCAGATCAAAACCCGATCGACAGTGGAGATCACGTTGGGGCATCACTATCGAGGTGGAAAGTTTGCAAAGGAAATGCGGGTTTCCAGAGGAAATGCCGATGCGATGGGGGCTAGCGCCTGGTCGCGGGCGCAGGTCATATGATAGAGAAGGAGCTAAATATTTAAAGCCCTAAGGGGCTTAAAGCTTGTATATAAAATGGTGCATTTTTAGGCCAAAAGAGGGGTTTTTTTAGTGTTTTTTGAGGTTCCGATAGGTAAAATAGGGTAGTTTCAACCATAAAAAGGTGTTTTTTATAAGTTTAAAAGGGATTTTTAGAAGGTTTTTTAGGAAAATGATGGATAAATGAGAAGGTAAAAATGGGTTTTTTGAAAGGGGAATGGAGGATAAATAGAAGGGAAAAAAGAATGAAATGGGCTTAGAAAATGATGGAACAATGGCCTAAAAAAACAGTCTCTTTTGATATCAGCAGGGTTTCTTGGTGGATTTTTGAATGAAATAGCAATGAAGATTACTTTTTGAGTTAGAAAGCATCAGAAGGCTTCAATAATGAGAAATTTTCTATGAAAATAATCTCTTGAAGGCTTAAGACCTGTTTTAGCCATCATTTGCTATGAAAAAAAATTACTGATGGCTAACAGTGGCTCCACTTGGGGATGGCAGCTCCTTGGAGGTGTCAAGAACTTCATAAATTGATCTCTGGAATGTAGACCTGTGCCTTTATTGATTGACAACCTTTTCTTCCTTGATCATGTTGCTTAAAAAGATGATCAGTATTTTATATCAGCAAACAAATTTCTCTCAAACATTCTACCTACACAACCTACTTTTCTTAACATTTTTTCTTCACAAGGTGCACTTAGACTTGCAAACCTTTTGACACCAACATTTTATTATTTTATTGAAAGCAGGAAACTAATCTAACTTCTACCCTTATTTCTTCCATGATTTCAGATTAAACAGTTGAACTCATAAATTCTCTACCTAAGCTACTATCTGCCAGGATTAAGCTGTTTGACAGATATTATTCTCTATTTTCTAAAACAGAAATTTAAACACAGTCAAATTAGGTTTAGACTGTCTGATTTTCCATGGTTTCTATGGTTGTATGTACAAGCTGCACATAGACTTTATTTGCAGAAATTTAAAACAAAATTGTGAAGGCTTAAGATCTAAAAATTACAAGCATCCTTCATTCTTCTTATGACTCAGATTTTGATCTATTTAGAGTCATTCTTTCGTTTGATTCTTTGGTTCAAGTTTTCAATGTATTAGAACCATTCTTTTCTTTTTCTTTGGCTCAGATTTTGGTCTGATTAGAGCCATTTTTTCTATCCTAATCTAATCTACTAATAAGCCAAGATTAAATTGTTTGGCTAATCTGATTCACTAACCTATCCGCAGTAAATTGAAATCTATCTAGTCATAATTAGGCTGTATGACTAAAATAATAGTGCTCTCTCAAGTAGTGGCATTTAAGTTTGAACACTTTCAGATTTTTCTTTTTTTCTTTTTTGGTATGGGACTGTACCTTTCTTCTTTTATTTCTGCCCTCTTTTTCTCCTTTTCTATTGTTTTTGTATTTTTTTTTCAAATTCAAAAGCAGTGTTATATACAATGAACAAAAAGCTTTGAAACTAAGAATATCAGTGAACAGAAATAATATTTGAGAACCTTGCCATTGACAGGACCTCCAAAATATTCAGCTCCATCTAATTCTTGAAGAAAGAATGCATTGTTCCCAATAGCAGATTGGATAAGATAAGGGCCTTGCCATAAATTATCAAATTTTCCATGTTTTCCCTTATCTTCTCCTTGAATCCCATTTCAATACTTTATCACCAATATTAAAATCACTTTTCTTGGTTCCTTTTTCAAACAGCTTCTTTATGTTTTCTTGTAGTTGTTGTGCTCTGATGTAGACTTCCTCCCTGGTTTTTTGTAGATGTATGGCCTAGTTTATTCTTCTTGTCATATCATCATCTTTAGACTGTACTTCTTGGATCAGCTTCATGATTGGAACTCTTAAACTGGTTGGAAATATTGCATCTGTTCCATAAACTAGCTGGTAAGGAGACATCCCAATTGACTTTTTAACTGTTAATCTGTCTGCCCATAATGCATGTACTAGCTTACTGTGCCATGATTTCTTGTTATCTTCCAACAACTTCTTGATAATGTTTACCAAAATTTTATTTGAAGATTCTGCCAACGCATTACCCTGGGGGTAATAAACTGTAGAATGACCCAATATAATATGATATTTATGACAGAATTCTACTATCTTTTCAGACCCAAATGCAGCAACATTATCAGTTATGATATTTCTAGGACAGTCAAATCTAGATAGTATATGGTTTTCAAAGAATGAAATGATAACTGAGTCTGTGGCATTCCTAGAGGGGATGACTTCTATCCACTTGTTAAAATAGTCTATTGCTGTGAGGATCCATCTATGTTGGATAGATGAGGTGGGATGGATTTCCCCAATGAAGTCTAGACCCCACTGTTGAAAAGGAGCTTCGACAGTTATTGGTTGTAGAGGTAAGGGAAGCAACTTTCTTTTGCCTTCAAAAATTTGGCATTTGTGACAGGTAATAATCATTTTGTGGATATCTTGAAAGAGGGTGGGCCAGTAGTAACCAGCTTTAAGGATTTTGTTAGAAGTTGACTTCCAATAGAGGTGGCCTCCACATTCTCCTTCATGAAACTCATGCTTGAACTTATCTGCATCACTCTTAGGCAAAAAATTAAGTAATAATCCACTAGCATTTTTCCAATATAAACATTTATCCAAAATGCATTAATTTACAACTTTCAACTTTAAGAATCTTGCCTTTGTTTTAGACAAACCAGAAGAGGCATTAAGATTGAGCAAAACATAAAAAATATCAGCATACCAAGATGAATTCAAAAAATGATCTTCAATAATTCGAGTTGTCAACTCCTCCTGTTCATCTAATGCATTAAACATATTTATATCAAGAGCTTGAAAGTTGGATTCAGCCATAAGTTTTGCTAGTCCTTGACTTTTTATGAGCTTAGTGGGCTTGATTTCTAGGTCATATTCTAAAATTACAGCAAACCACTTTCCTCTTTTGCCATCTGCATTTTGGGTCAATATGTCTTTTACAACTGAATGAGGCACAAATGTTATGATGTGGGAATGTAGAATGTAAACTTTGAAGTCTTTTAAGGCTTTGACCAAGGAAAAGGCTTGTTTTTCCATTATATTGTACTTTAGAGGTGCATCCCTTAATGCCTTGCTGAAAAATGTAATTAACTACTCTTGTCCATTCAAGTTTTTCTGTAATAGGACAACAACTATTATGTGTTCTGATGCAAATGAAAAAATGAAGAAATCATTTGTAAAATCAGTTCTAATAAGAACTGGTGTTTTGGTAAGTGCTTGTTTTACCAGCTCAAATGATTTCTTTTCTTCTAAGGTCCATTTAACTCCTTCTTCTCTTTTAAGCATATTTGTCATGTTTCTAAGGAGTTCAGCTAGATTGGGTATGAACCTTCTCAAGAAATTAATCTTTCAAATGAAATATTTAAGTTCCTTAATGTTTCTGGGATGGTTGATTTGCAGTATACCATCAATCCTCTTTGGGTCTATCCTTATTCCTTCTTCAGATTTGATGTTTCCAAAAAGTTTACCTTCTTGGAGACCAAACAATGTTTTCTTTGAATTTAAGAACAAACCATATTTTCTGCATTTTTCAAAGACTTTTCTCAAGTGTATTAGGTGTTCTTCATCTATTTTAGAATAGACAGTGATGTCATCTAAGAAAATCACTATGAAGTAATATATTTCTGCTGACAATGCAATATCTATGACTCTCTGAAATGTGGCACCAACATTCATTAAGCCAAGGGGCATTTTCAAATACATGAAAGTACCCCAAGGTGTAGTAAAGACTGTTTTAAGTTGATCATTAGGATGTACCAATATTTGATTGTAACCTGAGAAGCCATCTAGTAAAGAAATTCTTCTAGAACCAACTACTCTTTGTAAGATATGATCCATTTTGGGTAAGGGATAATTGCCCTTTAATGAGGCTTTGTTTAAGTTTCTAAAGTCAATGCAAAGCCTTATTTCTCCTGTTTTCTTCCTAACAGATACGAGATTAGACACCCACTCTGAGTATCTAATAGGTACTATAATTCCAGCATCATACATTTTTCTAATTTCTTTCTCTACCAGAGGCAATTGAACATGATTAATTCTGTGCAATTTTTGTTTAAAAGGCTTCTAGTTTTCCTTGAGGGGTATCTTATGCTGGATTATTTCTGTATCATATGATTTCAGATCTTCATAACTCCATGAAAATACATCAGAAAATTCTTTAAACAAATCGATGTACTTCAATTTAATGTAAGCTGACAGTGTCTTAGATAGTTTGATCATTTTGGGCTTTTCCTCACTACCTATGTTGCATTCTTCCACTTCAGATTCAATAGGTTCCAGTTTTGGCTTTTTGGCAAAATCATTCAAGTCAAACAATTCTTCTAATGGGATCAGTCCTTTTGGCAAGCTTTGATCTTTAGATTGCAGCACTTCTAAGTCTTCATTTTCTAAATCTGTGCTTTTTTCTGTTGTATGTTTGGGTTGATGGGTCAACATATTTATTTCAGCAATCTCAGGAGACTTTTCTTCTTCAAAAAGTGGGTTTTCTTCAGTAGGACAGTCTTGTTCATACTTTGAATCTGAGTTTGGTATTTCAAATTCATTTTTGGACTATGGGAAGTCTTATATTTTTTTATTTCCATCAAAAACTTACTAGTATTTTTCATTATCCAAGACAGATGGTTTATATTTGACTTGGGTGGAGCATTGCTTGGTTTCATACGGTGTTAGACAAGTTCTAGCAGCAAAGGCTAATCCATTGGCAAGAATGTTTTGGTTCCTTGGGACAAAGGTAAGTTGGAACTCAGCAAATGTTTTTAACAAGTCCATAGCATCATCTCTATAGGCCATTAGGGGAATTTTGAGGACTAAAATGGGCCTCCTAAGAAAAATGTATAACAAAAATAAACTTTATAACAACCAATAGGATTCAAGATGATGATGTCAACCATGGGAGATGATTTACCATTTTTTAAATAAAAGGGTAAAAATATTAAAAAATAATAAAATAATAAAACTACTATTTCAACTCGTATTTTCAACTTATCTTCCAAATTTTTTACTCAAATTTCAAGTGGGAGTACTCGTTGGATGCAAAATGTAATTCGTCAAACAAGGAGTACCCATGTTGCATCTTTCGATGAACCCTGCTACATGAAAAATGAGAAATACATTAAAAAAAAACGTGATTACAATCACATTTTTTATATATTTCTCATTTTACGTGTAGTAGGACCCATCGAAAGTATGCAACATGGGTACTCCTTGGATGATGAATTAAATTTCTCATCCAACGAGTACTCCCCCTCGAAATTTTAGTAAAAACTTTAGGAGATAAGTTGAAAATATGAGTTGAAAAAGTAGTTTTTTCATTTTTCCCTCTAAAATTTGATGATGTCATCAAATCTTATTTGATTTTTTCCACTATTATTTTATAATTTCCTTAGGAGGCCCATTTTAGACCTCAAAATTCCCCTAATGTCTAAGTATGAGATGTTTAGCAGTGTATTCCCCATTTACTTGCCTAATTATCAATTCTGAATCCCCATGAACTATTATTCTTTTGGCCCCTAATTTATTCAATAAATGTAGGCCTAAAAGGAGAACTTCATACTCTGCTATGTTGTTTGTACATTGAAAGTTTAATCTATAGAAATAACCTTCAACATTATTGTTTTTAGTGTTGTGCATCGATATGCATGCTCCTGCACCAGTTTTAGAGCAAGATACATCAAAACTCATACTCCAAAGAGGGTTGTTTTCAGATTTGTCATTTATTTCATTGTTGTCTTCTCTGTCTTGTTTGCCTAATTTGTCACTGTGTTGTTCCTGCATGTCTGCACTATGTTTAATTTTGTTTTGTTCCTCAAGATTTTCAATGTTTTGAGGTTTTATTCTTTGATTTTCATGATCTGCACTATATTTATGACTTTTTTGGACCTCAAGACCTGTAATCTATTTGCTGTAATTTTCTAAATTAACAAACTTTCTTTTAGCTTTCTCCTTGTTTTCCTCTTCATCTATGGATGCCACTACGTTTGGATGTGGAGTGGCCACTATATTGGCTAATGTTTCATTAATTAATCCTTGCTCATTGGGAATCTCATCATTATAAAGAATGAATGAATCAAGGTTAGTATGAATAGAATAGAGAGGAGAATTCTCTGGTCTTTCTTGGTTACTCACCATGTATTTCATGTGTGTTTACCTATAGAATCTTCTAGGTTGACTGAAGACAAGGATGGTGACATAAGTCATATCCATTTGCATAGTACCTTGTAACTTAGCACCCCATGATCTTGAAAGAAGCATGCCATATTTGGGGGGTATATCAGCCACTACAATGTCCATTACTAAGCTTTTGGCTAGGATTTGAGCTAAGTTAACACATAGATCTTTTATTAGGCCTAGGCATCTTACTCTGCTTGAATCAAATGAATATAAATCCTTATAAGGTCTAGTTACCTCAAGGCCTAGTTTTCCCATTATTACTTTGGGCATGAGGTTATGTGATGCCCCTGAATCAAGCATGGAATTCTGCAAAATATTATCATGGATGTTCAAACTGATGTAGAATGGATGGGTAGTTCCTTCTTGAAATTTTCCTTCAATCTTAGGACCAAACAGAAGCTCTGGTGTATCATCATTTAAATTAACAGTATCATGAATTTCTTCTATGTTCAGAGCTTTCAAAACTTTACATCTATATACATTTTGAGTGACTAATTCAGTGAGTGGGACAGAGATTTTGATTTTAGAAATTTCATTCTCTAGGCTAAAAGGAATCTAATTTTTCAAAATGTTTGATTCAGCCTTCTTAGTCACTGATTCATGAGCAAAATCAGCTTGCTGATTTTTACTATTTACAACAGTTAAAATGATTTTTTCAAGAGCATGAAATGAATTGCTAGTGCTGCTAGGGTCACCACTCTGTTTTTCATTGATTTGGGTGTTTTTTCCCTTGTTTGGATCAGAACTTTCAGCCACAGTTTTATGTTTTTCTGTTGTTTTTTGGAAGTATTTACAAGGTTGTTTTTGGCAGAATTTTCAGAGGTTTTCTTCTTGGGAGTTTCTTGATTCTTCTTACTTCTTAGGTAATATTGTTTAGGTGATCCTATGATGGCATTTTCAAAGTCTGGTTCATAGTATTCAGTTTCTGGTCTTCTATCATCATAGGGTAAATATAGACCTTGTTTTCTTTCATGGAGGAAATCTGAATACTCATTGCTTACTCCCAGCATGTCTATGTGATCATCCTTTGTTTTTTCATTTGTTTCTTCATCCTCATTGACATAATTTTCTTGAAAATGAGGTCTGATCTATTGATCAACGTCTCTTTTTCTGTTCTGAGGTTGATTTCTCCTAAAGTTCTGATTTTGGTTTTGGGACTGATTTCTATTTTGAGGAGATGATTGATTTTCTCTAGATTGAACTATGTCATATATCCTCATTCTCTCCATCATCTTCTCTGTCATCCTTTCCAGTTTTGAGTCAGATGTGGAAGGTGTAGTTTCATCCCTATATGATACCCTCTTCTCAGTCTTCGTTCTAGCTCTTTTCTCAATCAAATTTGTTTCCACACTAAGAGCTCCCTTCTACATGTCTTCTAAAGTTAAGGGATCCCTTTCTCTCAGCTGATAGGCCATTTCAGGATTAAATCCTTCAGGGAATTTGGCCAAAGCCGAGCCTTGTGGAGGTTTCAAATCTGGGGGTAGTGTGTTATAAACACTATTGAATCTAGTGAAATAATCTTGAACACTTTCCCCAATATTTCTCTTGAGGTTGTTGTAATCTGAAAGTATTTGGAGTGGGTTCTTCCTAACTTGCCATTTGTTTATGAATGTTTGATAGAAAGCTTGGAGATCATTAATACTATGAGGGGTTAAGCCTTTAAACCATTTTCTTGCTTCTCCCCCCAAACTTCGAGCAAATAATCTGATTTTAATGGTCTCATCATCTATCTCATTTCTATCAAAATAGTCATTCATTTTGTCCACATGTATTTGAGAAGTAATAGTACCACTAGCATCATATAATGGGATCTTGGACAGATAGTCCTGTGGAAAATTGGCTAAAGGTAAAGGATGGACTAGGGGAGCATACCATGCTGCCATGATAGGAGGTTGTGAAAAAAATGGGGGGTTTACAAGTGGAGGGTTTATGAAAGGAGGAGGAGGATGGAATGGAGTAGTTTGAACAATGGGTGTATGGATAACATAAGTACTTAGACCAGCAAAACACTGTTGAGCTGATCTAGGATAAGAAAAACCAAAATTATGGATGAAATGTAGATCAGGTGGAGTGGTTTCTCTACTATCAATATGTTCACCACTATGTTGGGGTGAGGGTGAAGGCTCAAAGTCTATCTGATATATATCACTAAGTGACTTAGTTCTGGATGGGTTTCTAAAGTCAAATTGTGTATTTTGTAGAGCTAAGAGGTTTTCAGGGACAGAGTTAGCTCTATGAATTGGTCTGACAATAGTTGAAGTCTTGGATTTAGGAGATTTCCTAAGGATGCGTTCTGGATTTTCAACTATCTCAGGAGGATTTGGGTCAGGATAGGCTCCAGTATAAACTCTTCTAGAAGCCACTATGTGGTGCTTTTAGACCCAATGATGAGAAAAGTTCAGCCAAGTATGACAGTTTTTTAAAGGCTAACTAATATTTTTCAAAGAAAACTCAATCCTCAAAGTCTTCTTAACTGGGTTTGAATGATGTTTGGAGGATAAAATAATTTCCCAGTGGAATCTTTAGGAAAAACCAGTGGGGTCAGCAGGCCTACTGAATACCAATGGAGTCGCTAGGTGAAAGTTTTTTACTTGTTTTTCAAGGTTTGGTTGTTGTTCACCATCAACAATCAATAATAACCAGTCTTGGTGACACTTGTTTCATTCAGAAATAGGGGTTTCTTGAGTTGTGAAGTTATCTATTACTCAATAAATCTCCCTAGCTGAGTCGCCAGTATGTTAGGCCTCCATAGTTTGCAAGATTAGCAAGAACAAACGCTGTAGAGCCTACATCAAAACCACTTTGGAATCCTAGGATCTAGCCCTCCTAGATTCAGAGAGGGATCTCTCTATATGAGTGTTTTCAAAGATATTTCTTTAAATCTTATGATATGATATTAGGCTAGTTATGAAGTACAAGGTTTTTTGTTTATTTTGGTTGGAATGAACATCATCAAAATGAAGGAAGTATTTTGAAGGGTAAAGGTGTGAGCAAGTTGAAAAATGGTTCAATTGATAGGATAGGTAAGAAACAGTATCAATCCATTGGGCTATGGAGTCACAATAGGATTTAATTGCACAACAGGTTTCAAGAGTGGTCTATGGGGCCAGTCATCTATGTCAAAAGATCTCTTTAAGTTGATTTATGGTATGGAACATTAAAGTGTAGTGAAAGAAGAAAACATATAAGAAAAACAAAGGGCAACTTAAGATCAAGTAAGGACTTTTAACCTAGCCTGCTTTCACCATATTCTCAAAGAAAACATTTAAGACAAAACAAAGAATAGCCTAAGATCAAGTATGGACTTTTAACCTAGACTGCTTTCAGCATATTCAAAGGAAAACATTCAAGATGAACATAAAAAGTAGCCTAAGATCAGGTAAGTACTTTGAACCTATCCTGCTTTTGACATACTCTCAAGGGAACTTTTCAAAGCAGTTTTTGGAGATAAACTAGAGGACAGGGCTAACCATAAACTTCTCTAATTCAATCTTTACTTAGAAGACTTTTCAAGAACTTTCAAAGACAAAATCTCAAGCTATATTCAGTAAACATGGGCTTACCAACACTTCACTGGTTATACTCTATTGAATTATCCTCAAAACACACTTGGCAGAAAACATAAAGATAAAGATTTATCAGTGAGATATAAGGTACTTTGCAGTAAATCCTAATCTATATTTGATGTTCTTTATCAGAGAAAATTGACAGTATGTAAAACATGAGAAAAATAACAATTTACAGTAAGAAAAACATCACCATTGACATAGACCAGGATCCCATAAATCAGCTTGTATATTTGATGTTCAAACCAGTTACAATATTCAAGTCCAGTAGGTCTTTTTAGCTTCGAACTTTTCTTCTCAGCCTATCTTTCTTCAGTTACAAAATAGAGCTTCAACAGCCTCAATAGCTATTTACATTCAATGAGTATTCAACCCCATGTGCGTGGATGCTTTGAATCGTACATCCGCAGAATGTGTACAATCATCCTGTTGACGACCTTTATCTGGCCATCGATTTGGGGATGGAAAGCTGTGGACTTAGTAAGCTTGGTGTCCAGCATTGACTAGAGGCTTGACCAAAATGTGCTGAGGAACCTGCTGTCCCGGTCTGAGATGATAGACTGTGGGATTCTGAAATAAACCTACACTCGCTCAAAAAAGAGTTTAGTAGTGACTTCTGTTGTGATATTCTTCTTGCAAACCGTCATAATGACCATCTTCAAAAATCTGTCGACGATCACGAAAACACAATCATTCCCATGGTTAATAGAAAAAAAAACCAACATAAAAAATACTAAAAAAAAAATCATAAAAAAATTGTTTCTTTAAAATTACAAAAACTCCAAAACATAGAGACAAGTCCTACTAACAAAACTTATTTTAGATACCAATTACAGTTATGAATTGATATTTTTCTCTTTCGCGCAACCTTTTGGATTTGCAACAATATTTTTATTAGCCGTACCGTGCATAGGCATCTCTAAGATAAAAAGATATCCACAACATTACATAGACCTTTGTATCGTTTCGCAAAAATATATTCATGGGCCTATTTTACATTGAGATTTTTAAAGCTACCAAATTGCAGTTGTCCATAACGTTCCATATCAAAACATATGGACAAACAGAGAGAGAAAAAAATGAATGTGTGAGATCATCTGAATTATTTTTTTCCCTCTAGAAATTTTATCTATATAATAAGATTTTATTCCATCTTTAATAACAGTAAGGTTAAAGGTTGTTATAATAATCGAATCCTAATAAGGAAGATGACGAGAACAATACTAATAAGTTGCTTAAAAATCATCACAATAATTGAATTTCAATGAAAAGAATACCAATATTCTTTTCGACCCTACTAAATAAATTGGATTGAAAAACCGTAAAACCCAATTGATAATCAAACTAAGTATAAACCCAATTGAAGATCAACCAAGTCGTCGTAGAAGTGTTTTTAAAATGTTCAAGACAGTTATAATGGGAAATGCGTAACTCCTCTACCACTACCCATCTGAAGTATAGGTTGGTTTTCAACCATCAACAAAAATTAAATTTTCAACTATGGGCACGAAAATCCACCAAAATCCTCAACAATCTTTACGGGAGCAGATATAAGAATATAAGTTCATGAAGTACTTAAAAAAAACTGAAGGAAAAAGTCACGACAAGATTATAAACACATCAGTACATCTCAATAGTACATGGAAAGAGTGCATTTTTATATTTTGGGATTATCATGTCCAAGACAGTTCGATGTTCTCACTTACCGACCATCAAATTCAGGAAATCTGCAGTCGATATAAGTTTGAAAATACATACATAATATACCAATCAAGTCCATTATCTTATTTTCTTCGCAATGCTTATAAAACAAACAATCCAAATTATTTGGATTTCTATCCCATTACACATTTGCTAGCTTAGTTGCAGAATAAAGCCATGGCCTGGCCTAGATGGAAGAAATGAAATTATTACGAATTTGAAGAAAAGCCATATCAATATCATATTATTTAAGACGAGAAACCTTGCTAACTATATAGTTGCCTCCGTCACTTACAGCTTATTATTGCTGCCGATCATGTTCTGGGGCAGGAGGACAGCACGTTGTAGCCAAAATGAGCTGCCCACAAACCATCGATAGACGAATGAATGAAATACCATTCAGTTTGTTTCCATTCTAATCCTTTCTGTTATGTAGGCAAGTCATTCTTGGCCAAGTAACACGCTACACCTTTAAGCAACATAATTCCCTCAGAGAAGAGAACGCAAGATGAGCATAAGCTGCTAAATGAAAGGCTCAAAGACGGAAGAAGATGCCAACCCACGAAGAAATGGAGCATATAAATAGAGGGAATAAGGACCCCATTGCATTCATTTATCCGCGTGGAATTGTTGTTCCACTTCAGTTGAAAAAGAATACCCCCCTATTGGCGGTGGATGCAATGCATGAGGTTGTTGTTGTTACAATATGGTCAATATCGGACGGCATGTACACCAAATATATCCCTCTTGTCCATACATATACATATGTGAAAGCTTTTCAAAAGTTGCAGATTCCCTCCCTCCAGTCCGCACTGGGAAAATCAAAAGTCTTCGATTAATCTTATCACCACTACAAACAAAGCATTAAGTGGGCATGAATTAAAGAAACCCCATCACAGCAATGTTCACATAAGAGTCAATGGAAAAAGTATCCGTCAATATTTCATCGAGCAAGAGTTCTCACGATTGTCACCTTATAGTTTTCATCAAGAAGATCCGTTGTAGTACCCTAACCAGAAATAATCTGTTCCGGATAAATTCAATCTAGTTTTTTCTTGACCAAAACCACATCAATTTACGTCACACACAAAAACAAAACTTAATCTGAATACTCTCTTTGGAACAGTAGTAAGTTTGTTATGGTCACAGAGATTCTGAATACTCATTGGTTATTCTTGAAGCTATAGCATTTGGACACTAAGGAGGTTTTCAGCCTCTTCAATATCTATGTCCCAGTAAACACAGGGGAGAAAAAGGCATGCTGGGACTCCATCAGGAATCTTGCAGATTCAAAGAATCTAGAAAATACAATTATTGCTGGCAATCTAAATCTCACATTGCATTTGTCAGAAAAGCAAGGAGGCAGCATCATAAGGGATCCAGCAAGGGAGTGGGTTGAGGATCTCATGCAGGGTTGCGAATTGCTTGACATCTCACCCTCTAATGGTAAGTTCACTTGGTCAAACAAAAGAGTCAGTCTCGGGCACATTGCTGCAAGGCTAGATAGATTTATGGTTCAAATTTCTTTTCTCCTTCTAGGATTAGAGGCTAGAATGCACATTCTCCCTTATTTCATTTCAGATCACAATCCTATTAAGCTTGAATTGCTGGCCTAAAATGATCTTGGCCCTATCCCTTTTAGATTCGGCCCTTTATGGGTCAAGGATCCAAACTTTCTGAATATGGTTAAGAACTGTTGGAGGATGTTGGTCAAGGGCCCTTCATTCTTCGTTTAGGAGGAAAATCTTAGAAGAGTTAAAGATTTTCTGAAATCATGGGCCAAATCCCTCCCTAATGCAGCAAAGGAGAGAAAATTGGCCCAAGACTGTCTTGAGCTCCATCATTCCCAAACAGAAGAAGAAAAAATTATAAGAGAGGTTCTAGACAGGGAGGAAAAACTCCAACACAAATTTCAGAAGGCATGCCTCTTGGAGGAAGAATACTGGAGACAAAAATCTCGCAGTCTTTGGCTTAAAGCGGGAGACAAAAATTCCTCATTTTTCCACAAACAAGCCCCAAGTGAGAAGATTCTTTAACTCCATTACATAAATCAAGGAAGAGGCCACTACCCACAAGGATTTTATGAGTATCAAAAGGGCAACTCTCACTTTAAAAACCTTTATAGTGAAGGAGGATTGATGGACCCAAACTCCAAGTTCCTTGATGTTGTTCCCTCAAAGATCACCCTCAGGATGAATCAACAGCTGCAAGCTAAGGTCACCAAAAAAGAAATTAAGGATGCTCTCTTTGCCATGGAGCCCGACAAAACCCCCGGCCCAGATGGTTTTATCGCAAGATTCCTTCAATCCTGTTGGAAGATTGTGGGAAAGGACCTGCACAAAAAGATATTGAAATCCCAAGCCTGTCAGAAAATTGGGGGCAGCACTAATTTTGCCTTTCTTGCCCTCATTCCTAAGGAAATGGGTGCCAATGCCTTCAACAGATTTCGCCCCATTTTTCATTGTAACATAGGATACAAATTAATCACCAAAGTGATTGCCAATAGATTAAAAGGAATCCTCCAAACTATTATACCAGAGAATCAAGGCGGTTTTGTACAAGGGAGGAAAATTGTGGATAAATTGATCTTAGTACAAGAGGCGATCCACTCAAGTCTGCAATGAAAATAAAAGGGAATGGTGGTAAAAATAGATTTGGCAAATTTCTTTGATCGTGTTAGACATAGCTTTCTTTTGGAGGTTATGCACAAGTTTGGGTTTGGGTTTGATTTCATTAACTGGATTTGGGTTCATATTTCTGAGCCTTGGATTGCCCCTCTGGTGAATGGGAGAGCAGCAAAATTATTCAAAGCTTCAAGAGGGCTTCAACAGGGGTGTCCTCTTTCCGCACTCCTTTTTTTCATCCAAGCTTCTGTCCTAAGCTTTTATTTGGATAAGAAGAAGTTCGATCAAGAGATTATGGGTCTTAATATTGCAAGAGGAGTCAAAAATTTAAACCATGCTTTGTTTGTCGATGATTCACTGTTGCTGGGTGCAGCCTCAGTTCTTCCGGCCTCAAGGTTCAAGGAAGTGTTGGATGAATACTGTGATGCAACTGGAAGCATTCTAAATAAATTTAAATGTCATATCTATTGCTGGAACATCTTTGTCAGCATCCTCAGTGCCATTTCCAGATGTATGGAATTTGATGTCTCATCCAATTGGTCTTCGTTCAAGTATCTGGGCCTCCCCATCTTCCAAAGACATGCCTACATCAAAGATTGGCTTCCTCTACTAGATAAATTCAAGAAAAAAAATTTAGGCTTGGGGTTTTTCTTGTCTCAATCTTGTAGGTAAGTCAATCCTCATTAAGGCTGTTCTCAGCAGTCTTCCCATTTTCCAATTTTCTATTATTTTGGCTCCTTCTTGCATTCTCAAAAAAATGGAGACTCTAATCTGCAAATTCTTTTGGAAATTCAGTAAACAAAATGAGAGGATAATCCCTCTGGTGAGTTGGGAAAAAGTCTCCAAACCAATAACGGAAGGAGGCTTGAATTTCAAAGACCTCTGCATTCAAAATGTGGCCATGGGAGCTAAAATTATCTGGAAACTCATAGCTCCTAATCCCGGATGGGCGCAAAGAGCACTGTGGAATAAATACTTCTCTAGAAAAAGAAAATGTTGTCTAGACATCCTCATCACTAATAGTGGATCGCACTTCCTCAAGCTCTGTTCCAAAGCTATCCCATTGATCAATTCTCATGCATCCTGGATCCCGGGCAATGGAAAACAAATTAAGATTTTGGAGGATTGCATCATGAACAATCCCCCGCTTGCTGAAATCGACTCTCTCCAAACGTTGCGGAATTGGATGACCAATGCAAGTTTCAAATCACTGTGGGACATATCGTGTTGGGTGGACAACAATTGGAAACATTGGAACCTACCAGACGTGCCATTGGTGCTGAAGAGTGATCACGATGTCCTCCTTTATCTCTTGAATGGTAAGGCATCGGTCCTTGCATGGAGACAGGATAAACGTGGCTGGGGTACTAAATCAGGCCTCTACTCAGTTTCGCAGGGCTATAAAAAATTGCAGGAGAAGCCACACATTCCTCCAAATCTCGCGTCGTGGAAGGGAATTTGGAGTCACAAGTCCATTTTAAAAGTTGATATTTTCTGTTGGCTATTATGCCATAAAATAATTCTAACAGAGGACAGATTGATGAAGAGAGGATTTCATGGGCCTTCAATATGTCGAATGTGTTGTGAAAATGAAGAGAACACTCATCATCTAATGTTGCAATGCAAATTCGCAGTAGAGATCTGGTAGGAATTTCCGAGTCCTTGGAAAAATAATTTTAATTTTCCCACTTCCATCTCTGATTTGTTTCCAAATTGGCTGCACAATTATACAGGAGCATTCCCAGAAAATGAAAGTTTCAAGGCCGCCTCTTTGCCAAAGATCATTTGCTGGCAAATCTGGCTTGAGAGGAATATGAGAGTCTTCAGGGACAAAGTGCAGAATGTGAAAATTATCATGGTTAAGATCAAATGTCAACTGAAAGAAAGTCTGGGTGATCAGTTGGAGGAAACAAATCTAAGTCAGTAGGACTTGGAATGGGGCGCAAAGATGGACCTCCATTTTTCTGAAGTTCTAAGGCAAATCAAACCAAATAAAGAATGGAAAATTAGAGGGAATGAGAAAGAATTTTTAGAGCGGTCATCCAAGCAATCTAATCACACCTTATTCTTTGACGGGGCAGCCTAAGGTAACCCTGGGAAAGCTGGCACAGGAGGTGTTATTAAGAATAAAGAAGGCAAAATCGTTCTCATTTTTTCCTGGGGATTGGGTCACCACACTAGTATACAAGCAGAATCGTTGGCTCTGCTCCAAGGCCTCAAGCAAATCAAGGAGCTTGGGATCAAAGAGGAAAATGTAATTGGTGATTCTCAGACCATCATAAAAAATATTGTGGACAATTCTTCCCCTTCTTATTTCAGATTTGCTAGAGTGGTGACAAGAATCAAAACTCTGGTGAAATCTTTCCAGAGTGTGAACTTCTTCCATGTGTTGAGGGAAAACAACAAGGACGCATATTTTAAAGCCAATAAAGCAGTTCTTCTTGCCACCGGCTCTCTTTTGAGAGATAGGGATGAAGAGTGATATCCTATCCCGTAAAAATGTTGCTCTCATGTTTTATTGCATTATATTGAATCGGTTTTTTTGTATTCACAAGATAGGGAAAATTACAGAGATTGAGTCGATAGCTACATGTAAGAACCATTGGCTTCTAAATAACTTGGCCACTGAATTCCTAGCTAGAGAGAAAAAATGGGCTTTGCCCTTACTCTTTGTAACTTGAATTTTGGCATTCTCGCCATGGCTTTAATATAAACCAATATCCATTCTTGTAAAAAAAAATAATAATCTATATCACTGAATTCTCAAGCAGGAGCACCTCACCTATCTATGAAACAACTAATAGCATTTATAGACCTAATCCATTAAATGACAAAAGTATGATTCAATAAACAATTACTATCCATCACAACATACTCCAACCAAATAAATAATTGGAGCTACAAATAAATAATTGGAACTATGAATGGAGATCATGTTGAAAGCTAAAAGTTTAATTATGAGGTTGTCATCTCAATGTTTGGACTAAGAAATGTGTTTTAAAATTACTTGTAATTCAATGTTGATCCACCTAATTATTTTCTTAAAAAAAAACATAATAACAATTTCAAATAATTATTGTCTTGCTTCACAATCAAATTTGCAGGTTCAGTTGTCTCAATTATGCCCCACTTATTAACAACAAGTCTCATTGAACCCCTAAACATAACAATCTTTGCATCAACCATATCAATATTTGCATTAAACAAGATACTTTTGATTTCTTGATTCATGATATCTACTGCAAGATCATTCAACAAGAAAGCGTAAATAACTCAGTACATCAAATGTTGAAGTGAAGTTCCAATAATTTGTCACAATAATTAGTGTGCATTTGTAATTTTTTTAGCCCATAGGTTTTAAAGACTATGGAGTAATTTGGATTAAAAAATAAAATTCAAAAATAAAGGGAGGAACTTTTGCAACGCCCTCACCTCCTTTTAGTTCTCATTCTAAATAATTGTCTCCGGTAAGACAAAAGGAATAATATAGTCAGACATTGAGAATCATCAGTTCAAAGAATTAACAAGGAAATAAAAATGAAAAATATAAAACAAAATGTTGAAGTGGGTCTCTAATTAAGTAATCCTTTCATTTAAACATGTATATAGGATTTCCTCAATCATAATAGGCTCCAAAGCACCACTGAGAATTTAGAAGGTAAATGATCGAGCATCTTCATAAATTCTACCACAATACAAATTTAAAAACACTAAGTGGTGAAGGCCAGTGCAGTCATAGGGTTCTTCAAGTGAAATTTTTCAACAACTATTGGGATACATTATAATAATTTATAATAGTGTCCAAATTCCTCAATTGCTTATAGTTGTGTTAGAGTACATAGATATATAGAATTTTGGTATATGTTTATTTCCACCACTTCATAGACATAGCCTATATATTCCTAGTGCACCCCCTTGATATATTATACTTCACATTACTTAAAATCCCATTACCCACCTTTGGTCATCCATGGTCATTGTACAAGATCTATTATCTGAAATAGTGTATTTTTAGGGCTATCAAAAAGAGTATCTAGACATACGATTTAAGTTAAAATATCTTGAGATATACTTATTGTAATTTCTTTATAGACATATTAGTAGATTCCTTATGGACATAACTAGTAGGTGCTTATACATATTCATAGTAATTATTTATATGAGAAAAATAGTAATTCAATGCAATGTTTCTGATATCCAAGAACTTCTTGGCAGCCATCGGTTTAAACTTTATCTTCAACTTGTTAATATTCTACTATTTTTGATGATTATTTGTTTTCATCCTTAGATGAATTCTAGATGGTGGAACTGAAAGTCAATTCTCCTTTTGTCACATAGAATAGCCTTTCCTTCTCAATGTTGACATCCATTTGAGGGAGTAGTTGTTACCATCAACGTTCTTGTAAAAGTATCTAGCCTTTTGGAAAATTGACATACGTTCCCAACCTTCATACTTCGTCATTGAGAAAAGAGGGAAACCTCCCTTTGTAGGTATAGTTGCATTTATTGATGTTTAAAATTGGCATCAATGTAGCATCTTCTATGTACTTCAATTTTTACAACCACTCAAATGATATTACTTCCAAAACAACGTTATAAACTCCAAAGTTCTCTGCCCTTGATTCAAGAATTTGCAAAAAGTGTGCATGTATCAGACTTGGTAATAGTTGTAAATGGATCAAATGTGACACTTGAATCTCAACTAGATACCATCGATGTCCATATATATGAGAGGACTATATTACCAATACAAGAAATAGGTTTGACAATTAGGGAAATAAGAAAATGTCCATTTAATCTATTGGTTGCTTTGGGTGGTAGGAAGGAAGCATATGAAGACCTGTATGTGGACAATGGAGAGAGTTTGGAAATGGTAATAGAATATGGAAATTCAATCTATATATATTTTTTATGCAGATACTGTACATGGAAGAGTTCGACTGAGATGAAAATTTCAACTGGCCACATATGCACTTGGGAAAGAATGGAGTTTTAACAATATTAGAGTTTTGGGCGCATTGTCCTCTATGTAGAGTGTTATAGTCACTTCAAATGTTTCTCTTCTAATTGGGAGAACTTTAAGCTTGTTACACCATGGAAGAAATGACCGAGAAGAAAAATTTTCCTTGCTACCTATCCCCATTTTGTAATATGTAGCTACTTCTTATGTATCATGATTGCAGTACCTTAGGGGGTTGATTAATCATTCATATGATGGGAATTCCATGTTTGGTATATTATTTTTATAGATTAGCATTCCATCCAATATGGCGAATAATTCAAAACAACAGTTTAACAAGATTTTCTCCCATGGGGTAATAAAAAAATTGTTGAAGTATTTGTTCCATCTTTGAAAATTTAATAGACGAGAATCTCAATGATATATAGACAAGTTAAATGTGATTTGTAATAAATTAGAAGTTTTTAATGAACATTGAAAATATGAAGCTTGAGCTTAAATATTTTGGAGGAGAAAAGCACATACATGTTGTGCATCTACAACACAAAACCAACTACATATTGAATGGTAAGTCCTCCATTCAAATAATAGGAAACTACCACCAATTTTTCTTGGATCATAACCTAAGAGGAAAGGAATTTTGAAGGCAAACCAATCCAAACCTAGCTAAGTTGATAGAAGGGCTGAAGGCGGTCCACATTGAATATTCGGTGTAGTCCAAGGAATGGTGGAATACTGAGCTCGAAGGAATTGTTCCCTACAGCCTTGGTGATGGTGTACGACCCATGTCAGAGCAGCCGAAGCTTCCGGTGGGGTCCAATGAGATGCTCCTTCTACAAATGTAGCCACACTTTGTCACCCACCTTGAAGTTGTGTGGCACCCGATGTTGATCATGTCGTTGCTTGTACTTAGCGTTGGCTTTGTCCAATATGTCATGAACTTGTTGGTGGATGTGCTGAATGCGCTCGATGAAGTTGTTCGCTTTGTCAGCTTCAGACTGGACATGAGAAATATCGACCTGAGTAGTCGCAAATAACATGGCTATGTCAATGGGACATAGTCGTTGGAATCCCAAGCCCACCTGAAAGGGGCTGTGGCCGGGTGAGCTGTGGAGAGCCCAGTTATAACTGCGTTGTACATAGGGGAGACTCTCATCCCATGTGTGTGGATGCTTTGTATCATACATGCGTAGAATGTGTACAATCATCCTGTTGATGACCTTTGTCTGGCCATCAGTATGGGGATGGAAAACGGTGGACTTAGTAAGCTTGGTGTCCAGCATTGACTAGAGGCTTGACCAAAATGTGTTGAGGAACCCGCTGTCCCGGTCTGAGATGATAGACTGTGGGATTTTGAAATGCACCTACACTCGCTCAAAGAAAAGTTTAGCAGTGACTTCTATTGTGATATTTTTCTTGTAGACCGCCATAATGACCATCTTCAAAAACACAATCATTCCCATGGTTAATAGAAAAAAAACCAACATAAAAATACTAAAAAAAAAAAAACCATAAAAAAATTGTTTCTTTAAAATTACAAAAACTCCAAAACATAAAGACAAGTGCTGCTCACAGAACTTATTTTAGATACCAATTACAGTTATGAATTGATTTTTTTCTCTTTCGCGCAACCTTTTGGATTTGCAACAATATTTTTATTGGTGTACCGTGCATAGGCATCTCTAAGATAAAAAGATATCCACAACATTACATAGACCTTTGTATCGTTTCGCAAAAATATATTCATTGGCCTATTTTACATTGAGATTTTTAAAGCTACCAAATTGCAGTTGTCCATAACGTTCCATATCAAAACATATGGACAAACAGAGAGAGAAAAAAATGAGTGTGAGATCGTCTGAATTATTTTTTTCCCTCTAGAAATTGTATCTATATAATCAGATTTTATTCCATCTTTAATAACAGTAAGGTTAAAGGTTGTTATAATAATCGAATCCTAATAAGGAAGATGACGAGAACAATACTAATAAGTTGCTTAAAAATCATCACAATAATTGAATTTCAATGAAAAGAATACCAATATTCTTTTCAACCCTACTAAATAAATTGGATTGAAGAACCGTAAAACCCAATTTATAATCAAACTAAGTATAAACCCAATTGAAGATCAACCAAGTCGTCGTAGAAGTGTTTTTAAAATGTTCAAGACAGTTATATGGGAAATGCGTAACTCCTCTACCACTACCCATCTGAAGTATAGGTTGGTTTTCAACCATCAACAAAAATTAAATTTTCAACTATGGGCACGAAAATCCACCAAAATCCTCAACAATCTTTACGGGAGCAGATATAAGAATATAAGTTCATGAAGTACTTAAAAAAAACTGAAGGAAAAAGTCACGACAAGATTATAAACACATCAGTACATCTCAATAGTACATGGAAAGAGTGCATTTTTATATTTTGGGATTATCATGTCCAAGACAGTTCGATGTTCTCACTTACCGACCATCAAATTCAGGAAATCTGCAGTCGATATAAGTTTGAAAATACATACATAATATACCAATCAAGTCCATTATCTTATTTTCTTCGCAATGCTTATAAAACAAACAATCCAAATTATTTGGATTTCTATCCCATCACACATTTGCTAACTTGGTTGCAGAATAAAGCCATGGCCTGTCCCATATGGAAGAAATTGAGAATTCTTACGAATTTGAAGAAAAGCCATATGAATATCATATTATTTAAGACGAGAAACCTTGCTAACTATATAGTTGCCTCCGTCACTTACAGCTTATTATTGCTCCCGATCATGTTCTGGGGCAAGGAGGACAGCACGTTGCTTGGCCAAAATGAGCTGCCCACAAACCATCGATAGAGGAATGAATGAAATACCATTCAGTTTGTTTCCATTCTAATCCTTTCTGTTATGTAGGCAAGTCATTCTTGGCCAAGTAACACGCTACACCTTTAAGCAACATAATTCCCTCAGAGAAGAGAACGCAAGATGAGCATAAGCTGCTAAATGAAAGGCTCAAAGACGGAAGAAGATGCCAACCCACGAAGAAATGGAGCATATAAATAGAGGGAATAAGGACCCCATTGCATTCATTTATCCGCGTGGAATTGTTGTTCCACTTCAGTTGAAAAAGAATACCCCCCTATTGGCGGTGGATGCAATGCATGAGGTTGTTGTTGTTACAATATGGTCAATATCGGACGGCATGTACACCAAATATATCCCTCTTGTCCATACATATACATATGTGAAAGCTTTTCAAAAGTTGCAGATTCCCTCCCTCCAGTCCGCACTGGGAAAATCAAAAGTCTTCGATTAATCTTATCACCACTACAAACAAAGCATTAAGTGGGCATGAATTAAAGAAACCCCATCACAGCAATGTTCACATAAGAGTCAATGGAAAAAGTATCCGTCAATATTTCATCGAGCAAGAGTTCTCACGATTGTCACCTTATAGTTTTCATCAAGAAGATCCGTTGTAGTACCCTAACCAGAAATAATCTGTTCCGGATAAATTCAATCTAGTTTTTTCTTGACCAAAACCACATCAATTTACGTCACACACAAAAACAAAACTTAATCAAAGTTACTTACCATACATACATATGCAACATAGATTTAGGTTACACACAAAAACAAAATTTAATCAAAGTTACTTATTATATATATAAGCGCATAACAGTAAAACAATACACTATACAATGAGTGCCAAGTCAACTATTAAAAAATCATGAAAAATTAGTGAATTATTATTACTTCTCATAAAAATGGTCATAGATGAATAACATACTTAATGCAGTTGAATCCCAAACAAATGATATCTAATATAATGCATTGCGAAAACTCCTCAATACTTAAATACAAAGAGTGAAGGGAACTCTACTAGAATGGTTCATGAGGCACAATACTTGCTAAGATTTTGCAAATGGGCTAGCAAACTAAGTGGGCTTAATTGTGGGGAAAACTCCACAATTGAGCGTGCTTGAGCCAGAGACGATATGGGATGGGTGACCTCCTGGGAACCCTGGTTACTGAGTGCAAGTCCTGTAAGTGATGATTGACGCTATGTGATTAACTTCACTAGTTTGAATCCCACTTCTTCACTCCTCAATACTTAAATATTTAATTTACTTAGCATAGGCGTACATGGTGTACATAACAACCAACCCGATTTCTTTAAATATTATAAACTCATGTAAGTGATGATTGACGCTATGTGATTAACTTCACTAGTTTCAATCCCACTTCTTCACTCCTCAATACTTAAATATTTAATTTACTTAGCATAGGCGTACATGGCGTATATAACAACCAGCCTGATTTCTTTAAATATTATAAACTCTAATAAATGTTTGTCATATTTAAAAAATAGTCATGAGTGAATTATTTATTTAAATAAATAAATAAATATTTCTTAAATAATACCAAATAATTTACAAAAAAAATTATTTATAAATAAAGTGTTACTAGGAAATAATCGATTTTAATTAATTGGATTTATAATAATAATAAAAGGATTCACAATTTTTATTACCTATATCATATAATAATTCATAAAGTTTAAGAATTGTCATATAAATTAATGGAAGGAATAAAGAAAAAGGGTTTAGAATGGGATCAAAATATTAAAAATTTAATAAAGAAGTTAAGAATTTCTATGGAAATATTGTAGTAATAAAGATATAGGTTTAATGATGGATACAAAATATTAATAATAACCAAAGAAATTGCTAGGGGTTATTATTAAAGTAAGGAAGTAAATAAGAAATAGATGGCACAAAATAGAAGGGAAATAAAACCAGGAAATAAACTCAAAGACCTAAAGCAATAAGAACCCAAGAAAGAGGGGGAGGAATCTCATAGAGAGAGGCAGAGTCCAACTTTTATTCAATTTCCAACCATCATCACTGTTGAGATTCCTAGCATGCCTCTCAATCTTGATAGCCTCTCTAAACTTCTTATGGTGGAAGTGATCAACCTTAGCAATGAATTTGGAGTCCTCAATAGAGACATGGTGAGAGTTTTTTCCGCATGTTCAACTAGAGTTGATGTGCGGGAACGATTGTGCCTAATGTCTGGAACATGCTCCTGGATTCTCTGTTTAATGGACCAACTCATTTCTCCAATATAGGAAATACCATAGGAACAAGGAACCAGGTAATCCCCTTTCATGTCCTTAGTGTCGATCGAGTCCTTAACAAACCTGAGATAATTTCTAATTGTACAGAAAGGTTTGAACGAAGATGAAACATTATTCCTTCTAAAGACATGGGAAGACTTGTGGTGTTGTTGTGGGTTCCCCTCTTTCCCCTATAGTTTCTAACTTATTTATGGAAGATTTTGAAACTAAGGCCTTAGCCTCAACTCAATTTTTCCCTAAAAAGTGGAAGAGGTTTATGGATGATACTTGTGTCATATGGCCCCATGGTCGCGAGAAGTTAGATCTATTTCTGTGCCACCTGAATTCTTAGTCAGAATCCGTCAAGTTCACGATGGAAGTAGAGGTGGACGGTTGCCTGCCCTTCCTTGACATCCTCCTCTCTAGATTGAATGATGGTTCCAATTCTCCCCAAGTTTTTCGCAAGAAAACTCACACGGAAGAGTATTTTCATGCTTGTTCTCATCATTTTCCCGCCTTGAAATTTGGTGTTATTTGCACTCTTGCTACCCATGCTATGAGAATCTCTTATGACAACCACCTGTAGTTGGAGAAATGCCGTCTTCTTTATGTCTTTGAAAAAAATGGATATAGTAGAACTTAGGGCCTTAACACCTTTCAAAAATCCTATAAAGGGTTAAGAGGAAAAACTGCTCACATGGATCCTATCTCCAAGGTTCATCTCCCATTTATCCAGGGGACCACATATACGATTTCCCATGTGCTTATAAGGAACAATATCTCCTCTTCATTCAAACCTCTCTCTACAATTAGAGATTCTCTCGGATCTATCAAGGACCCGGTCGACCCTAATGACATGAAAGGGGTTTACCTAGTTCCTTGTTCTTGTGGTATTCCCTATTTTGGATAAACAGGTTGGTCCATTAAACAGAGAATCTAGGAGCATGCTGCAGACATTAGGCACAATCGTTCCCGCTCATCAGCGCTTGCTGAACATGTGGAAAAATCATGTCACCATGTCTGTATTGAGGACTCCAAAGTGAATGCTAAGGTTGATCATTTCCAACATAGGAAGCTTATAGAGGCTATTGAGATTGAGAGGCCTGCTAGAAATCTCAACATGGATGATGGTTAGAAATTGAGTAAGAACTAGAATCTGGCTCTCTTGTGATTCCTCCCCCTCTCGCTTGGGTTCTTATTGCTTTAGGTCTTTGAGTTTATTTCCTGGTTTGATTTCCCTTCTATTTTGTTCCATCTATTTCTTATCTACATCTTTACTTTCATAATAACCCCTAGCGATTTCTTTTGTTATTATTAATATTCCTTATCCATTCTTAAACCTATATCTTTATTATTATAATTTTTTTGTATAAATTCCTGACTTTTTTATTAAATTTTTAATATTTTGATCCTATTCTAAACCCTATGTCTTTATTTTTTCCAATAATTTATATGATGATTCTTAACTTTTATGAATTATTATATGATATAGATAATATAAATTGTTAATCCTTTTATTATTATTATAAATCCAATTAATCAAAATTGATTATTTCCTAACAACCTTTTATTCATAAATATTTGTTTTTTTGTAAATTCTTTGGTATTATTTAAGAATTAAATTTGTTAAAATTAACCCTTTTAATAAATATTTCCTAACAACTGATTTGAATAATTAACTAACTAATTCACTAACAATTATTTTTTAACGCTTATCTCTGGACAATGATGCATCCATACTATTTATTCGTGAAGGTTGATTAGCTTTTTCACCTTGTCCCGAGGATTAACAATATTAGTTAGTTTGAAAAGTCGACCAAATCCTAATGATGTGATTAATTCAAAAAACATTTATCTACATTATAAATCACAAAAGTCTTAAATGTAACATTATAAACTTTTTTCACTATGAAGAAATATTACGAATTCCTTTTATATATATTATATTTTAGTTCATACCCCTTCTTCCAAGAATTTCATTATTAATGAAAAGCATTAAACATTATCAATAGGAGGCCATTGGCCATTCTCATGTTAACTTTTACCATGCTTATTTTGATGTTTTCATATTTATTAAAATTTTAAAATATTTTAAAATATAATTTTTTTTTTAAATCTTTTAAAATTTTTATTTTTATTTTAAAAATATATAAAAATAAATAAATTAAAAATAGTGGTGAAAACATATTTTCCCTCAACCTTCCAACCGTTTTTCATGCCTTCGATTGATCGTCCTCAATATTCCTCTAACACCAATTTTCATGCCATCAACATCATTCTTCCTTTCACACCAATATTTATGTCGTGCCGATCACAGTCCCAACGCACAGCGAGGATACTAGTATTCAATGCAAAAAAAAAAATTGATATTCATATTTTGATTATCTCTTTCTTTCTCATGCTCTGGAAACCATTTAATTCAGCACACGCTGACTATAATAAGTCCTCATTGCCAATTTGAACTCGATATACTGTAGACTTAAAAGTATTTAAGAAATTCGAAGAATATGAGTAATATAAAAGTCAAAACAATCAAATATTTAATTTTATTTTTATTTTGTAATATGTTTATTTTTTAATTACATCAATACGTTTATATTTTAAAAAATTATGGTTATATATTTTTCTATATGTTTAATGCATATATTATTTTTTTAATTATTAATAATAAAAAATATATGATTTTGATATTTTTGTGATTATTTTTAATATTAACAATGTAAGATGTATTACAATATAAATGTTTTGATGTTTATCATTTTTTATTAGTGATTTAGTTTATATAGCTATACTAATTAAATTGAAAAACAATAAAATCAAATCAAATAAAGGCTCAATGCTCCAATGTGATTATAACTAATATTTATAGTTATTTCATAATTGTTCAATCCTTATTATTAACAATTAAAATTATAATTGTGAAGGTCTCACACACACATACACATATATACTAACAACTTGGGCGGGTTGTCACTTAATGGAATTTTACTTTCTTAACAAAAGAAGATATATATAACATTAAATTAACTTTCTAATCATTTTAAAAAATGAAAGAGAAAAAAAATTGATTAATAATATATCTATCCAAATTCATTTAAACTAGTCCAACTAGCTAGTGCAAACCAATCCCTATATGGGGCAAGATGGGAATTAATAAATGGGGATGTGGCGAGGTGACCATCACACCATGCAATAAATAAAGATGATATGTTTCACTATCCTCTTCCCACTTAGCAATATGGGTCTATTTACAAATGGATTTAGTGTAATGAAGACCACTACTCTCACTAACTGCTCCCCCATGTGCGCCTGACACCATATCTCTGCTCCTATCAAATCCTTGATGGTGTTCTGTTGGTTCCTATTTCATGCTATGATTGAGGTTTTCTACTTCTACTCATTGTTCCTTTGTTGTAAGTATGTTTACTCTTCTTTGCATTCCTACATCAAATTATTTACCATGGATGATGATTGTTTCCTCCAATCTCTTGTTTTACTGACCAGCTTCATCATCGATTTACAACAAGGTCATTTAATTCACCCACTCTTTGTCATATTCCTTGTTCTTCCCCTAGCTTGGCCCTCATTGCTCTTGTATCCCATTATCTCAAACCTTGTCCCATCACTTGCTTCTTATCTGTTAGGCCTCTGAGCTTGAGCAACCATGAATTCCACTAGTTAGATGAGTTGAGGTGCAAGATGAGATGGAAATCAAACATTTTGCAATGTGTGTACAACATTTTGAGAGTGTTTGCATGATTGGACAAAGAGCGCTTGCAGAAGGTGCTTGAGTTGGCACACACTTGCCTGGGAATGAGGGACCCAAGCGTTGGTATGAGACTTTTCAAAGAACCCAAGATGGAACAAAACACACCTAAGATAGAACAAAATGTGCCCATACTAACACACCCAATGAGTTAAAATGAGTCAGCCAATATTTTAGGAGTGCCCATGCATGAAATAAATTGGGTCGACTTGACTAGAATTTGGGGTTTCTTGCATGATATGAGATTGAATGACTATCGGCTAAGACCGTACAAGTTCCCATGCATGAGAAGGAGCATGTAAGCTCCACCAGAAGTTGGGGTTTCCTAAAGGAGTTGAGACAGAATGTGTTGACCAATACCACACGATTTCCCATGCTCGAGATGGAACAAGTCATCCCAACCATCCGAATGACTATTCATGTGCACGATAGTAACATATATATGTTGGATGGAACAAAAAAGAAGAAGGAATGGAGTGGAATAGAGGAGAAGTATATTTCTCACAGGAAGTAAGAAACATGTTTCAAGCATGATCAAACAAGATGGGCAACAACATGAGGGCTTGCTCTATCAAAAGGTGAAGTTAAGAGTCATGCAAGCCAAAAGGAAGCCATGCAAGTTATTGGACAACTAAACCAAGTGGACAACTGGGTATGCCAAATTCAAGTGAGAGGGGTCTTGAATGAAGAGGAGGGATGTATTTCTTATATTTGTTTGGAAAACCACGATTCTATTTTCTGTTGTAATTTGATAAGAGGTGGAGGGCCTTGGGAATCTATAAGCTGCAACATTGTAAATGAAATACATTTGTATAAAATTAGAGGACCAAATGTCCCATTCTATATATGTGGTATATTGTATCTTAAAATATTTTTGTGTTGTATGAATGTGATGATATATCGTAGCATGTTATTGATTTTATGCTTGTGGAATATATGTTGTAGATATATAATTGCAGTTGAGAATTATACTTGTGTTAATATTAAATGTTGGATTCTACACACATAATATATATTACATAGGAATAAGAAGTATAAGTTCTAGATTCATAGTCTAAGAGTCAAGTACTAATAAGTTGGTCATAGCCATTGTGAGGAACCTTGCCGGTGTTGAACAGTCATAGGGCCTCAATGTGTCTTAACATGAGGAGAAATTTGGTGGCATGACACATGGTATAGGTGCAAAGGCCACCACCTTCCCTCAAAAGTGGCATAAGTGAATCCTACCACCTCCCCCTGAAGGTGGCATCAGAGTGAAACCCACTAAATTTTCTTGAAAGAAGTATTTAAGCGAAGTCCACCACCTTCCTCAGAGGGTGGCATCAATTTAAATCTTGCCACCTTTCCCCAAATGTGGTATCAAAGAAAATCTCACCATCTTCCCTTAAAGGTGGTATTACAACTATAGAATCATAGAAGTAAGGACAGTTTATTTCCCTTCACCACATTGTTCTTAACATTACTGGTGGTGTGTAGAACCATCCCATGTGGAAATATTGTGGTTTGTTAGGATGAATTGAAAAGGAAACATCATGGAAGATATCAATTTAGGATCACCTCAATGAGATTCAAGCTCTCTTAAGAATTTGGGAATGCTTGGAAGTAAATATGGTGGATATCAATGCTAAAGTTTTTTGTGGAAAGGTAAAGGGAGTATTGGTAGGCTAGTCATATACACACAACTGTGTTGATGTTTCTTTGAGAGAGAAGGATGATCCTAGCCATATGGATGCATGTCATTGAAGCTCACTCGGTGACTTCATATGAGACTAAGTCTGAGGTGGCATACGTTTCTTCGATGAGAGAAAGACATTATGAACATGTTGAGTCTGTGAAGAAGCGAGCAAGAAGGAGACCTAGTGGGAGGAAGAAGAAGAAGTCTACCAAGGTTAGACATGATTTCAAGTCTTCACAGGAAGAATAGTTGAACAAGGAGATGGTTTCCATTCCAAAAGAATCCTTTTTTGAGATCCACACTATAGAAGAGCATGCCATTGAGTAGATATCTCTTGAGTTGATTTCAAGGGAGGAGCTTGATTTTTTCAACATAAGTGCTTCAATGATGTAGGATGAGAGTAAGAAATTCCCAGAGGTGAATAAGGATCTGTGTCTTAGCTTTTTAGACATGGCAGTGATGGGGAATAATTTGGTAGCTTTAGTTGATACTGGATCTATGCATAACTTCATTAGTGAGAGGAAAGTTAATTCCTTGTAGAAAAAGATGAAGAGGGAGGAAGAGTTAAGCATCTACAAAGTAGTGAACTCTGAGATGAGGGAAACATTTGGTATTCTCAGGGAAATGCTGATGATAGTGGGCTCATGGGTTGTGCTGGAAATACAGAGAGTGGGGTGAATCAATATTCTTTATCAGTTAAAAACTTATTAATACTTCCATAGCATTAATTAATCTTCAGCATCAATTCAAAGCATAAAAGAACAATAGACAATAGATAGCAAAAGTTTTAGGTGGAAACCCTTTCGAGAGAAAAAATACCGTATGCATTTCTAATAATTTATGAGTACATTTCTTCAACTCCAATTGAAAAATGAAAGCCCCAAGCTCCCTAGTACTCTAGAAAAGCATTCAATTTTCTAGCTCCAAATAGAAGGATGCTCCAATGCCTTGGTTTTATCAATAGTTGCTGAAAGGATGCTTCAACACCCTTATAAGATCCAACTTTCCCTAGCACCACCCTAGCCCCCTGAAGTGTTTTCAGGCTCCAACTTGAAGTTGAATTCAATCACCTGGCTAGCACCACCCAACCGCCCTGAAATGATAGAGAATTTGTCAAAATATTTTTGGCTCCCATTCAAGGGACAATGACCCACTCACAATATAATAATACACAAAAAAATCCCAACAATGTAAACTTTTGAAAACCCTAACTTCAGAAAAAATGATGAACCCTTACTTCAATGGAAACACTGCTAAAAGTGACAAATATCCTTACTAATGATATTGTTGTTGAAGATGACATCGTGTGGCTTGTTTAGGATGATTCCTTTCTTGCTTCAGGACTCTTTGAATTTCTTCAAGAACTATTTACTAGACTGCTCCTAACCTCATACTTTTGATACAGTGAATGCCAAAAGTGACAAAACTGCTGACTGTAAAACCCTGTTGCAAGGGACCCTTATCACACTTCTTAAATAATTAAGGCATTAACTATTGTAGTTGATAAGCTGGCAATAAGATAATGAGGCTACCAACTGTTGGTATGATACGTTACTGTTATTGAAACTTATTTTGAAAATTTGGGCTAATGACAATTTGATGTGACAACAAGAGTGTGATTTTCCATAAACTAACTTAAGTTGTGTTTGGGCCAAACCTTCTCAACAAGAATAAACATTTCTTTTAGGATTTATTATAAGGATAAACATACCTTAGAAGTGTGTAAACCACTAGTATTCAACAACTAACCTTTGTAGTATGAGGTCAAGATCCAACAACAGGTATATGGAGGCCAAATCTTCCTATTGTAACTACTTCAAGGTGTTGAACTACAATCCATAAGTATATATTTGAATTTATCTTAAATAACTGGTTCAATCAGGCCATACAAGCTTCAGAATTCTGGTCTGGAAATAATAAAAACCTCTTGCTCAACTTCTGAAGATCAGTATATATTATCTTAATAATTAAGATACTTCAGGTCCGCATGAATATTTCATGCCTCAGAATTACACTTAGGTTGTAGGATGATTGGATATGGTAGCCACAATTATTAAAATGATGTAGCCGCATATTTTAGATGTTTGTCACCACATATATGTTATTTTCATGATACATAACCACAAACATTATCCTTTAATAATTAGAACTAGGCCACATGATGAATGGATCAAAGGGTCATAGTAATTTAAATGATGTGGTTGCATAGATCAGATGCTTGTCACCAGAGATTGGTTACATGACCAAAAATATTATGCTTTATTCTGTAAATATCTCAGGATCCACAACGAACTATACAAAGGTGAATTTAGAATTTTTAGAACGGCCATCCAAGCAATCTAATCACACCTTATTCTTTGACGGGGCAGCCAAAGGTAACCCTGGAAAAGCTGGCACAGGAGGTGTTATTAAGAATAAATAAGGAAAAATCGTTCTCAGATTTTCCTGGGGATTGGGTCACAACACTAGTATACAAGCAGAAGCTTTGGCTCTACTCCAAGGCCTCAAGCAAATCAATGAGCTTAGGATCAAAGAGGAAAATTTAATTGGTTATTCTCAAACCATCATAAAAACTATTGTGGACAATTCTTCCCCTTCTGATTTCAGATTTGCTAGAGTGGTGACAAGAATCAAAACTCTGGTGAAATCTTTCCAGAGTGTGAACTTCTTCCATGTGTTGAGGGAAAACAACAAGGACGCATATCTGGAAGCCAATAAAGCAGTTCTTCTTGCCGCCGGCTCTCTTTTGAGAGATAGGGATGAAGAATGAGATCCTATCTCGTAAAAATGCTGCTCTCATGTTTTATTGCATTGTGTTGAATCAGTTTGTTTGTATCCACAAGATATAGAAAATTACGGAGATTGAGTCGATAGCTACATGTAAGAACCATCGGCTTCTAAATAACTGGGCCACCGAATTCCTAGCTGGAGAGGAAAACTGGGCTTTGCCCTTACTCTTTGTAACTTGAATTTTGGCATTCTCGCCATGGCTTTAATATAAACCAATATCCATTCTTGTAAAAAAAAAATAATCTATATCACTGAATTCTCAAGCAGGATCACCTCACCTATCTATGAAACAACTAATAGCATTTATAGACCTAATCCATTAAATGAAAAAAGTATGATTCAATAAACAATTACTATCCATCACAACATACTCCAACCAAAAAAATAATTGGAGCTACAAATAAATAATTGGAACTATGAATGGAGATCATGTTGAAAGCTAAAAGTTTAATTATGAGGTTGTCATCTCAATGTTTGGACTAAGAAATGTGTTTTAAAATTACTTGCAATTCAATGTTGATCCACCTAATTATTTTCTTAAGAAAAACATAATAACAATTTCAAATAATTATTCTCTTCCTTCACAATCAAATTTGCAGGTTCAGTTGCCTCAATTATGCCCCACTTATTAACAACAAGTCTCATTGAACCCCTAAACATAACAATCTTTGCATCGACCATATCAATATTTGCATTAAACAAGATACTTGTGATTTCTTGATTCATGATATCTATTGCAAGATCATTCAACAAGAAAGCCTAAATAACTCAGTACATCAAATGTTGAAGTGAAGTTCCAATAATTCGTCACAATAATTAGTGTGCATTTGTAATTTTTTTAGCCCATAGGTTTTAAAGACTATGGAGTAATTTGGATTAAAAAATAAAATTCAAAAATAAAGGGAGGAACTTTTGCAATGCCCTCACCTCCTTTTAGTTCTCATTCTAAATAATTGTCTCCAGTAAGACAAAAGGAATAATATAGTCAGACATTGAGAATCATCAGCTCAAAGAATTAACAAGGAAATAAAAATGAAAAATATAAAACAAAATGTTGAAGTGGGTCTCTAATTAAGTAATCCTTTCATTTAAACATGTATATAGGATTTCCTCAATCATAATAGGCTCCAAAGCAACCACTGAGAATTTAGAAGGTAAATGATCGAGCTTCTTCACAAAGTCTACCACAATACAAATTTACAAACACTAAGTGGTGAAGGCCAGTGCAGTCATAGGGTTCTTCAAATGATATTTTTCAACAACTATTGGGATACATTATAATAATTTATAATACTGTCCAAATTCCTCAATTGCTTATAGTTGTGTTAGAGTACATAGATATATAGAATTTTGGTATATGTTTATTTCCACCACTTCATAGACATAGCCTATATATTCCTAGTGCACCCCCTTGATATATTATACTTCACATTATTTAAAATCCCATTACCCACCTTTGGTCATCCATGGTCATTGTACAAGATCTATTATCTAAAATAGTGTCTTTTTAGGGCTATCAAAAAGAGTATCTAGACATATGATTTAAGTTAAAATATCTTGAGATATACTTATTTAATTTCTTTATAGACATATTAGTAGATTCCTTATAGACATAACTAGTAGGTGCTTATACATATTCTTATTAATTATTTATATGAGAAAAATAGTAGTTCAATGCAATGTTTCTGATATCCAAATACTTCTTGGAAGCCATCGGTTTAAACTTTATCTTCAACTTGTTAATCTTCTACTATTTCTGATGATTATTTTTTTCATCCTTAGATGAATTCTAGATGGTGGAACTGAAAATCAATTCTCCTTTTGTCACATAGAATAGCCTTTCCTTCTCAATGTCGACATCTGTTTGAGGGAGTAGTTGTTACCATCAACGTTCTTGTAAAAGTATCTAGCTTTTCGGAAAATTGACATATGTTCCCAACCTTCATACTTTGTCATCGAGAAAAGAGGGAAACCTCCCTTTGTAGGTATAGTTGCATTTATTGATGTTTAAAATTGGCATCAATGTAGCATCTTCTATGCACTTCACTTTTTACAACCACTCAAATGATATTACTTCCAAAACAATGTTATAAACTCCAAAGTTATTTGCCCTTGATTCAAGAATTTGCAAAAAGTGTCCATGTATCAGACTTGGTAACAGTTGTAAATGGATCAAATGTGACACTTGAATCTCAACTAGATACCATCGATGTCCATATATATGAGAGGACTATATTACCAATACAAGAAATAGGTTTGACAACTAGGGAAATAAGAAAATGTCCATTTAATCTATTGGTTGCTTTGGGTGGTAGGAAGGAAGCATATGAAAACATGTATGTGAACAATGGAGAGAGTTTGGAAATGGTAATAGAATCTGGAAATTCAATCTATATATATTTTTATGCAGATACTGTACATGGAAGAGTTCGACTGAGATGAAAATTTCAACTGGCCGCATATGCATTTGGGAAAGAACGGAGTTTTAACAATATTAGAGTTTTGGGTGCATTGTCCTCTATGTAGAGTGTTATAGTCACTTCAAATGTTTCTCTTCTAATTGGGAGAAATTTAAGCTTGTTACACCATGGAAGAAATGATCGAGAAGAAAAAATTTCCTTGCTACCTATCCCCATTTTGGAATATGTAGCTACTTCTTATGTGTCATGATTGCAGTACCTTAGGGGGTTGATTAATCTTTCATATGGTGGGAATTCCATGTTTGGTATATTATTGTTATAGATTAGCATTCCATCCAATATGGCGAATAATTCAAAACAACAATTTAACAAGATTTTCTCCCATGGGGTAATAAAAAAATTGTTGAAGCATTTGTTCCATCTTTGAAAATTTAATAGACGAGAAGCTCAATGATATATAGACAAGTTAAATGTGATTTGTAATAAATTAGAGGTTTTTAATGAACATTAAAAATATGAAGCTTGAGCTTAAATATATTGGAGGAGAAAAGGACATACATGTTGTGCATCTACAACACAAAACAAACTACATATTGAATGGTAAGTCCTCCATTCAAATAATAGGAAACTACCACCAATTTTTCTTGGATCATAACCTAAGAGGAAAGGAATTTTGAAGGAAAACCAATCCAAACCTAGCTAAGTTGATAGAAGGGCTGAAGGTGGTCCACATTGAATATTCAGTGTAGTCCAAGGAATGGTGGAATACTGAGTTCGAAGGAATTGTTCCCTACAGCCTTGGTGATGGTGTACGGCCGATATCGGAGCAGCCGAAGCTTCCGGTGGGGTCCAATGAGATGCTCCTTCTACAAATGTAGCCACACTTTGTCGCCCACCTTGAAGTTGTGTGGCACCCGATGTTGATCATGTCGTTGCTTGTACTTAGCGTTGGCTCTATCCAATATGTCATGAACCTGTTGGTGGATGTGCTGAATGCGCTCAATGAAGTTGTTCGCTTTGTCAGCTTCAGACTGGACATGAGAAGAATCGACCTGAGTAGCCGCAAATAGCATGGCTACGTCAATGGGACATAGTCGCTGGAATCCCAAGCCCACCTGAACAGGGCTGTGGCCAGTTGAGCTGTGGAGAGCCCGGTTATAACTGTGTTGTGCATAGGGGGGCTCTCATCCCATGTGCATGGATGCTTTGTATCGGAATGTGTACAATCATCTTGTTGACGACCTTTGTCTGGCCATCAGTTTGGGGATGGAAAACTGTGCACTTAGTAAGCTTGGTGTCCAACATTGACTAGAGGCTTGACCAAAATGTGCTGAGGAACCTGCTGTCCCGGTCTGAGATGATAGACTGTGGAATTTTGAAATGCACCTACACTCGCTCAAAGAAGAGTTTAGCAGTAATTTCTGTTGTGATATTCTTCTTGCAGACCACCATAATGACCATCTTCAAAAACACAGTCATTCCCATGGTTAATAGAAAAAAAACCCAACATAAAAAAACTAAAAAAAAAATCATAAAAAAATTGTCTCTTTAAAATTACAACTACTCCAAAACATAGAGACAAGTCCTGCTAACAGAACTTATTTTAGATACCAATTACAGTTATGAATTGATATTTTTCTCTTTCGCGCAACCTTTTGGATTTGCAACAATATTTTTATTGGCGTACGTGCATAGGCATCTCTAAGATAAAAAGATATCCACAACATTACATAGACCTTTGTATCGTTTCGCAAAAATATATTCATTGGCCTATTTTACATTGAGATTTTTAAAGCTACCAAATTGCAGTTGTCCATAACGTTCCATATCAAAACATATGGACAAACAGAGAGAGAAAAAAATGAATGTGTGAGATCATCTGAATTATTTTTTTCCCTCCAGAAATTTTATCTATATAATAAGATTTTATTCCATCTTTAATAACAGTAAGGTTAAAGGTTGTTATAATAATCGAATCCTAATAAGGAAGATGACGAGAACAATACTAATAAGTTGCTTAAAAATCATCACAATAATTGAATTTCAATGAAAAGAATACCAATATTCTTTTCAACCCTACTAAATAAATTGGATTGAAGAACCGTAAAACCCAATTTATAATCAAACTAAGTATAAACCCAATTGAAGATCAACCAAGTCGTCGTAGAAGTGTTTTTAAAATGTTCAAGACAGTTATAATGGGAAATGCGTAACTCCTCTACCACTACCCATCTGAAATATAGGTTGGGTTTCAACCATCAACAAAAATTAAATTTTCAACTATGGGCACAAAAATCCAACAAAATCCTCAACAATCTTTACGGGAGCAGATATAAGAATATAAGTTCATGAAGTACTTAAAAAAACTGAAGGAAAAAGTCACGACAAGATTAATCTCAATAGTACATGGAAAGAGTGCATTTTAATATTTTGGAATTATTACAACGTTGCACGGGTACCGCTCCCAGTCCTTGGAGGGCAAGTACCCCAAGCTCCGCCGCTCCTGGGAGCTTTGGAGCGGGTAGGAAACGCTCCAAAATGGGCGGAAACCTTGATTGGAGCGTTGGAGCTTTTCGGGAGCTTCTGTTTACAAGTTTTTGCCGTTTCCGGAGCGGGTTTCTGCTAAAAACGTGGATTCCGGTAAGAGCAAATCCCAGGCGGAACGACATAAGAGGCCCGAATTTCAGAGAAAGAGCTGCCAGTGCTTGGTGTGGAAGTTGTCCCAGTAAGTGGAGATTTCCAATGATGGGCAAGGGGAACGGCCCAGGGGGTAGCCTGTTATTTCTTCCCTTGACAAAGAAGCTGCATGCCGCCACCAAGGCAACGAGAGCAGTAGCGAGTTTCATATAAAACTCAACGCATTCCAGAAGGGCCCTGTCCGATCCTAACTCGCTCGCCATTCAAAATACTGCGTGGTCTCGTTTCAGGTCGCACGAAAATACAGACTTGCGTTGAAGGCGCATGCCATAAAAACCCTAATACCTAGCATTCCTGACAAGTCACTAACTCGTCAACGTATTGTCATGAAAAACCCTTCCACCGGGATTCATCACGATCCACCATGTCATCGATTTGGGAACGGACGTTACAATCGACGTTGTCCCCTCTCCACTATACCATTTGTCATGTTTTTAATTAAAATTCGGTGACGAGACAAAGCCACGACTTCTGCTCGGTTACTTTTTATTTCGATGTGATCCAAATATCACATTTCGATGGTTACTTTTAATTTCATGTATATGTAAAAGATTCCGTTACGATGCGGAGTCAAATAACCCGCTCCGTTTATATGTTTTTTTTTGGATGATTTTTAGTTTTGGTTTTAATTTTATATGGTTGTCCCTTGGGTTTTGAATAATGAATCATTTAAAAATTTATTTAAAATTTTAATTTGGAATGTAAGTTAAAATTTAAAACATTTAATCTTTACATTATTTTAAAAAAAATCATATATATTAAATTTTATTTTTTAATATATTATATTATTGCCGCTCCCAACTTGACGTTTCCTGTAAATTTGGGCAAAGCTTCTAGCCGTACCAGATACTCGTTCCCACGTACCCAAAGTACCTTGTCACAGGAAACTACCGTGCATTTTAATATTTTGGAATTATTATGTTCAAGACAGTTCGATGGTCTCACTTACCGACCATCAAATTCAGGAAATCTGCAATCGACATAAGTTTAGCAATACATACATAATATACCAATCAAGTCCATTATCTTATTTTCTTCGCAATGCTTATAAAACAAACAATCCAAATTATTTGGATTTCTATTCCATTACACATTTGCTAACTTAGTTGCAGAATAAAGCCATGGCCTGTCCCATATGGAAGAAATTGAGAATTCTTACGAATTTGAAGAAAAGCCATATGAATATCATATTATCTAAGACGAGAAACCTTGCTAACTATATAGTTGCCTCCGTCACTTACAGCTTATTATTGCTCCCGATCATGTTCTGGGGCAAGGAAGGACAACACGTTGCTTGGCCAAAATGAGCTGCCCACAAACCATCGATAGAGGAATGAATGAAATACCGTTGAGTTTGTTTCCATTCTAATCCTTTCTGTTATGTAGGCAAGTCATTCTTGGCCAAGTAACACGCTACACCTTTAAGCAACATAATTCCCTCAGAGAAGAGAACGCAAGATGAGCATAAGCTGCTAAATGAAAGGCTCAAAGACGGAAGAAGATGCCAACCCACGAGGAAATGGAGCATATAAATAGAGGGAAGAAGGACCCCATTGCATTCATTTATCCGCGTGGAATTGTTGTTCCACTTCAGTTGAAAAAGAATACCCCCTATTGGCGGTGGATGCAATGCATGAGGTTGTTGTTGTTACAATATGGTCAATATCGGACGGCATGTACACCAAATATATCCCTCTTGTCCATACATATACATATGTGAAAGCTTTTCAAAAGTTGCAGATTCCCTCCCTCCAGTCCGCACTGGGAAAATCAAAAGTCTTCGATTAATCTTATCACCACTACAAACAAAGCATTAAGTGGGCATGAATTAAAGAAACCCCATCACAGCAATGTTCACATAAGAGTCAATGGAAAAAGTATCCGTCAATATTTCATCGAGCAAGAGTTCTCACGATTGTCACCTTATAGTTTTCATCAAGAAGATCCGTTGTAGTCCCCTAACCAGAAATAATCTGTTCCGGATAAATTCAATCTAGTTTTTTCTTGACAGCCTTACCCCGTTCAACCCTAATTAAAGCAGTGCCAAAACCACATCAATTTACGTCACACACAAAAACAAAACTTAATCAAAGTTACTTACCATACATACATATGCAACATAAATTTAGGTTACGCACAAAAACAAAATTTAATCAAAATTACTTACCATACATAGTGCATAACAATTAAACAATACACTATACAATGAGTGCTAAGTCAATTATTAAAAAATCATGAGAAATTAGTGATTTATTATTACCTCTCATAGAAATGGTCATAGATGAATAACATAATGCAGTTGAATCCCAAACAAATGATATCTAATATAATGCATTGCGAAAACCCCTCAATACTTAAATACAAAGAGTGAAGGGAACTCTACTAGAATGGTTCATGAGGCACAATACTTGCTAAGATTTTGCAAATGGGCTAGCAAACTAAGTGGGCTTGATTGTGGGGAAAACTCCACAATTGAGCGTGCTTGAGCTAGAGACGATATGGGATGGGTAACCTCCTAGGAACCCTGGTTACTAAGTGCAAGTCCTGTAAGTGATGATTGACGCTATGTGATTAACTGCACTAGTTTGAATCCCACTTCTTCACTCCTCAATACTTAAATATTTAGTTTACTTAGCATAGGCGTACATGGTGTACATAACAACGAGCCCGATTTCTTTAAATATTATAAACTCATGTAAGTGATGATTGACACTATGTGATTAACTTCACTAGTTTCAATCCCACTTCTTCACTCCTCAATACTTAAATATTTAATTTACTTAGCATAGGCATACATGACGTACATAACAACCGGCCTGATTTCTTTCAATATTATGAACTCTAATAAATGATTGTCATATTTAAAAAATAGTTGCGAGTAAATTAGTTATTTAGTTATTCAAATTAGTTGTTAAGAAATATTTATTAAAAAGGTTAATTTAAATAAATATTTCTTAAATAATACCAAAGAATTTACAAAAAAAATTATTTATAAATAAAGGGTTACTAGGAAATAATCGATTTTAATTAATTGGATTTATAATAATATTAAAAATATTCACAATTTTTATTACCTATATCATATAATAATTCATAAAGTTTAAGAATTGTCATATAAATTAATGGAAGGAATAAAGAAAAAGGGTTTAGAATGGGATCAAAATATTAAAAATTTAATAAAGAAGTTAAGAATTTCTATGGAAATATTATAATAATAAAGATATAGGTTTAATGATCGATACAAAATATTAATAATAACCAAAGAAATTGCTAGGGGTTATTATTAAAGTAAGGAAGTAAATAAAAAATAGATGGCACAAAATAGAAGGGAAATAAAACCAGGAAATAAACTCAAAGACCTAAAGCAATAAGAACCCAAGAAAGAGGGGGAGGAATCTCATAGAGAGAGGCAGAGTCCAAATTTTATTCAATTTCCAACCATCATCCCTATTGAGATTCCTAGCATGCCTCTCAATCTTGATAGCCTCTCTACACTTCTTATGGTGGAAGTGATCAACCTTAGCAATGACTTTGGAGTCCTCAATAGAGACATGGTGACAATTTTTTCCGCATGTTCAACCAAAGTTGATGTGCGGGAACGATTGTGCCTAATGTCTAGAACATGCTCATGGATTCTCTGTTTAATGGACCAACTCATTTCTCCAATATAGGAAATACCATAGGAACAAGGAACCAGGTAAAACCCTTTCACGTCCTTAGTGTCGACCGAGTCCTTAATAGACTTGAGATAATTTCTAATTGTACAGAGAGGTTTGAATGAAGATGAGACATTATTCCTTCTAAAGACATGGGAAGACTTGTGGTGTTGTTGTGGGTTCCCCTCTTTCCCCTATAGTTTCTAACTTATTTATGGAATATTTTGAAACTAAGGCCTTAGCCTCAACTCAATTTTGCCCTAAAAGTGGAAGAGGTTTATGGATTACTTGTGTCATATGGCCCCATGGTCGCGAGAAGTTAGATCTGTTTCTGTGCCACTTGAATTCTCAATCAGATTCCATCAAGTTCACGATGGAAGTAGAGGTGGATGGTTGCCTGCCCTTCCTTGACATCCTCCTCTCTAGATTGAATGATGGTTCCATTTCTCCCCAAGTTTTTTGCAAGAAAACTCGCACGGAAGAGTATCTTCATGCTTGTTCTCATCATTTTCCTGCCCTGAAATTTGGTGTTATTTGCACTCTTGCTACCCATGCTATGAGAATCTCTTATGACAACCACCTGTAGTTGGAGAAATACCATCTTCTTTATATCTTTGAAAAAAATGGGTATAGTAGAACTTAGAGCCTTAAGACCTTTCAAAAATCCTATAAAGGGTTAAGAGGCAAAACTGCTCGCATGGATCCTATTTCCAAGGTTCATCTCCCATTTATCTAAGGGACCACAGATACGATTTCTGATGTGCTTATAAGGAACAATATCTCCTCTTCATTCAAACCTCTCTGTACAATTAGAAATTATCTCGGGTCTATCAAGGACCCGATCGACCCTAATGACATGAAAGGGGTTTACCTAGTTCCTTGTTCTTGTGGTATTCCCTATATTGGATAAATAGGTTGATCCATTAAACAGAGAATCTAGGAGCATGCTGCAGACATTAGGCACAATCGTTCCCGCTCATTAGCACTGGCTGAACATGTGGAAAAATCATGTCACCATGTTTGTATTGAGGACTCCAAAGTGAATGCTAAGGTTGATCACTTCCAACATAGGAAGGTTGTAGAGGCTATTGAGATTGAGATGCCTGCTAGAAATCTCAACAGGGATGATGGTTGGAAATTGAGTAAGAACTATAATCCGACTCTCTTTATGTGATTCCTCCCCCTCTCGCTTGGGTTCTTATTGCTTTAGGTCTTTGAGTTTATTTCCTATTTTGATTTCCCTTCTATTTTGTTCCATCTATTTCTTATTTACATCTTTACTTTCATAATAACCCCTGGCGATTTCTTTTGTTATTATTAATATTCCTTATCCATTCTTAAACCTATATCTTTATTATTATAATTTTTTTATATAAATTCCTGACTTTTTTATTAAATTTTTAATATTTTGATCCTATTCTAAACCCTATGTCTTTATTTTTTCCAATAATTTATATGATGATTCTTAACTTTTATGAATTATTATATGATATAGATAATATAAATGGTTAATCCTTTTATTATTATTATAAATCCAATTAATCAAAATTGATTATTTCCTAACAATCTTTTATTTATAAATATTTGTTTTTTTTGTAAATTCTTGGGTATTATTTAAGAATTGAATTTGTTAAAATTAACCCTTTTAATAAATATTTCCTAACAACTGATTTGAATAATTAACTAACTAATTCACTAACGATTATTTTTTAACGCTTATCTCTGGACAATGATGCATCCATACTATTTATTCGTGAAGGTTGATTAGCTTTTTCACCTCGTCCCGAGGATTAACAATATTAGTTGGTTCGAAAACCAAATCCTAATGATGTAATTAATTCGAAAAACATTTATCTACATTATAAATCACAAAAGTCATAAATTTAACATTATAAACTTTTTTTCACTTTGAAAAAATATTATAAATTCCTTTTATATATTATATTTTAGTTCATACCCCTTCTTCCAAGAATTTCATTATTAATGGCCATTCTCATGTTAACCCTTACCATGCTTATTTTGATGTTTTCATATTTATTAAATTTTTAAAATATTTTAAATAAGTAATCAAAATATTTTTATAAACTATGATGACTTATGCAAGTCAACTTTAATTTAATTTATTTATAAATTATTTTTTAAATATTTTAAAATTTTTATTTTTATTTTAAAAATATATAAAAATAAATAAATTAAAAATAGTGGTGAAAACATATTTTCCCTCAACCTTCCAACCGTTTTTCATGCCTTCGATTGATAGTCCTCAATATTCCTCTAACACCAATTTTCATGCCATCAACATCACTATTCCTTTCGCACCAATATTTATGTTATGCCGATCACAGTCCCAACGCACAGCGAGGATACTAGTATTCAATGCAAAAAAAAAAAATGATATTCATATTTTGATTATCTCTTTCTTTCTCATGCTCTGGAAACAATTTAATTCAGCACACGCTGACTATAATAAGTCCTCAATGCCAATTTGAACTCGATAGAGTGTAGACTTAAAAGTATTTAAGAAATTCGAAGAATATGAGTAATATAAAAGTCAAAACAATCAAATATTTAATTTTATTTTTATTTTGTAATATGTTTATTTTGTAATTACATCAATACGTTTATATTTAAAAAAATTATGGTTATATATTTTTCTAAATGTATATATTTTTAATGCATATATTATTTTTTTAATTATTAATAATAATAAATATATGATTTTGATATTTCTGTGATTATTTTTAATATTAACAATATTATCCTAACGGCTAGTTGAGTCATTTCTACATCTATTTATACTTAATCACTGGATTTGATCTCTCACATAGTCCTGATGATGAACCACACTGGTTGGTTCGAAACGGGTCGACCTCGTTCTTTTGCATGTGATTACTACCGAAAGAATTTCTACAAATTTATATTATGGATCACAGAAGCTTAGATTCCAAAAAAAAAAAAATGTGAGATGTATTACAATATAAATGTTTTGATGTTTATCATTTTTTACTAGTGATTTAGTTTATATATCTATACTAATTAAATTGAAAAACAATAAAATAAAATCAAATAAATGCTCAATGCTCCAATGTGATTATAACTAATATTCATAGTTATTTCATAATTGTTAAATCCTTATTATTAACAATTAAAATTATAATTGTGAAGGTCTCACACACACATACACATCTATACTAACAACTTGGGCGGGTTGTCACTTAATGGAATTTTACTTTCTTAACAAAAGAAAATATATATAACATTAAATTAACTTTCTAATCATTTTAAAAAATGAAAGAGAAAAAAAAATGATTAATAATATATGTATCCAAATTCATTTAAACTAGTCCAACTAGCGAGTGCAAACCAATAACACTGTTACCGATGAAATAGGTAACCGCACTGTTACCTACTTTTGTTTGGTAGCATAAAAAACACCCGATTTTGAAAAGTGGTGATGCAGAATCACCTTCTTCTTTTTTTTGAACATATTTTTGACACTCTAATATTTTTATTTATGAACTATGAATATTTGTTTTAAAATGTTAGTGATTTTCATGCTAATTTTGAAACGTATGATGCAGCATCAACTTTTTTTTTAAGAGCGGTGATTTTCATGCTAATTTTGAAACGTATTGATGCAGCATCAACTTTTTTTTTAGAGTGGTGATTTTCATGTTGGTAATAAAACACAAAACTTAGATAAAAAAAATATATATAAAAACAATAAAAAAAACCAATAAAATGTAAAAAAAAAAAAAATTAACTCCTTAAAATATATATATATATATATATATATATTCGAAAATTATATCAAAAGAAATGACAAAATTTGAAAAAAAAAAAACTTAATTTAAAAAAAAAAAATTAAATAGAAAATTTAAAAATTATTTAAATTACAAAATTAAAATTTAGATAAAAAAATAAAATAAAAAAAAAGAAAAAATTAAATTTAAAAATTTAAATTAAAAAAATAATAATAATAAGAAAAAAATACAAATTTTAACATTAACCAAAAAAAAATTAAAAAGAAAAAAAAATTTAAAATTGAAAAAGAAAAAGAAAATAAAAGAATTAAAAAAAAAAAAAAAAAACTACCATTAAAAAACAAAAAAAATGAAAAAAACCATGTGCTAATAATTAAAAAACAAATATCCATAAATTCACTGTTTTTTTTTTTTTTTTAATAAATGAAATGATTTATAAATTTTAAAAATGAAAAATTAAATAAACTAAAAGATTAAAAAAAATAAATTTTTTTTTTTTTAAATTTTTAAAAAATAATTAATCTAAAATATTATATTAAAAAAAAAAAATTGAAAAAAAAAAAAAAATTAAAACAAATTAAATTTAAAATAAAAAATTTGAATTTAAAAAAAAAAAAAAAAAAAAAATTTTGAATTTAAAAAAAAAAAAAAAAAATCAAATTAAAAAAAAAAAAATATTAAAAAAAAAAAAAAATTAATCGTGGTGGCACCGCCAATCGGCCTCCCGCCCAGGTGGTGGCGGAGGCCGGCTGCTGGGCGGGCGGGGAGGCTTGCTCGTCTGCCGAATGGCCGGCATTCGCCGCCACCTGGGCGGGAGGCTGATTCCAGGAATCGTCGGGAGGGCAATTCCCAGAATCGGCCTCCCACCCAGCGGCTGGCCTCTGCCGCCACCTAGGCAGGAGGCTGATTGGCAGCGCCATCATGATCAATTTTTTTTTTAATTTTTTTTAATTTTTAATATATATATATATATATATATATATGATTTATTTTTTTATTTTTATTTTTTAAATTCAAAAAATTTAAATTTTTTTTTTTTTAATTTAATTTTTATATTTGAAATTTAATTTGTTTTAATTTTTTTGTTTCTTTTTTATTTTTTTTAAATTTTATTCATTTTTTTTTGTTTTTAATTTTAATTTTTTTCTAAATTTTGTTAATAATTTTTATTTAATTTTGTTTTTATTTATTTATTTATTTGAATTTAATAATTTTTTTTTAATTTTTTATTTTTTTATTATTATTTTTTTAATTACATAAATTTTTTATATATATTTTTATTTCAATTAAAATTGTGTATTTAAAATTAGATTTTTTTATTTTATTATTATTAATTCTTTTTTTTTTAATTTAATTGATTTTTAAAGTTTTTTAACTTTTTATTTTAACAATGTTTTTTTTTTTCTCTTTATATTTAAATTTTATTTTTTATTTCAAAATTTATTTGTTTATTCATTTATTTATTAAAATTTAATTTTTTTTCTTTAATTTAATTTGTTATTTTAATATTAACATTTTTTTTTAAATTTAATAAAATCTAATATATATATTTTTAATTTAAGTTCATATATATATTTTTAATTTTTTTATAATTTAAATTTAATTTTTTTTAAATCTATTTCTTTTTTTAATATATATTTTTTTAAATTTAATATTTTTATTGTATTTTATTTTTCATTTTTCATTTTTAATTAATTTTTCATTTTTTTACTTTTAATTTCAATAATTTTTATTTTTATTTTTATTTTTTTATTTTTTTATTTTTTTTTAATTTAATATATTTCTTTAAATTTAATTTTTTATTTTAAAATTTAATTTAATTTTTTTTTTAATTTAATAAACATTTTCTTTTTCTTTTTTAAATTTAATTTCTATATTTTATTTTTTATAATTTCTTTCTTTTTTTTAACTTCTTCTTCTTCTTCTTCTTTTTTAATTTATTATTTTTATTTTTTTATTTCTATATATTTTGAAATTTTAATCTTTAAATTTTTTTTTTTTCTTAAATTTTAGGTTTTTTTTAATGTTTTAAGTAAAATTTTTATTTTGTTTTTATTTTTTATTTTTTTATTCCTATATATTTTTAAATTTTAAGCTTTAAAATCTTTTTATTTTCTAAATTTATTTTTTTCTTAAATTTTAGGTTTTTTTTTAATGTTTGAATTTTAAAAATAAAAAAATGTTATTTCTATTTTTAAAAATGTCTAAAATATGACACAATTTTTTTTTTTTGTTATTCAAGCGTCAACTGGTTTTGTTTTGAGAGTGTTTTTTCAATTTTTTTTTCAAGAAACAATTTTTTTTTAGCATAATTTTATAAAATGTTGAAATTTGACCTTAAAAAAAAACCAACTGCGTTCTGGAATACATTTTTGTTTTGTTTTGGGGTGTTTTTTCATGTTTTTTGAGTCTTTTTGGGCTAGAGTTCTCGTTTTGAGGTCAGGTTACCTATTTCATCGGTAACAGTGTTCAATCCCTATATGGGGCAAGATGGGAAGTAATAAATGGGGATGTGGCGAGGTGACCATCACTCCATGCAATGAATAAAGATGATATGTTTCACTATCCTCTTCCCACTTAGCAATATGGGTCTATTTACAAATGGATTTAGTGTAATGAAGACCACTACTCTCACTAATTGCTCCCCCATGTAAGCCTGACGCCATATCTCTGCTCCTATCAAATCCTTGATGGTGTTCTGTTGGTTCCTATTTCATGCTATGATTGAGGTTTTATACTTCTACTCATTGTTCCTTTGTTGTAAGTATGTTTACTCTTCTTTGCATTCCTACATCAAATTCTTTACCATGGATGATTATTGTTTCCTCCAATCTCTTGTTCTATTGACCAGCTTCATCATCGATTTACAACAAGGTCATTTAATTCACCCACTCTTTTTCATATTCCTTTGTTCTTCCCCTAGCTTGGCCCTCATTGCTCTTGTATCCCATTATCTCAAACCTTGTCCCATCACTTGCTTCTTATCTGTTAGGCCTCTGAGCTTGAGAAACCATGAATTCCACCAGTTAGATGAGTTGAGGTGCAAGATGAGATGGAAATCAAACATTTTGAAATGTTTGTACCACATTTTGAGAGTGTTTTCATGATTGGACAAAGAGCGCTTGCAGAAGGTGCTTGAGTTGGTACACACTTGCCTAGGAATGAGGGACCCAAGCGTTGGTATGAGACTTTTCAAAGAACCCTAGATGGAACAAAACACACCTAAGATAGAACAAAATGTACCCATACTAACGCACCCAATGAGTTAAAATGAGTCAGCCAATATTTTAGGAGTGCCCATGCATGAAATAAATTGGGTCAACTTGACTAGAATTTGGGGTTTCTTGCATGATATGAGATTGAATGACTGTCGGCTAAGACCGTACAAGTTCCCATGCATGAGAAGGAACATGTAAGCTCCACCAGAAGTTGGGGTTTCCTAAAGGAGTTGAGACAGAATGTGTTGACCAATACCACACGATTTCCCATGCTCGAGATGGAACAAGTCATCTCAACCATCCGAATGACTATTCATGTGCATGATAGTAACATATATGTGTTGGATGGAACAAGCAAAAAGAAGGAATGGAGTGGAATAGAGGAGAAGTATATTTCTCATAGGAAGTAAGAAACATGTTTCAAGCATGATCAAACAATATGGGCAACAACATGAGGGCTTGCTCTATCAAAAGGTGAAGTTAAGAGTCATGCAAGCCAAAAGGAAGCCATGAAAGTTATTGGACAACTAAACCAAGTGGACAACTGGGTATGCCAAATTCAAGTGAGATGGGTCTTGAATGAAGAGGAGGGATGTCTTTCTTATATTCGTTTGGAAAACCACGATTCTATTTTCTTTTGTAATTTGAGAAGAGGTGGAGGGCCTTGGGAATATATAAGCTGCAACATTGTAAATGAAATATATTGGTATAAAATTAGAGGACCAAATGTCCCATTCTATATATGTGGTATATTGTATCTTAAAAGATTTTTTTGTTGTATGAATGTGATGATATATCGTAGCATGTTATTGATGTTATGCTTGTGGAATATATGTTGTAGATATATAATTGTAGTTGAGAATTATACTTGTGTTAATATTAAATGTTGGATTCTACACATAATATATATTACATAGGAATAAGAAGTATAAGTTCTAGATTCATAGTCTAAGAGTCAAGTACTAATAAGTTGGTCATAGCCATTGTGAGGAACCTTTCCGGTGTTGCACAGTCATAGGGCCTCAATGTGTCTTAACATGAGGAGCACTTTGGTGGCATGACACATGGTATAGGTGAAAAGGCCACCACCTTCCCTCAAAAGTGGCATAAGTGAAGGCTACCACCTCCCCCTGAAGGTGGCATCAGAGTGAATCCCACTAACTTTTCTTGAAAGAAGTATTTAAGCGAAGTCCACCACCTTCCTTAGAAGGTGGCATCAATGTAAATCTTGCCACCTTCCCCCAAATGTGGTATCAAAGAAAATCTCACCATCTTCCCTTAAAGGTGGTATTACAACTAAAGAATCATAGAAGTAAGGACAGTTTATTTCCCTTCACCACATTGTTCTTAACATTACTGGTGGTGTGTAGAACCATCCCATGTGGAAATATTGTGATTTGTTAGGATGAATTTGATTTGAAAATGGAAGGTACTTGAAAATGGTGCAAGGTATCCATTTTCATTTATGTAAATGAGTGCAAATACTTCAAATTTTAAATCTGAAAATGTGAGAACTTCATATTTCTAATACAGAGATAGACTGTAGGGGCATTTACCGGATATGTCACCTTTCAAAGAAAGGATGAATCCAGAGGCTACCTGGCCCTCTTACAGACTCTGCCTAAAGAAATAATAGAAGTAAACACTCAGACTTAATTAAAATGACCTTACTCAAACTTGACATTATGCAGAATTTTTGCTTGGAAGAGGTGTATGTCTTTTCTTCTGTTTATGTGTTTTAAGTTTATTTGTTTTTGCTGAAACTTATCATGTATATCAGCAACATAATTCAGCCATAGAATAAAAAAACACAACAGCAATATAATATAGGAGTTCACCCCAACTCTTGGGCTACATCTCCTTTGAGCTTCGTCAACATGACTAAACTCTTTGGGATTAAGGTAATCAAATTCTTTTACAAGCTCCAAACTTAACCAAAATGAATACAAGAATGATTCAAAGGGCTGAGAATACCATTTTAAATCCCTTTAATGGCTTTCCAATTCCTACAAACAGCTTTAGGCTTCCATGGACACACATCCTTCTGTCGGTGCACTAAGCTTCTTTGAGCTTCTAAATGGCACAAACTCCCTTAGATTTATGTTTCTCCTCCTGAAACCACTACTGCTGCATCCAATAATGATCAGACATCAAATTCCAACTGATAAATTTCTTACATTAAGCACAACATCCCCAAAAATGGCTCTCCTTCACGGTTTGCCCAGGGCTGCCCACGACTTCATATCAACTTCTCGAGCTGTAGAAGTACTCAAAATGATCTAAAACCACTTCCATTGGTTCCAGAATGACTGAAATAGTCAAGATAGAGTTTTTTTTCATCAAAAACGGCCTCTGGCTGCTCTGGTTTCGCCTACACACTCTGTTTGGAAAATGGCCTCTAGAACTTAAATGAAGCTTTTCGGCTTTCTAAAGTTCTTAACAGGCTCTGCAAACCATCTAAACAGATTCAAAAGGCATGAAATAGCTAATAGTGCCTATTCATTTACCTTAAACAGAGAAACACAGTCCAAAACACAGCGTTCTCCTTCTAGGCCCTGATGGCTCCTTCATCTTCTTCGATGCTTAAACCTCTGAAGATGACCTCTTTTAGACTTCAAACTTTCTCCAATGAGTCCAGAATGTCGAAGAGACCCAAAAAAAAAAAAAAAATTCACCCCAAAAGGATCTCCCTAGCCAAAGTTATGGCTAACTAAAGTTTTGCCCAATGTTAGGAAAAAATCCCACAAAAAGTGGGCCAACTTTAGTTAACTGCTGATAAACTTGGAGTTCCGCCTAAATTTCCGCGCTCCGCCAATTATTCCGCCAATTGGATGGTTAGCATTTAATGTTCTTCCAGTCATGTGGCCTCTCTGCAGCAATAAATGTAACTGTTTTAACAACCATTGGCTGTTTTAAACCTCCACTCCAACTTATTGAATCACGTGCTTTGGAACACGTATACCAAAGCCCACGTATTCCATTTGACATATGACATTTGGGTTTTAACCTTAATAAAAATAAAAAATTTCCAACACATAATATTAAAAAAATTCATTTCAAAATTGAAAGTTATTGGGCGATTTCAAAATGCAATAACTTTTGCATATGGTAACGGATTTTAGTGCCGTTCATGGCACCGGGATCGTATCACCAAGGCCTATCCCTTCACTTAGGTTCCAAGTCAATTTGAGCACTTTCATTTTTGAGCTTTTTCCCAAGCTCAGATTTGAGCTCTTGATCAGAATTGAAAAGGAACCATCATGGAAGATATAAATTTAGGATCACCTCAATGAGATTCAAGCTCTCTTAAGAATTTGGGAATGCTTGGAAGTAAATATGGTGGATATCAATGCTAAAGTTTTTTGTGGAAAGGTAAAGGGAGTATTAGTAGACTAGTCATATACACACAACTGTGTTGATGTTTCTTTGAGAGAGAAGTATGAGCCTAGCCATATGGATGCATGTCATTGAAGCTCACTTGGTGAATTCATATGAGACTAAGTCTGAGGTGGCATACGTTTCTTCGATGAGAGAAAGACATTATGAACATGTTGAGTCCGTGAAGAAGCGAGCAAAAAGGAGACCTGGTGAGAGGAAGAAGAAGAATTATACCAAGGTTAGACATGATTTCAAGTCTTCACAGGAAGAATAGTTGAACAAGGAGATGGTTTCCATTCCAAAATAATCTTTTTTTGAGATCCGCACTATAGAAGAGCATGCCATTGAGTAGATATCTCTTGAGTTGATTTCAAGGGAGGAGCTTGATTTTTTCAACATAAGTGCTTCAATGATGTAGGATGAGAGTAATAAATTCCCAGAGGTGAATAAGGATCTGTTTCTTAGCTTTGTAGACATCGTAGTGATGGGGAATAATTTGGTAGCTTTAGTTGATACTGGATCTATGCACAACTTCATTAGTGAGAGGAAAGTTAATTCCTTGTAGAAAAAGATGAAGAGGGAGGAAGAGTTAAGAATCTACAAAGTAGTGAACTCTGAGATGAGGGAAACATTTGGTATTCTCAGTGACATGCTGATGATAGTGGGCTCATGGGTTGTGCTGGAAATATAGAGTGGGGTGAATCAATATTCTTTATCAGTTAAAAACTTATTAATACTTCCATAGCATTAATTAATCTTCAACATCAATTCAAAGCATAAAAGAACAATAGACAATAGACACCAAAAGTTTTAGGTGGAAACCATTTCAAGAGAAAAACCACAATATGCATTTCTAATAATTTATGAGTACATTTCTTCAACTCCAATTGAAAAATAAAAGCCCCAAACTCCCTAGTACTCTAGAAAAGCATTCAATTTTCTAGCTCCAAATAGAAGGATGCTCCAATGCCTTGGTTTTATCAATAGCTTCTGAAAGGATGCTTCAACACCCTTATAAGATCCAACTTTCCCTAACACCACCCTAGCCCCCAAAAGTGTTTTCAGGCTCCAACTTGAAGTTGACTTCAATCACCTGGCTAGCACCACCCAACCGCCCTGAAATGATAGAGAATTTGTCAAACTATTTTTGGCTCCCATTCAAGGGAAAATGACCCACTCACAATATAATAATACACAGAAAAATCCCAAAAATGTAAACTTTTTAAAACCCTAACTTCAGAAAAAATGATGAACCCTTACTTCAATGGAAACCCTGCTAAAAGTGACAAATATCCTTACTAATGATATTGTTGTTGGAGATGACATCGTGAGGCTTGTTTAGGATGATTCCTTTCTTGCTTCAGGACTCTTTGAATTTCTTCAAGAACTGTTTACTAGACTGCTCCTAACCTCATACTTTTGATACAGTGAATGCCAAAAGTGACAAAACTGCTGACTGTAAAACCCTGTTGCAAGGGACCCTTATCACACTTCTTCAATAATTAAGGAATTAAATATTGTAGTTGATAAGCTGGCAATAAGATAATGAGGCTACCAACTGTTGGTATGATACGTTACTGTTGTTGAAACTTATTTTGAAAATTTGGGCTAATGACAATTTGATGTGACAACAAGAGTGTGATTTTCCATAAACTAACTTAAGTCGTGTTTGGGCCAAACCTTATCAACAAGAATAAACATTTCTTTTAGGATTTCTTATAAGGATAAACATACCTTAGAAGTGTGTAAACCACTAGTATTCAACAACTAACCTTTGTAGTATTAGGTCAAGACCCAACAACAGGTATATGGAGGCCAAATCTTCCTATTGTAACTACTTCAAGGTGTTGAACTATAATCCATAAGTATATATTTGAATTTCTCTTAAATAACTAGTTCAATTAGGCCATACAAGCTTTAGAATTCTGGACTGGAAATAATAAAAACCTCTTGCTCAACTTCTGAAGATTAGTATATATTATATTAATAATTAAGATACTTCAGGTCTGCATGTATATTTCATGCCTTAGAATTACACTTAGGTTGTAGGATGACTGGATATGGTAGCCACAATTATTAAAATGATGTAGCCGCATATTTTAGATGTTTGTCACCACATATATGTTATTTGCATGATACATAACCACAAACATTATCCTTTAATAATTAGAACTAGGCCACATGATGAATGGATCAAAGGGTCATAGTAATTTAAATGATGTGGTTGTATAGATCAGATGCTTGTCACCAGAGATTGGTTACATGACCAAAAATATTATGCTTTATTCTGTAAATATCTTAGGATCCACAACGAACTATACAAAGGTGAATTTAGAATTTGATGACCACTTTTAAAGGACTGAGGGTTATTATTTCAAAACCTTGAACTTTTCACCATAGACATGACCTTTATCTTCATAATTTTAATTAAAATTAAATAAACATATATATTCATTTTAATTATTATTATAGACAATTTTTTTTTTTTTACTTAAAAAAAAACAACACATGTTATTTCAAGGTTGAACATAGAATCACACATCTCTTTTATAGCTAGCTGTAAAATACACTTCTCTACATAATAACACTTTAATTAAAAAAAAATAGATGTCACATGTGATAAATTAAAAAATATAGGAATCTATACAAATAGTATGAGATGATTTGTAATGTCTTTATGAAAGAATAATAACATAAATTATTGGTTTACACAATCATTATCACTAATATAAAATTCACATGCCTTACCGTACATTTTGGTTTTTAATAATAGGAAAATTGGTAAAATGCACACTTGACAATTGAGTCGTGAAACCCACATTTTTATCTGCTTCCTCAAAATATTTTAAAGTAATGTTTTGACGTCAATATGAATCATGTGTATTAAACCCAATTGGAAATTGGGAAGCAACCCACTATTTCATTGCAGCAACCCATGATTTCATTGAATAAAAAAACTGTGCACCGATAGTACAGTGTGGTAATAGAAAACCTATAAACATTGCTTCAAAAAATGCAGAAACAAAGAAAATTAAAAAAAAATGATAGTAAGAAAAAAAATCTAAATGAGACCATCAAGGCAGGGTAATTTCCATCGATTAAGTGTGAGGAGTCTGAGACATCAATTGACTCATAAATTTATATCAATTGACTCATAATTGACATCAATTGACTCATCAATGAGACCATCAAGGCAGGGTAATTTCCATCGATTAAGTGTGAGGAGTACGAGACATCAATTGACTCAACAAATCTCATAACATTATGTGACCAATGAACAAAAGCGATCATGAGTGTTGCTATAACCATTTAAATATGTTTTCAATCAAGAGACAAAGTCGAATTTAATGAATGTTACAAGAATATTAAGACATATTCATGAACCCTACAAGGGTCCCAATTCAATGACTGGCAAAAGATTTGGATGGTAGTTGTTATCAAAATATTGTGTCACGTTAGAGAAGATGTATTTTGGCAATAATTGAAAACAATGTTAAAGAGAAAATTAGAACACACTCTTGTCCAACATGCATAAATTGTTTTTCGCACGGAAGAATTAAATATACTACATTGGAAATTTATATTAACTCAAGAGGTTAGTTAAGAAATAGATGATTCCTTGGGTTGATTTAAGAAATATTTAAGAAATAGTAATAAACAATAGTTAAGAAATAGATAATTCCTACTAGTTTTCCCCACAAACAGATTTCTCATACAAACGTGACTAGAAATTATGGAGGCCTGCAAGAAGAGTATAACAACATAAGCCACTCCTAAACTCCTCTTTGAAGGAGTGTGGGTGCACTTTGGGAACTGATAGTCCATTATTTCATATTGACACAACAGGTTCCTAAGTACATTTTGGTCAAGTACTGGTCGATACGAGATACCAAGCTCATGAATTCCATGACTTTCCACCCCCAAACTAATGGCCAAACATAGGTCATCAACAGGATAATCATGCACATTCTGGGCATGTACAACTCGAAGCATCCTCGTACATGGGATGAAAGAATTCCCTATGTCCAAAACATCTACAACCAAAACTCAACTAACCACAACCCCATTTAGGTGGGACTGGGATTCCAACCACTATGCTCCATTGATGTGGTCGTACAATTTGCAGCTACTCAAGAAGATTCATCTTATGTCCAATATGAATATGACAGGGAAAACAACTTCATTGAGTGCATTCAACACGTCCGCTAGCAATTCCATGACATATTTGACATAGCCAATGCTAAGTACAAACAACGACATGATCTGCATCTGGTGCCACACAAGTTCAAGGTGGGCGATAAATTTTGGCTACATTTGCAGAAGGAGCACCTCACTGAACCCCACCGTAAGCTTCACCTGCTTTGATATGGGCCAAACACCATCACCAAGGTTGTAGGAGACAATGCCTTTGATCTCAACATTCCACTATTACTTGGATTACACCCAGTGGTCAATGTTGACTGCCTTCGTCCGTACTTTCCATCATCATTGGACACATCTCACTTTTTAGAACAACCCACACCAACAGAGCTAAACCCTGACTACATGGAACATGCCACAACTGATCGGATCATGGACACATAGATTAAGAACACTCACCAGCAGAAGATCCAAATTTATCAAGTTCTCAAAGCTGGCCAACTCCTACACCAAGGCAAGTGGCTCACTAGGGATCAAGTTCAGTAGAAGTTTCCCCATCTCATGGAGGCACTCAACACAATGGGGACCATTTCTTCCTAAGGAGGGAGGAATAATCCAGGTGGATATTGGTGGCAACCTTCCTATTCCACTTGGACCCCCACCATTTTTTCTTTCAGTTTTTCAGTTTCCTTAATTTTAGCATAGTTTACTATTTTTGGCAGTTTTTTGGGTCCTAAACTTCCAAAGCCATTTTGAAGGAATAAAAGAAGTTTTAAGGAAAAAAAAGAGAGACTGTGAAAATCCCAAACTATTTTTCTTGTATGTTTTCAGCCTCCTCTTAGAGATATTCAAAATGAGGTATTATGATAGACAAATGAAGATCATATGCCAAAGTTACGACCTCGAGAAGTTGACATTCGAACTTACCCCAACGGGGCCCACAAGCTTTTGGCACTTCATCTCCTAGCATTAGGTTTTTGGATGTTTAGGGTTTCTCCTTATTTATTAATGATAAAAATTCAATCAATCCTCATTGTAACAAATTTCATAGGCATATATCCACCACATCTCTTCTCACATATAAGCTACCATTGCCTTTGTTAGTTTATTTCCATTCTGTACGTAAGAATAGTTCAGTTCTTCAATATTAATGAAATGAAGTTTTATTTCTATTACACTTATTTTTTATGTTTATATGTGTATTCTATCATGTTCTTGCATAAGTTCGGATCAGTGGTATCAAAGTGGGCTGCTCTTTCTCGGTTTTTCTTTGCATGTCCCCAATGAGGTCAGGGTATAAGGAGTTAGGGCTAGATCTGGTTGAACCTTTGCAATATCAGCCTTGCAAAACCCAACTACATCCCAAGGTGGAAGAAAATAAAGACGAGGGAGCAAGATATCCTTTCAAAATATTTCTCGAGGAGACCCTTGAGAAACAAAGGAACGCGATGATGGATAACTATACCCAAATCCTTCGACGACTACCCACATGCGACGCATCTTCATGTATTAGCCACTCTGGAGGCGCCACGCCTTTTAAGGTACAAGTTAACTTTGACATTCACATATTTGAAGGTCATATAGATGTGGATGTCATAGAGAAATGGTTAAATATGTTGGAAGGATGTTTTTCAGTTCACGACTTTTCCAACTGGAAAAATATTACTTTTGCACTCCTGAAGGCCACCCCCCATGTCAAGGACTAGTGGGAAAATATTGTGAAGAAAATACCCTCCATGGATATAGGCGATCTCTCTAGTGCTAGAGTGGGTCTAGTAATGCATGATACTAACTAATGAACCCTTTCCTAGCTTATATTAAAATCAAAAGAAGAATAAGAAAAACCTACCTCTTCTTGATGTTATCATCCATTCATTTGATGAAGACATTGATTCCACGATCCTTCAGGCTCGCTCCTCAATACTTGTTTCATTTTAATACCTATAAGATATCAAAAGACAACAACGAGAAACGTGAGAAGATACATAGAATACATCAAATACAAACTACCTAATAGATCAAGGAGCATCTGGCTACTTGTATAGATATATAGACAAATATGTAAAGTAAAACTCCAGTTGTATTATTAATTATAGAAAGAGGAATAATACAAACTTGAACTTGATGTTGGAGGCCTCCTTTTGGTGATTTTCAAATACAAACTGGGGCTCCTTAAGCAATCCTTCTCCCAAGTGGAAAATTGAGCATAATCACAGTATAGCGATGGAAAGGATTAGTGATCAGGTAAGACCAAATAGTAGTGGAAGGATGGGATTCAATTTGTAGGTAGAGGGAGTTAGGGATCCATAAAAGGAGGAGGAAGGCCCACATCTCAAGGAAAAATTCCATAAGGATAATATCAAGAGCTCAAAATGAGAGAGCTCGAGCATATATGCATCGAACCATATCTAGCTCATTGTTTTGGAAGCTTCTAGTGCATGAAGTTTCTTCTCCATTTGAGGAAACACTATCAAAAGAGGTTCAATGTGTTTTTTCCTATCAAAAATGCATTTTCGGCACTAGGTAAAAATGTTGCAACATTCCATCAGCATGGGCATGCAACTATCAAAGAGAGTTGACCCAGAAATTTAGGTTTTGAGATGATCTTTTTAGAAAATCTTCGGGGAAACTTTCTGTTGGTCTTCAAGGGATATCTTGATGTATTTTCCATGGTGGATATATACAAATTTGTCATCTTAGGGCGCTTCAGAATCAGGGAGAGGAAGTGAACTTGGTGACAAATTACTATGTAATGGATGCCCCCTAAAGCATGAAGGTAGAACAGGGAGTGATGGGTGAAATTCTTTACGAACCAAGGCATGGACTTGGAATACCGCAAGGAGACCTACCAAATCAACCAAAATACAATATGTGACACCTCGTATATAAAAATGCCTAATAACATATCTATGAATAGGCATAAAATAACACATGAACCCATGGCATGGTCACAACCATCCGTCTGAAAGAGATCAAGGAATTGGATCCATGGTATGGTCGCAACCATCTGTATAGAAAGGATCATGTGTACAATCATTAATACTCAATAAATCCATGTGACATGGATAATAAAAAATGTGATCTAGGGTCTTCATCTCTATCTCGATCTACCAACTATATGAATCTAACCATGTAAATAGATTTATTGGTGTCGAACATGGTATAAACCACTTGATTACCGGTCAATAATGTAAACCATTAAGAGGAATGAGAGAAACCACCAATGATGATGATGGACCTCAAGGTATGACAATAAAATATACAAGTGTGAATGAATGAGTTGAAGTCAAACACCTATAGAATCATACGATTGAAGGACATTGATGAGAACCTGTTGTCGAACGTAAAGAACTTGCCATTGCGGCATGCAAGCTCTGAAGTACTGAAAGGGAGTTTCTAAACCATATTCTTGGACAATGAGCTGAAGTCCACATGAAGTGATCTATTGAATGAGGGCCATAATTATTCCCACATCATTGACAATAAACAAAGGATTTTTCAAGATTATAGGAGTGATTCAAGACTATTTCAGAGAGGGTCAAATAAGCAGATGATGTTTGGCTGTTACAACAAGGACTTCTCTTGAAGATATCGGCGACACGGCTCCGGAGTGTGGTAGAATTTGACTCAAAAATGGGATCAAAGGTCATGGTGACAACATATAATGATCAACTTAAAGGAAAATCGATTTCCCAAACCCAATATGGCAAGTGACGAATGAAGGATATCCCCAACTCGACAAAAAATGAAAATGTGTGTCATGTTCAAGAGCAACATGCTGCCTCAAAACACATGGGAAGTTTCATTGTCAATTTTCCCCCATTATTGGTAATGAGTACCTCTTTATTTTTGATAGAAAGTGTGAAGAGGATAGCATATTCTTAGTGTATAAGTTCACTCTTCGAATGAATCCATCCTAGTAAGTTTAATGAGCCCTAGGAAGGAGTAACTTGATATTGTCATGGTGAAAAATATTTTTCCGTTTAAGTTTTACAAGTCTGATGAAATAGTAACTCAGTGTCAGCTTTTTCATGTTTAGAGAGTTTGAAAAAGAGAAAAGAAAACTCCATCAGGTCCCTTTTCATAAATTGTCCCTCTAATCCAAAAAGGTAGAAAATAATATCCGAGAGAACCTCTTGACCATGTCCTATCAAGGTATTCCTTTTTTGTAAATATTCAATCTCAGCTCGAAAAGGGGGTAAACATATACTAAGATGATGCCAATTAATTTAATTTAACGAGATCGAAAGGACAAGTGCTCGGTAATATTTTCATATTTTGGGAGTCTGAAAAGATCTGAAAGGGAACTCCTCCTGGAGGAATGAGTGGCATAAAGGGTAGAAACTAGTTCCTCAGGAAAGGTTAAAACCAGGTGAAAGTGTATGATCTACCAGGCAGATGGTGACGATGGAATGAAAAAACGAATGCTCATTTGGCAAGAAACATGCTGATAAAATGGAAATCACGAGAGGTAAAATGAAAATGGTTTCATTTTTACAGAATATTGAAACATGGGAAACTATGCTCGAAATTGGTTTCATTTTTACACAAGCTTGGAACATGTGGAAAAACTATGCTTGAAACTGGTTTCATTTTTACAGAAGCTTGAAACTACGACCAACTATGCTTGGAATAAGTTTTCATGCCCCCAGCATAATGACTCAATTCGAGGTACAAGCCCCTCAAGCTTCAATTCATTCACCTAAGTAGACCACTGGTTACTAATGAAACAATTACAATGCACTCTTCTCACAAGAGTCTTCTCCACTCTCACAACTGTCTCACACTGACCAAAAAAAAATCAACCAACACTTAGCCAATTTCCTGCCTCTAATCAGCTTGCCTTTCTTACACAATTCATGTGGAATGCAATCTCCATTCTTTAGGAATTTTAGCCTTCCAAAACTGCGCAATTCTCATGGGAAATCCAATGGATTTCTTGCTACATGCGGGCAGCCTACTAATACTACAATTGATATTTAACATCCATTTAACCTTTGTCTCAACTGGGTCTCCACTAGAAATGGCATGCATTCAACTATTAATAGTAAATAATCAGTTGCATGGGAGATCAATGCATGATAATTAAATATGATTTAATTCACTTGATCTCTCACTAGTGCAAAAAACAGTTACAATTAGTTCAACTGACCTTAACTCAATTAATTGATTTAATTGATTTCTCATGCATTAAACTAATGCACTATCTGCAACTCAAACTCCATAGCTAATAGAATCACTTTGCATGCCTCACCAACCACTCTCAACTTGATATTCATGAGCTAACTGATTTTATCACACTCAGTTAACTATTACAAGTGATTATGAGATAAGATTACATTTTATTGTCCAATTTAATTAAGAGAAAATTAAATTAGACACACATTTCTTGTTGAATTTTCAACAATGCATCTCAACAAGAAGGGGATTATCTTCCACCCCGATCCTGCCTCTATGGTATTCAAATTTTCTCCTAGTGAGCACCTTCGTCAAAATATCTCCATCCTGATATTCTATGGGAATGTACTAAAGTAACATAGTGTGCCTCTGAACACAATCTTTGAGATGGTGGTATCGGATGTCTATTTTCTTGGACCTATCATGGAATACCGGATTAACCGAGAGTTTAATGCAACTTTGGTTATCACAATGTATCACTATCGAATCCATCTGAGAACCAAACAAACCAACCAGGATCTTTATCATATATATGGCCTCACATGCAGCCTGAATTGTTTCCATGTACTTTGGCTCGACTGAACTGAGTGCCACAGATCACTACTTCCTGCTGTATCAAGAAATAGTTGTTGATCCTATGCTAAAGATCCCTCCTGATGTGCTCTTTCTGTCTGATGGACTACCTGCCCAATTTGCATTGGTGAAGCCTTGAAGATTCACTCCCTCTATCTATCTGTACCATAATACATACTCTGTAGTGGCTCTGAGATATCTCAGGACATGCTTCCCTGCCTTCCAAAAGAGCTTGGTCGGCTTAACCATAGCTTGACTTAGCTGGTTATCTGTGTAGAGAATCTCCGGTATGGTGTTCACCAAGTACATCAATGAACCCACTAGCTTCCTGTAGACAGTAGTGTCCACTACCTCTCCTGAAGTATCATCCTCCTTCATCCAAGTTCCTGGAAGAGGAGTCTCCATGGGTTTACAACTCTCCATGTGAAACTTACTCAAAATCTCTTTTGCATACTTTCCTTGAGAAACAAATAGCTAACCATCCCACTGCCATATTTCCAAACCAAGGAAATAGTGAAGGAGTACCATGTCCTTCATTTCGAACTCCCTTTCAAGATCCTCCTTGCAAGAAGTTATCAACTGCTCATTAGCTGTCAAAATTAGATCATCAACATAAAGTACAATAATCAAGAGCTTACCATTAACCACAATCTGGTACATGTTCGCATTCGCTTCACTTTTGGTGAAGCCCAACCTGGTGAAATAGCTGTCAATTCTAGTGTACCAAGAACGAGGTACTTTCTTCAGCCCATACAGTGCTCTCTTGAGTCGGCACACATGTGACTCACTGTGAAATATTTCAAAACCTTCTAGCTGCTCTATGTACAATTCTTCCTCAATAACTCCATTGAGAAACACCGTTTTGACATCCATCTGATGTATCTTCCACCCCATCTGCGGTGAGAGTGCAAGGATAGATCTAATTGATGAGTATCTCACAACCGGTGTGAAAGTCTCCTCATAGTAAATCCCTTCAACTTGTGAGAATACCTAGGCTACAAATTTAGCCTTGTACTTCTCCACACTCCCATCTGCCACCTGCTTCACCTTATATATCCATCTAGATCCAACCACTAATTTTCCGACTGGTCTTGCGACAACTTCCCATGCACTTTTCTTGGCGATGGAGTCATTCTCCTAAACCATAGGGTCAACCCAAATTGGTTTCTTCACTACTACCTCAAACTGGAGGATGGTTTTGTCACAATATACTTGCTCATAAGAGCCATGTATCCAGTAAACCTATCTGGAGACTGTCTCTGTCTATGCAGTGAAGTAGGTGCTCCTACATGCTCTACCACATCAAGTCTCAATCTATCAGCTTCTGTGGCACGCCTTCTACCAAGCATGGTGGATGGATTTGCATGAGTGTTTTCTGCCACTCCATGATCCTCTGCATGTGGCTTCTCCACATATTGAGTTTCATTCTTTGGAACCAAGAGTTCCTCATCTGCATGCAAATCCAACTCCCTCTCAAGGGACAATCATATGGCTTTCTCCTCATCAAATTTTATATCTCATCTCACAACAATAATCCTGTTGTTTTGAAAATACACCCAATAGTTGTGGGGAGTATCAGTGTACCCCAAAAATATCCCAATCTTAGTTTTTGGTTCGAGCTTCTTCCTGGAATCTTTGGTCACATGGAAATAGATAAACAAGCCAAAAAATTTAAAATATGAAACATCAAGTTTCTTACTAGAAAAATCCTCTTCTGGTGTACTCATGCCAAGTATCTGATGAGGACTACGGTTTTGCACAAATACCATTATGTTTCATGCTTCTTCTCACAGATGCAACAATAGGCCTTGATCATGCAACATCGCTCATGCTGCACCCATAATTGTTCTGTTCTTTCTTTATGCGACCCCATTCGGTTGTGGGTTATGAGGCACAACCAACTCTCACCAATTTCATTATTTGCTACAAAATTTCTTGAATTAATTGGAGATGTAATCACCACCATTGTTGCTCCTAAGATCTTTTGAATGCTTCCCCATATTTTTCGCAACTAGTTCTTTGAACTCATGAAATTTTGAGAACATCTGATATTTCTTTAGCATGAAGTAGATCCAACACTTTCTAGAAAAATCATCAAAAAATATCACATAGTACCTGTGCTTTTCTGTCGAAGCTATAGAGAATGGTCCACACACGTCTGAGTGAACTCTCTCAAGGATTTCTGAAGCTCAGTTCTCCTTCTTGTGAAAAGTGGCCTTTGCATACTTCCCCATGGTAAATCCCTTGCATGTGTCTAAGTACGCAAGAGTACCATTGGGAAGACTCATAGAAATCTATTGCACGACATTCAAGGCTCCGTGGTGTAGATAGCCCAATCTCTTGTGCCATAACTCACCCTCATCATGACTCACCACTTTTTCTGCCTTACCCATCAATGCTACGCAGCAATATACATCAAATTTATAGAGATTCTTCACATGAATCCCAATATTCTTGGCTTGTCCTGTGGCTTTGTGTCGAAGGAAAGAATTTCCTTCACTGAAAACCACATCATAGCCTCTATCCTCCAACATTGTGACTAAAACCAAATTCTATTTCAAGTCGGGTACATGCATTAAATCTTTTAATAAGAAGGGTTTACCTGACTGTCTTTGGAAGGTAACTGTACCAATCCCGGTAGCACTGTATTGCCCATCATCACCTATTTCTATATGCATCTAGAGGTCCTTCTCCTCTAAGCTACTAAAACGTTTTTTATCTCCAATCATGTGGAAAGATGTGCCACTAACCAAGTACCACACTGATCACATTTCACTTGACACCATGCATGCAATGAGCGAGAATTCCAACTCAAATTGTGAGGCCAAAGCCTCACTAGCGACAGATCTTGACGCCTTCTTGTTCTTCTTATTTTGTGGACAATTAGTGGTATAATGTCCATGCTCATGACAGTGAAAACACTTCACTCTGGAAATGTCATGCTTCTTTCCTTCTTTACTGGAATTGGATTTGGAATAGGATTTGTTTCCTTCCCCTTATTCGCCTTACCAGCCAAGGTGTAATTTTATTCATCATCTGTCTTAGATGAATATCCATCCCTGGTATTCCGCCTAAATTATTCTTGCATCAAATATGACCAAAGTCATTCCCAATTTGGCAGCTTGTCCCTCCTATTGATAGAGCACTGATAACTATGCCAACTCTTGGGAAGTCCTAGAAGAGCTAGGCTCACCAAGTCATCATCTGTGATAGTAATTCCGACGCTCCCAAGCTCATCTCAACATTGTACAAACTTGGTTAAATATTTCAGAATAGTGTCACTTTTCTCCTTTTTTATTTTTCTTAATCTTGTCCTTCAGTGCCAATTTTCTATGATCACTGCTACTCTAAAACAGATCTATCAAAGCCTTCCACATTGTATATGGTGTCGCTTTTCCATGGAGACTTGAGACAATGTGGTCTCGTACTCCCTCCAATAAGATCCTCCTCACCTTTGCAACCTTCTTTTTCCAAGCATCAAGATTTGCGGCATCTGCTACAACAGGTTTGGGAATGTCATTATTAATGAATTATTTCAACCCATTTTCCTCTAGTACTACATCCATCCTGTCTTTCCACGCAATATAGTTAGAGATACCCTCGAGTGCATACTCCAATCTCAAGCCATTGAAAGTCATTTAAATCCTGATCCTCCTGTCACACTAAGAATACTTTTGCAAATTCGAATTCTATAAAAGTCACAAACTCAATTTCTTCCCCACTATAGTGATTTCCTATGCTCTCATACCATGTAGAAATTATACAAATATATGTATATCAATGGATTCAATACAATCAAGCAATGTACTAAAGCTATATATTGAATCCTTATACAACTCAATTGCGGAAAATAAACATGGTCGCCAATCTCATTAAGTAAAAAATAAGCAAATCAAACCACAACACAAATATTTTCCCGGGGAAAGTTTGTTGCTCAAATCCCCTCTATCTTCTATTATATATTCAACATGGAATCATGAAACAATTACAATGCACTCTTCTCACAAGAGTCTCCTGCATTCTCACAACTGTCTCACACTTACCCGGATAAAATTGACCGACACTTAGCCAATTTCCTGCCTCTAATCATCCTGCCTTGCTTGTGCAATTCATGTGGAATGAAATCCCTTTTCTTTAGGAATTTTAGCCTTCCAAAACTGTGCAATGCTCATGGGAAATCCAATGGATGTCTTGTTACATGTAGGCAGCCTACTAATGATGCAACTGATAGTTAACATCCCTTTAAACTTTGTCTCAATTGGGTCTCCACTGGAACTGGCATGTATGCATCTATTAACAGTAAATCATCAGTTGCATGGCATATCACTGCACTGAAATTAAATCTGATTTAATTCACTTGATCTCTCACTAGTGCGACAAATAGTTACAACTAGTTCAAATAACTTTAACTCAATTAATTGAGTTAACTTATTTCTCATGCATTAAACTAATTCACTAACTGCAACTCAAACTCCATAACTAATAGAATCACTCCGCATGCCTCACCAACTACCCTCAACTAGAAATTCATGAGCTAACTTAGTTTATCACACTCAGTTAACTATTACAAGTGATTATGAGATAAGATTACATTTTATTGTCCAATTTAATTAAGGAAAAATTAAATTAGACACATATTTCTTATTGAATTTTCAACAATTAGTAGATGCGAACATGCAACAAGTTTCCACATAATTAACCTCTGGCAGGGAAGATACCACTTTCAAGTAAGGGCCATTAAGGGATGATATTTGATTGGGAGCCAAATTAGGAACAATGAACGAAATTTGACCAATGATCACAATTAATCCTTCATGTGGGAAACACATCAGGTGAAAGCGAGAAGAGATAAGAGCTCCCATGACATAAGTATAGTCACACCCAAGGAGTCAGTTAAAATCCAAGGGGTCTTGGACAAACATCGGTTATATATAGATAGTATTTCCTCCCAAAATAATTGTAGACTTAGGAAGGATCCCTAATGGTTGACTAGTTCCTCTATTAAACACCAACATATTATGGGTAACAGGCACAAGCTGTGGATAACCTAAAAATTTTCAAGTAGTTGAGGTCATAATACTAACAAATGCGCCTTCATTTATAATTGTGTTAGGAAAAACCACATTATAGGCCTGTATTGCGATCTCAAAGGGTACATAGGAAGGAAGATGGTATCCTTTCAGTTGACTCCAATCAAAGGAAGTGACCAAACTACTAGGAGGGGGTGCCGTGGGAACGAGATAATTTCCCGCTTGTGTTACGGGATCGGGAGGATTACCCACCTATACTACGAGAACGAGAAGATTTCCATCAAATTCATGGGAATCTGAAGAAACAAAGAGAACCTAAGTGGTATGAGGTTCACTCTCTATGGGGAAATCATGATCCACTAAAGTGGAATGAAGTAAACCATTTTCTCAACCAATGTTTGGTCGGGAAAGGAATCGTGAGATTCACTTTTAGTGAGAGTGGGATTGACCAAAGATGACTTTTGATCAATCACTTGATCAACTAGCAGAGGATCAGGGAAAATCTTATGATAACCAACTAGAAGTCGCGGCTGAGAAGTCGTAAGGTTATCCAAGACTTTTGAGGCTTCGTCCATGTAAGGAAAAAGTTTAATGGGATGATTCTCTTCACATAACTTACATGTAAATTTGACTTTCCCCTTTTTTCCATCGAAATTATTATGAATAGTTAATGTTTCATCAACAACATGATCTCCATAGGCTGATGAAAACGGCTGATGTGAGCCGGTGGAGCATACTTCTAATATCTTGGGAATACCAGGAATATCTCTAAGAAGGTGGTCACCCTTACATAAATTGCAAGGTAATTTTACTTTTCGAGATTGAATGGAAGATTTTTTGACATCAGTTGCATTGGTAGAAATGGTTTCTTGCTTGCCCCCTTTCTTATTTGACTTCTTCTTCTCTATCCTCTTCTTCTTCTTCCTAGCTTCCTGGTTATTAGAATCCAGACTTTCATCAGGCAAAGAGGAAGAATTGGGTGAAGAAACAAGTGAAGAAGGTGAGGGGTCAACTTTAGGGTCAACATGATATTGACACTGTTTAGGTGGAGGCGAAATTTGTTGAGAAGTAGCTTGGACATTTGGAACCATGGGGGTTGAAAATAACCAAACTATAAAACCAATGGTTAATCCTGGGAGGGATAACGTCTCCATATAGGGAGCATCAAAATTTCCAAAAGAAGAAAAAGGACCAGGATTCCCATGTGATGGGTTTCCCTTATTGGTAAACTCAGGAACTATTGCCATTAGTCTCAACCTAAGATATGATAAGGAGTTGTGCATGGGTAAAAGTTTATCATGGACAGTAAATTTTATAATTAAAAATAATAAATCAAAAGAGGTAATCTAGGAAAAAGGGTTTACCAGGTATCTTTGAACTGCAATATACACCTTGGCGAACCAAGACTTGACGTATGACATCCAATCTCCCAGAATGTTGTGTTCGGTGTATCGCGTCTACAAGGTGGCTGACTCGGTTACCTATGGCGGGTTTGCAACCTAGTGGGGTCTCCCAAATATAATTGACGGTATGTGGGAGCTCAGTTTGTAGTAGTGATGTGTAATGTGTAACCGTTCGATGAGAGCATCCCCATATACTTACCATACATGGAGCATAGTCCTATATACTTCCGTACGGGGGACTGGATATCACCCCCAAGATGAAACACAAACTATTAGTGGCAAATTATATGCTTAATGACACCAGAACACATCTCTAGCCTAGACCTCTAGATGTTTTCACTAATTCCCAATGCTCCTTAAGGTTAATTGAATATATTTTAAAGTTGATCTTTGATTATTTTTAAATTTTGGGCTTAAAAAATTTCACTTGAATCCCTATAATGCAGCTAAATGCAAAAAATAATTCATTTCATTTCTATGAACTCTAAAATAATGAGGGATAATGTGAAAAAAATAATGCAACAAGAAATGATGCCCTCCAACTAGATCAAAATTACTGAAATGAGACTCTAAAACAAATTCACTTTCACTATCCCAAATGCCATCTTACTGAAAACAAAATCACTTATTTCTTCACTAAGATGCACCAAACATATATTTTTTTTTTATTCTTTTAATTTGGATGCTCAAATGTAGACTAATGTAATTAATGAACCAATCAAAGAAAAACTAACCAAACAGACAAAAAATTGAAATGAAAATTTCCTTTCACTTTCGCTTTTTTGAATGGAAAACAAATCTTTCTAAAAGTACTTGAATGAAAATAACTTTCACTTTTTCTTTTCAAAACGAGAGGAACAAACCATTTCAAAATCTCTAAATGAAAATTAATTTCACTTTTCTCTTTCGAAATGGGAAATCAAAACAAACATACATTTTCAAGCTCACAAATCAAACAATCGTGATCTATGTTTGACATTAAATCAAAGGTGATTTCGAAGTGCAATAGTGATTTAGTTCAAATGAAAACAACTTTGCAAATACAAGCCAAAATCAATATGAAATAGTGTTTCGAATGACTGCAGCAGAGAACTCAGACGGAGCCAACCAATTTGTTGATGACTCACACAAGTGAAAAGCAAAGGAAAACTAACCAAGAAACCCTAGAGGGTGATCAAAATTCACTCAAACAAAAAAAAAGGTTAAAGAGAAAAATTAATCACTTAAGCAAGACAATCAAGCTAAAAACAATGGTACCAGATCATACCAGACTAGAAAGACACCTCAGAGGCCAAGACACACTGGAAACTTAAGGGAAACCCTAATGTTTTCTAATCTCTGGGATCAACTTTCCTATAAAAGGAAAACCCATGCTGAAAGGTAGATCAACACAACTGTTTTATATAAAACAATTCTATTGGTGCTTCTATAAGGACACAAAATGCATTGGACGAGAAATAAAAATAATTTCAACAATCAAAACAGACTTGACACCCTAAATAAAAAATAAAGCACTATGCATCCCTATAGAGACCTAAACAAACTCTGATATTAATGATCGGTCAAGCTGATAAAAAAAACTGAATCAGAAAAGGAGTGGCAAAGAGGATATAGCTCCCCAGCAGAGTCACCAATTGTTTTGTGAAGACAGTCCCTTTCACGGAAAGAGGCGATCGCTCTAGCCCTGGAGTGGGTCTAGTAACGCATGAGACTAATTAATGAACCCTTTCCTAGCTTGTATTCAAAGAAGAAGAGGAATAAGAAGAAGAAGAAGAATAAGAAGAAGAACCTACCTCTTCCTAATGCTATCGTCCATTCTTTTGATGAACACATTGATTCCATGATCCTTCAGTCTTGTCCTTGCTGATTGTGGGATTCAAATATCCATAAGAGATAAAGAGACAAAAACTAGAAACGTGACAAGATACCTAGCATACATCGAATACAAACTACCTAACATATCGACAAGTATTAGGCTAGCTGCATAGATATCTAGACAAATATTAAAAGTGAAACACCAGTTGTATTATTAATTATAGAAAGTGGAAGCATACAACCACGACCTTGATGTTGGAGGCCTCTTGTTGGTGATGTCCAAGTCCAAACTGAGGCTCTTGAAGAAATCCTTCTCCCAAGTGGAAAAATGAGCATAATCATAGTATAGGGATGCAAAGGATTAATGATGAGGTAAGACAAAATAGTAGTGGAAGGATGGGATTCACTTTATAGGTATGGAGAGGGATTTAGGGATCCATAAAAGAAGGAGTAAGACCCACTTTTCAAGGGAAAATTCCCCAAGGATAAGATCAAGAGCTTCAATTGAGAGAGCTCAAGCATATCTGCATCGAACCATATCCATCTCGACATTCTATAAGCTTCTAGTGTATGAATCTTCTTCTCCATTTGAGGAATTACTGCCAGAAGAGGTTCAACGTGTTTTTTCTTATCAAAAGCACACTAGCATAGCTAGGTAAAATTTTTGCAACATGTCATCAGCATGGGCAGGAAACTATCATAAATTTAAGTTTTGAGCTGAGATTCTTCATAAAATCTTCGAGGAAGAATTATGTTGGTCTTGAAGGGATATCTTGATGTATTTTCCATTGCGTATATACTGCACAGTTTTCATATTAGGGCACTTCAGGATCAGGGACAAGAAGTGAACAGGGTGGAAAATTATTATGTAACAAAAACCTACTGTGAGCAAAAGGATGAGGGGGAACCCTCACTATTCTCATCCGTACCCATTTTGAATTTTTTCTGAGATGCCATCAAGGAAAAATATTACCCTGTCAGTAGCTATGAATACAAATACATAAATTGGACCATTCTATGGCAGGGAAGGGACCAAGATGTGTTGTATTTCACAAATGGTTTTGAAGCCCTTTTCACTAAGCTCGACATCAAGGATTATGAGTGGCATTTTGTACTCAAGTACCGCGGTTGTTTTCATAAGTCCATCTGGGATGAAATGGAGTTCCTAGACATATCCTCGCTTGGTGTTGCCTATAGATATTTTTTCAAGATCAAGCACAATTTTAAACATAAGAATCAATACTTTGGATTTGCGAATCCAAAGCAAGGGAAAGGCGCCCCCAAACTACTAAATAAAGGGAAAATCCAAGCAAGGTGACCCATGATAACCCATCAAAACGATAAGCAAATAACAACACCAAGAAGACAAAGAAGGAAATAATAAAGTGATGTGAGTTCCATAAGAGCTCCAATCACAACATGAGTGAGTGTCGAGGCAAGTTGTCACTGGTGATTGAGCTGAAGGTTTTCGAATTAGATGCATGCTCCGACTCTAAGTCAGAACCCAATAAGGGGAATAATAAAGGGAAGCAAATTATTGATGCGAAGCCCAGTGCCAATGTTGCCACCACCAAGATAAAAAATGATGAACCCGAAGATCCAGAGGAGGGGGATCACCTCTTCCACTCATAGATGTGGGTGAAGTTTTCTCTGATGTAGTTTATTGTCAACAACAGGAGCCAAAATAACCTCATTTTAGAAAAGGTTTTGGAACAACTAGCCCTACCAACCACAACACACCTGTAGTTGTACACCATTATGTGGGTTCACCAAGGACGAGATCTCTGCGTCAGCCAGCAATGTCGCCTTTCCTACAACATCAAGCCATTCACGAATGAGGTATTTTGTAATGTTTCTCCTACCGAAATTTGTGATGTATTATTAGGCCAACCATAATTTTGGAAGTGACATAATGTGTATGAATCTATGCCTCACATTGTTATTATTACTTTGGGCAATAAGTTGTTTAGGATACGAGAGGTAGCGCTACCTACCGCCATCTCTCTGATCATTGCGAACAAATGAAATAGGATAATCTCCCAAACCGAGAAATTTGTTTTCCTTATGATTCGCCCTAAGGCCTAGAAAATATTGTGGCCATGGCCTCCAGAGAGGGTTCTTCCTCATGACAACACCAGATGGACAAGGTAGTGGAGGAGTACAATGATATTTTCACCTCTCTTGTAGGGGTACATCTACATTATTAGGTTAATCACTCCATCGATCTGACCCTAGGCATGTCTTTACCCAATGGGATGATCTATTGGCATTTTGTTCTAAAGAACAATGAGATCAAGAGGCATATTCAGGAGATGTTGCGGAAAAGGCACATTAGGCCAAGTTCATTGCCCTATGGGAGCCTATTTGTGTTGGTACAAAATAGGGATGGGACCTGGAGACTCTGTATTAACCATCGACCGATGAAAAAGATCATTGTCCAAAGTAGGTATCCGATTCCACAGATTGATGACCTTCTGGACCAACACAAGGGGGAAAAATATTTTAGCAAGATTGACTTGAAGTCTAGTTATCACCAAGTACCAATCAAACACTTTGATGTGTGGAATATTGCCTTCCAATCCAAGGAGGGCCTTTTTGAATGCTTGGTCATGCATTTCGGGTTGAATAATTCCCCCATAACCTTCATGAGGTTGATGGACGACATTTCACGACCTTTCACCAACTCATTTTTTGTGGTGTATCTGGATGATATCCTAATTTTCAGCCAGAGTTGGGAAGAGCACCTCCACCACATTCAACAGGTCCTGCAAACACCACGACAACACAAGTTGTGAACTAATTTGGAGAAATGCACTTTTGGCATGACCTGGTTTCAATATTTGGGGTACGTCATTGATGAGTAGGGTGTGCATGTGAACCCAACCAAGATACAGGTCATTCAAGATTGACCAGCCCTAACCAGTGTAACAGAGCTACGAAAATTTCAGGGTCTTTCCAACTTCTAACATAGATTCATGTTGGGCTTCTCTCATATCACCTGGCCTTTGAGTCAAGTCACCATGGGAGGGTCGAAAGAAAATTTCTTTTGGTTTGAATCCCAATCAAAGGCGTTTGCCGAGTTGAAGCATTGACTCTGCTCTACACTATTACTCACATTACCATACCTCAAAAAAACCATTTGAGATCGAGCCAGATGCCTCCGACTATGTTATTGGTGGAGTTCTTACTCAACAGGGGCATCCAGTGGCATATCACATTGAGAAAATTTCAGACACTGTCCGAAATTTTCCCACCTATGAAAAATATATGTATTCCATTGTGCAGGCCTACCAACAATGGAAGCATTACATTATGTGGAATGAAATGATCATCCACACAGAGCACCGAACCCTACAGTTCTTACAGACACAAAGGAAGTTGAAGAACAACCGCCATCATAAATTGTCCCCATACCTGCAACAGTTCCATCTAAACATGAAGTAAAAGAAGGGCAGTACCAATAATGTTGAATACTACCTCAACCGACAGTCAGTAATGGCACTGAACACTATGCTCAACTCCTGCGGGCACAAGACTTCAGGGTGGCCGAGTCTTTGCATGAGTGATCGAGAATTTGGAAACACATAAAAGGCACTCCTAGAAGGAAAGAAAGTTCCAAATTACACCTTTAGGATGCACTTTTATGCCACCTGGGACACCTCAATTTTCATTCAAGTGAGAGTGCCAATATGATTTGGGAGGCGCAATACAGTGGGGTCACTGGACATTGCGGGTAGAGAAAACAATGGAAGTACAGCAAATGTATTTTTATTGGCCAAACCTTCGATAGGATGTTGGGAAGTACATCAAATCCTGCATTTCCATTGCCATTTCCAAACCAACCATGAAGAAGAAATACCTATATACTCCTCTTCCTACTCCTAGTCAAACTTTGGAATCCATATCCATGGATTACATGTCAGGCCTTCCTTCTACTGAGCATGGAAACGATTGTGTTTTCATGGTCGTCGACAGATTCTCTAAGATGGCCATTCTGGAGGACTACATGAAGAGTATCACAATAGAAGCTGCTAGTAAGCTCTTCTTTGAATGAGTGTGGGTACACTTTGGGATACCATAGTCCATTATTTCATATCGGGACAATAGGTTCATAAGTACATTTTTTTCAAGTCTCTGGTCGATGCTGGATACCGATATTACTAAGTCCATGATTTTCCACCTACAAATTGATGGCCAAAATAGAGGTCGTCAACAAGATGATCGTGCACATTATGCACATGTATAAATCGAATCATCCTCAAACATGGGATGTAAGCATTCCATATGTCCATCATAGCTACAACAATCTCTCCACAACTCAACTGGCTACAACTCCTTTCAGGTGGGATTTGGATTCCAGCCACTATGCCTTATTGATGTGGTCATACCATTTGCAGCTACTCAAGTAGATTCATCTCATGTCCAATCAAAATTTGATAGGGAAAACAATTTCAATGAGTTCATTTAGCAATTCCATGACATATTGGACAAATTTAATGTTAAGTACAAGCAGTGACATGATCAGCATCGGGTGCCACACAAGTTCCAAGTGGGCGACAAAGCTTGACTACATTTGCAGAAGGAGCACTTCGTTGGACACCACGAAATGCTTCACCTGCTTTGATATGGGCCTTACACCATCACCAAGGCTATAGGAGAAAATTCCTTCGAGCTCAATATTCCACCGTTCCTTGGCTTGCACCCAATGTTCAATGTGGGTTTTCTTTGGCCATACTTTACACCATTATCGGACACATATAACATTGCAAAACAACTCACACCAACATAGCTAAACCCAGACTGCATTAAACATACCACAACTGATCGGACCATGGACACATAGATCAAGAAAAATAGCTAGTGGAAGATCCAAATTTATCGGGTTGTCAAAGCTTGCCAACTCCTGCACTAAGGAAAGTGGTTCACTAGGGACCAAGTTTGGAATAATTTTCCCCATCTCATGGAGGCACTCAATGCAATGGGGAAAATTTATTCCTATGGGGGGAGGACTGATCTAGGTGGATATTGGTGGCCACTCACCTATTTCACTTGGACCCCCACCATTGTTTCTTTCAGTTTTCCAGCTTCCTTAATTGTAGCACAATTTACTAGTTTTGGCAGTTCTTCAAGTCCTAAACTTATTGAATCATTAGGAAAACAAAGAGACTAGAAGGTCCCAAACCGGTTTTATTCTTAGTATTTAGCCTCCTCTTCCAAATATTCAAAACGAGGTATTATGATAGCCAAATGGAGATCGTATGAAAAAATTATGAGCCCGGGAAGTTGACGTTCCAACTTACCCCAACGGGACCCACAAGCTTTTGGCGCTTCATATCCTAGTGTTAGGTTTTTGGATGTTTATGGTTTCTCATTGTTTCTCAATGATAAAAAGGTCATTGGGCCTCATTGTAATAGTTTAAAGGTATGTAGCCACCACATTTTTTCTCAAATATAAGCTACCATCACTCGAGCTAGTTTATTTCCATTATGTATGTAAGCATATTTCAGTTCTTTGATATTAATTAAATGAAGATTTATTTCTGTTGCACTTATATGTTTATGTTTATATCTGTATTCTATTGCATTCCTGCATAAGTTCAGATAAAAGATACTTCAGGTTTGCAGGTATATTTCATACCTCCGAATTAGACTTAGGTTGTAGGATGGTTGGATCAAGGAGCCACAATTATTAAAATGATGTAGCCACATATTTTATATTTTTTTCACCATAAATATGTTAATTGCATGATACATAACCACAAATATTATCCTTTAATAATTAGAATTGGGTTGCAAGATGAATGGATCAAAGGGTTGCGGTAATTCAAATGATGTGGTTGCATAGATCAGATGCTTGTCACCACAGATTAGTTACATAGATGAATTTAGAATTTAATGACCACTTTTAAAGGACCGAGGGTTATTATTTCAAAACGCTGCAATTTTTACCACAGAGATGACCTTTATGCTCAAAATTTCAATTAAATCAAGAAAAAATATATATTCAATTTTCTTTTATTATTATAGACAATTTTTTTTTACTTAAAAAAAAACAACAACACATGTGTTAATTCGAAGTTGAACATAGAATCACACATCTCTTGATGTAAAATACACTTCTCTACATAATAACACTTTAATTAAAAAAATTTATATGTCACATGTGATAAATTAAAAAATGTAAGGTATGAGATGATTTGTAATGTCATAACATAAATGATCAATTTACAAAATCATTATCACTAATCTAAAAAGCACATGCCTTACCACACTTTTTAGTTTTTAATAACAAAAAAATTGGTACAACGCACACTTTGACAATTGAGTCATGCAACCCACATCTTTATGTCCTTCCTCCAAATATTTTACAGCAGTGTTTCCACGTCAATATGAATCCCATGCATTGAAGCCAATTGGCAAAATTGGGCAACAACACACGATTGCATTGAATAAAAATACCGTGCACCGACAGTGCAGTGGGGTAATAGAAAACCTTTTTTTTTTCAGAAAGAAAAAAACTACTATTATTATTAGATATAATAGCAGTTACATGATATCATAATGAGGATATGCCATACACTGTTCTGGAATAAACCAACAGAAAAATAATTCAGTAGGAAAATCATGATCTCCGCCATTTGACCATATGACATAGTATGATAATAATCTGTTAATAGTATTACAAAAAGAAATGAACACATGAGCCCATAGACCAAATTTGAGAATCCAATACTGGATGAGCATCGGCATGTGACAACCCAATAATTAGCCCAATGTGTTGAGAGCCAGAATCCATGGATCAAACCTTGTAAGAGCGCAAACGATCAGCCACCAACGATCTCATATGTAGCATCTCCTGGATGCAATTGCATTATGTGAGAGAAAAATTGTAGTAGTTCAGCCCATGTCAAGTGATTTCGCCCACAGAGCAGCTGCTTTGCTCTGCCCAAACCAAAACAGTCTCGACATGCAAGTGAAACTGTAAAAATACTAATGAAAAACTGTGGCTACTATTATGTAGACATAATAAGGAATATATAATTGAAATCCTTCATCCTAATTTAACACCAGGATGCATCCTGACTCTTACATTCGCTTCTATCATGATACTCAGGGAATAGTAAAATCTTGCTGAATGACAATGTGTCTGTTCCTACAGAGAGTCGTGAATATACGCCCAGGAGGAGCCACCAATCCATTTTTAGAAAGTTTATCAGCAGTAGAATTGTGCTCCCTGTAAATGTGATTCATTGTATACATGTTAAAAATGGAAAGAAGAGAGCATGAACCTGATCCACCCACCCTTGCAAACCATTAGGCATAAATGATTTTCTACCTAAGATCCCATCTATAACTATTTTGGAATCCCCATTAACATGGATCGTCAGGAGACCCAATTATTTTTCCATCCATAGCCCTGACCATAGTGCCAAAAGCTCTATCCTGTTATTGGAGCTCCGACCCCCATTCCAGTGTATCTACACTATGTCCCCATCAGGCATCTTAATCCATGCACCACAACCGCATACCCCTCCCCTCGCAGCACCATCAAAATAGACAACAGGAAGAGCCATGTGATGTAGCCGAAGATGATGTGAAAGGTCTCGAATGGAAGGGGGAATCACTTTGTGTCCATTGATCCTTCGCATGATCGCCCCATAAATATAGGGAAGATTGAGAGGTTCATCCTCAAAAAATTTCCTGTTGTGAGTGAGCCAAATTTCTCAAATTAAGTAAAACGGAGTGAATTTATAAATCCTTTTGATAACCTCCCAAAGTTGGATCGTCTGGAGGATGTGCATTGGGTTCCCAATAAACATTTGATGTGGATAGAAAACAGATTCCAAACTTGCAATGTAAATGGACACTCAAGGAAAAGATGGACAACAGATTCATCATGTTGTTCATATAAAGGACATCAACTCGGCCCCTTAAATCCAATCCTTTTAAGCCTATCCCAAGTGAGAACCCTGCCTTTCCATACAAGCCAGATAAGCAATAGAATCTTCTTACGTATCTTCCATTTCCAGTATTTATTAAAATATTATGACCCCCTCCCGCCCAATTTCATTTTCATAATGTCACCATATATCCTTTTTACTGCCATATTTACCTCATGTGGCTGATCCACCCACTCCAGCCTATCTCCCTCCGGATGGTGACAAAGACCACTCAAACACAAGGAGTCCAGATAACTCTTCCATGTCTGAGCATCCCCATCCTCATGGCCAATTTGTGTATGGGATTTCCAAATTGAGTAACCCCCCGTGAGTGTGAAATAAGCTGATGAATTCCTGAATAGCCTCTGTGTATAAGTCGATGGATTAATGTAGCCTCCATATGATGACCATCAATCCCAATGATTCGATCGGTCCCCAATTGTATGTCCAAACCATTACCGAAGCGACATCCAATATTCCTTCCCACTATTGGCATAATTTTTTTGAAGCTCTTCCAAATAGCAGATTTTGCCCGCAGGTTACAAATGATCCCCAAAAAATATGGGTTAACAAATTTGCAGCATTGTATTTGGCCTTCATTATATTCTACCAAGTGCCCTGTGAATTCATCACTCGCCAAAAATATTTCATGAGGAGGGCGTTTGAGAAGGATCTTACATCCATCAAACGTCAGCCTTCATGAATAGTAGGCATTGAAACCGCTTTGAGCTTCACCAAGTGAATATTTCTGTTATTTGTGGCTCTGGACCAAAGAAAGTTTTCAATAACTGCATTAATGCTCCCAAACACGAATTCTGGAAAATAGAACAAGTCACCTCAGTAGACTATGAATTGAACCAATAAAGCTTGAATTAATACAAACCTGCCTCCAAGTGATAACCATCTATGGCTCCATCTGTGTATTCCTGATTTCATATTATCCACTAACCACCTCCAGTTAGCAGATGTGTACCCACATGGTTTTAACTTGAAACCAAGATATGTAAAACCCTCTCTCATATTCCTTGTAGGAACACCCAAGAAATCAGCTATAAAGTTGATTTCAGCCATGTCCCCTTTACCATACATCAGCAAATATTTTCCTCTATTACATTGCAAACCAGATATCTATAAACATTGCTTCAGAAAATGCAGAAAGAAAGAAATTTAAATAATATATATATATATATATATATATATATATAAAAGATCATCGAACCAGGGTACTTTCCATCGAATAATTGTGAGGTTTCCTAGACATCAATTGATCAACAACTCTCATAAATTTATGTTTTCAATAAAGAGAAAAAGGCTACTTGAATGAATGTTACAAGAATATTAAAACCTATTCAAAATATTGTGTCCCGGTAGATAAGATGTATTTTGGAGATAATTGAAGAAGTTGTTATAATAATGAGTTCTAATGAAGAAGACGAGGAGAATAATGATAAACAATATAGATTTATGTTAAACCATGGATTTAGCAGGAGAGTGATCGAATTTTTCGAAGTGAAATTTTTTTCTAAGAGTAAGATTACTGATCTTTTGTTATATTTTTAATTAAACAAACCAAATAGGTATATTCATTTTTGTTTTTTTATTATATAGGATGTGAAATATTTTATGGTTGAGAGTGAGTGGAATATTTTTACCACTTCTCCTTAATATGATCACTAAGAGTGAAATTATTTATGTTTTATAATACTTTATTCATTTTTGTAGCCTATGCATTTAAAGTGAGATTATTTATGTTTTATAATACTTTTAATTAAACAAACCAAACAAATATACTCATTTTTTTAATAGATATATTTGACATTTTTTTTAGCTTAAATATTTTTAGTTTTATTTTAAAAAATAAATATGTTGGACTCCAAGTTGAATACAGACATCCTTGTACATTTCTCATAATAAACTATAAAATGAACATCTAAACTCAATAAAATAATTAAAAATCATTGCAATAATTAAATTTCAACTAAAAAAACTAACAATATTCTTTTCAACCCTACTAAATAAATAGATTTGAATGAGGAACAAGAAAACCCAATTAATAATCAAACTAAAGAAACCCAATAAATTATATTGAGGAACAAGAAAACCCAATTAATTATCAAACTAAATAAAACAAAATGAAGATAATCGGACTGAATAAACTCAATTCAATATCAATCAACTTGACGTAGAAGTATTTTTAAAATGTTCAAGATAGTAGAAGTGTTTTTAAAATTTTCAAGACAGTTATAAAGGGAGATGCGTAAGTCCACTACCCATCTGGAGTATATGTTGGTTTTCCATCATAAAAAAAAATAAATTTTCAACTATGGTCACAATTACACTTGTGAATCCACCAAAATCCTCAACAATATTATGATTATGAACCCATCATATCTCAAGAGTACATGGAAAGAATACATTTTTATATTTTGGAATTATTATGTTCAAGAAAGTTCAATTATCTCACTTCCTCACCATCACATTTAGGAAATCCACAATCTGCCGTTGACATAAGTGCAGTAGGTAACACATAATATGTCAAGGGTATACGGATCAAGTCTTGCTGCAACTATAAAGAGGAGGGTTTTTTTTTTTTTTTTTCAGAAGAAAAAAACGCTATTATATATAAATATAAACAGTACATAATCAGAACATCTCCACCTGTAAAAAAACAACGAGATACAACCAAATATGGCCAAAAGATGAAGCGTTGCTCCCAGAAGAAGAGCAGGATAAATAAGGCCACCACATATCAGAACATATTGTGTCCATAACAAAAAGCTCAGCTCATGAAGCGAGCAGGAGATAGAAAAGGATAATGATTCAGTAGATGAACAAAAGATATAAACAGGATTTGAAATACGCCAGAGTATAAGAAATAAAAACAGTTGTCCGTAGATTGTAGTTGCAGGATGATGAGCGATATCGATCCATTGTGGTGTATGAGAAATGTGTGGATCAGAAAGCTATAATGACAAAACATGGATGGCAAATAGATGCATATAGCTTGCATGTGATTATACAAAGGTAGGGATATTGCTAAATGAAGTGACAGAAACCTAGAAGCAGTGCATTCCCTTGTATGGATCGGACCGGCTCGCTTGCGAATAATTAGCATGCTTGCTTGTAGAAATCCTTTAGCATCTGCGCGCAAGAGATAAGGAGTGAACTTGTGAAATTATAATGGTCCAAGCACGTGTAGTCGATGTACGTAATCCGGATCACCTGTAGGGATAGAAAGAGATGTATAACATAAATAAATTCGTTTCACATGATAGCAGAACCATCTGTATATTATGATTTCCGGCTCGCTTGAATACACATTTCCACGCTCGTCTGCAGTAGAGAAATAGACAATATGCCCGCTTGATTACATATATCCACGCTCGCTTGTAGAAGTAGAAATAGACAGAAAATAATCCTGCATAGAAAAACCTTTGCCACCAAAAGTTCTAAACAAAAACACAAAACCACTACTGAATCTGTTTTTAAGGAATGGCAATATCAGATTGCCAGAAAAGAGAGCCATCTCTAAACAGCTGAACTTGCATGATGCCAAAAATAGAATTTAAACCCTTTTTGGAAAGACCATCTGCCCTAGTATTGTTGTCCCTATATATGTGACAGATAGATGGCCTGTTGAGAAGTGACCATAACCGTCGAGCTCGAAGAACCCAGCCTTGAAGTCCTGTAGGGATGTTAGCCTGAGGATTAGTGATCCATCCAATAGCAGTCTTTGAATTGCCATATACATGAATATCATTCAGCTGTAAATAGATAGCAAAATGCAGGCCTCCCCATAGAGTAATTATTTCCACTTTGTTGTTGGTTCCATGTCCAGAATTCCAGTGAATATGAACCCTTTCCCTTTGAGATATCTTGATCCATGTGCCACACCCCATAACGCCATCCATGCAAGCACCATCAAAATAAACTGTCGGGATAGCCACTTCATGTGGCCTGATGCGTATGGAGTAGTCCATAATAGACATAATCTTCGTAGGAAGATCCTCCAACCATTTGCAAATAGCAGCGTAAATACATGGAATCTGAAAGGGAACATTTTCAAAGATCAATTTGTTTCTTCCGAGCCATACCTCCCATATAAAGAAAAAAGGGAGAGATCTGAATTTTCCTTTTAACTTGTCCCATTCCGTTGCCACAGACATGAAGTCATTTGGGGACCATGAAGGGCCCATAAAATGGACAGAGAAGAGCCTCCATAATTTAATTATAATAGGACATCTAAAGAATAGATGTTCGATGAATTCAAAATCCCCAGAGCAAATATGACATCTGAATGGGCTAGAATATCCCCTCTTCAATAAATTATTTCCGGTAAGGACCTTGTCCTTCCATACCAACCAACCAAAGAGCACGATCTTAGTGGGGATATTCCTCTGCCAGAACATATAGAAGGATCTATTAATCTGCCCCTGATATGATTCCGTGTTAAGTCCCTTGTATATATCTTTGACAATCGGGACTCCATCCTTGTGGAGCCATCCCAGACCACCAAATCACCTCCGGAATCCTAGCAGAAACCTGCAGCCCATAATCTGTCTTTGATAACCTCCCATTCATCATCCTCCAGCTCTCTCAAATCCATTTGGGCAGCAGATTTAAATATGGGAGCCCCATGGGACCATTGACGAATATTTTGTGCAAGATACATAATACCCCGGTGGGCAAGCCTGTGTATGAGTTGCGGTGAAGGGCCAGCTTGTGGGGGAAAACCAATAACTTTGTTGAAAGACAATGGGATACGTCCACCATCTCGGAAGAGCCAAGCCATTCTATCCGCCATATGAGTGATAACCTTCTTGAAGCTGCACCAAATGACAGATATGCAACGTGGGTGCGAAAATTGTAAGGTAAGGATTTGATGAAAAACGTCACCCACAATATATTTACATCTGATAACATTGTTCCAGATACCATCCCTACCAAGAGCTCTCCAAAAAGACTTAATGAGCAGTTCTTTTTTGAAATTCCTCGTATCAAGAATACCCCATCCGTCATGGTCCTTTGGCCTGCAAAGTTTCTGTAGTTTGCACAGATGTATTTTTTGTGGCATATGTGCCCCGCCCCATAGGAATTTTGCAATAATGGAATTGATCAAATTAATAATACCATCTGGTAAGTAATAAATATGACCCCAATATACCATCATCTGAGAGAGAACAGCTTGTACCATAATGAGCCTACCTCCCAAAGACAACCACCTGTGTGTCCATTTGAAGATCCTCCTTCTAAACTTGTCAATGAGCCACATCCAGTCACGGATCTTGTAACCACATGGTTTAATATTAAAACCCAAATATGTGAAACCTACAGAGGCTTCTCTTAACTCAACGCCCAGAATATCTGCGATGAAAGCCAGCTCCCTTTGGTCTCCATGTTCATATATGATAAAAGACTTGTTCTTGTTGATGGCCAACCCGGTAGCCGATTCAAAGCGTGTAAAAATAAGATGTACATAGAACCAATGGTTCCGGTGGATATGACCAAATAATAACAGATCATCAACGAATAAGGAGTGCGTACAGGCGACCGTGTTGGAGAAGGAGAAGCCCACTGTATGTCCCTGCTGTACCGCCTTATGTAGCAGACAACTGAATCCATCCATAATTAGAATGAAGATTAATGGAGACAGTGCACCTCCTTGTCTGAGTCCACGACCAGCAGCAAAAAAGGTTGTAGGAACCCCATTTATGATCACTGCATAATTGACAGTGGTAATACAGGACATAATCCACCTTATAATCCGAATGGGGAGTCCTACCTTCATGAGTACCAACCTGATATAAGCCCAATCAACATAATCATAAGCTTTGTGAATATCTACCTTCATCATTATGGCCTCCCTTTTCTCCGTATGCATGGAGTGTAAGACTTCTTGTGAGATTGTCGTGGCATCATGAATAGATCGACCCTTTAGGAAACCATACTGTTCCTTTGAGATAAAGGTAGACAAAGTATCCTTTAAACACTCAGCTATAATTTTTGATGTAATCTTGTAGAGGACATTGCAAAGGGCAATCGGCCTGAAATCTGCAAAAGTTTGGGGATCATCCTTCTTAGGTATAAGAGCAATGAACGTGGAGTTGAGATTAGGAGGTATGTATCCCCGGATTCGGATTTGCTCAACCACCCGTGTTAATTCCTCGCCCATCAGATCAAAGAAATCGACAAAAAATTCCGCAGGCCACCCATCCGGCCCCAGACATTTATCTCTAGAGAAATTTTTTAGGACCTTTAAAACTTCATTCACTGTGATAACATTATCCAGTAAGGAAATAGCATCATCATCAAAAAATCGAGGGATATGTTCCAGCAGCCATACCTGATTATCCTTGTTTATTCCATTCTGTCTAGTGTAGAATGTTGTAAAATATGTGAGAGCCTCCTTTTGTATTTCTTGGCTTGTATGCACAAAAGATACATCCGATTTTTTGATATGCCAAATGGCGTTTCTACATTTTCTCTCATTTGAACACTTATGAAAAAATTTGGTGTTCTGATCCCCCTCAGCAAGCCATTGAACCCTGCTCTTTAACCTCTAGGTGATCTCTTCTATCCGCAGTATATCTCTTTTTCTTGCCCCCAGGATTTTTAGATTGTCAAGTGTTTTCTCGTCCGGATATATAGTAAGAAAGGAATTAATAATCTTTTCCATCTCAATCTGTATCACCCTGAATTCCGCTCTCAGTTTCATCTTCTTCTCTCGTTCCCAAGTCTTAGACATAGCCTTAAGTTTCTGTAGCCTATAATGAAAGGAATCCCAGACCCTAGACAGCATGGGATCACAATCCTCTCTCCAAATCCCCTCCACATTGCTGATATATTCCGGGTCCTCCAACCATATTCTGTTGAACTTGAAAGGACGCCCCTTACCCAATCCAAAATTGGTCCATGTGAAGGTAATGGGCATATGGTCAAAGATGTCAGAAGCAATAATGAAAGATCTGGGACCACCCAATATGTCCATGATTGTAGCCTTAACCATCACCCTATCCAGCCTTTTCCCTATGAAATTGTCAGTCACTCTTCTATTGGTCCATGTAGGCGCAAGAGGGTGCAGTCTAATATCCACCAACCTTTGTGAGAAAAAGATGTCATTTAGATACCCAGCTAGAGGATCCATGCGAGCCTTATTGCCCTAGGTTTCATCAGCATTGAGTGTAGAGTTGAAATCACCCATAATTATAAGATTTGGAAGAGTTAAGATACCTGCCACCTGCATTCTATCCCAAAAAACCTTCCTATTTGAGTATGGCGCATATAAATTAATCAAGTTAAATGTACAGTCCATACCTCTGAGGTGACCAGATAGAAATATACCGCCAAAGAAACTGAAAGCTTTGAAAGATGCCTGGACTGGGTTCCACATAACTAACATACCCCCAGATCTACCACTCGAATTAGTCGTTGCAACATGCCAATCTTTCTTGATTTTTAAAAACAAATTTATGGCCTTTGTTCTATCTGACATGGTCTCCTATCCAAAAAAAATAAACGGATTCTTAGATACAAATAATTCCTTCAGGCAATGAAATTTGGGGGCATCACCCAACCCCCTTATATTTAATGAGATAATATGAGTCATGGAGAAGAGGAACAAGGGTTGCTTGCTCTAAGCGCCCGGGTGTTGTTGTGCGAGCCGCCATTTCTGTGGATGGGAACCTCGGAAAGACCCGCTTCATCATCAGTGAACAGAGAGATCGATTTTAGCTTCTCTTTTTTCCTGCTACATGCTCCTTTTGCCTTCTTTTTGATGGATCTTAAGGCATCCGATAAAGTAGGATATTGCTTTGTTTTTATGCGTCGGTTTATCAAAGACGTCGAACCGGTAAGTCGAGTTGGAGGTTTCTCTGCGAAAATCAATATCGCTGTAAGATGGAGTTCCACAGATGAGTCACGAAAGGTTAATGGTACAAACATAATATATGTCTGAGTAAGCATGGTAAGTATTAACTTTAAAAGATTTCTTTTCTTGATAATAAAGAAAATGAATAATATCCAATTCCATGATTTAAAGGATTCAAGTATGGAACAAAGGAAGCCTATTATTAACGAAGGTGACTATTAATTTAAATCTAAAGAATCGACCAAAATAATACATTAAATGGTAACATTGATGCTACGCATATATATAACAATGAAATTCTTAGTAGTAAATACTTTCATAGTAGTAAATACTTTTAGTCACCCATCTATATCACACTTTGTAGTCAATCTATTGGGTGAACTTAAGGTGGAAAAGAAGCTCCATATCCTATGGAAAAAATATTTACATTGATGTTGTTAATTTACCACTATTATATGTTGTTACAATCACTTTTACCCAAGTCTTATTTCTTCATGATAGAAATATTGCAAAACAGACAATCTTCTAATGATAATTAAATGGTACATTGATGTTGTTAATTTACCATTGTTATATGTTGTTGCAATCACTTTTACCCCAATTCTTATCTTTCATTAGCAATCTTTTAAAACAATTTAATCTTCTCATGATAAATAACAATTGTACATAGAATAGTAAATGCAAAGAATAAGTTTACCAATTAACATTGTCGAATGAATTTGGACTATAAATAGACATAGTCATATGAAATTGTAATTACATGTTATCATTATAAATATTTTTTTTTATTTCTTATGTCATTGATTAAGGTTATGGTAATAAATTGAATGGTACATTGGTGTTGTTAATTTACCATTTGTTATATGTTATTTGTCCGCCTTTACTTCTTATCTTTCACATTAACAAATTTAAGCAATTTATTCTTCTAATGATAAATATCAATTGTAGATAGAATGGTAAATGCAAAGAACAAGAGACATGAATTCGCACCATACAAGAGCTTTTGTAATTTTTATATGAATATTGCTTTGTCTTTCTCTTAGAATTTTTATTTTAAATGTCATATATATTCATTAGGAGCAATATAAATTTGAATACTTTCAATTTTATCATTTCAAATTTGTTTGATTCAATTTGTAATTATAATTATTTTTGAAATAAAATTTTAGCTAAATATAATATATGAATTTCAAATTTCAAATTTAATTATAACTTTACCTTTATGAAATTTAAATTTAAATTTAATTTCATCTAATATTGAAAAATTTAAAGTAATATAAATTTCAAATTTAATTATGCTTTAGTTTTATTATAAATTTAAATTTTATTTTATTTTAATATTGAAAATTTTAAAGTAATTATCTTAGTAAGGCATTCTTATTAAAACACTCTATATTTGCCACTATATTATATTTAATTCATTGGGATCCAAAATGTTATTGATTGAAATATTTAAATGATAGATTTTACAATAATAATTTTTATATATATTTTATAATGTTAGTTTTTTTTAATAAATTTAAAGATTGAATTTAGGTTTTTGTTTTAATTCAAAAATGTTATTAAAAATTTGTTATATTTTTATATGTAAATGTAAATAGTTTTATATATGTTTTTTTTATAGTATTTGTTTCTTTTCCTTTTAATAGGTTAAATTGAATTTAGGTAATAAATAAAATAATAATAAACTATAAAAACAGTCCATGGTATTGACCCATGGTATTCATGTGGAATATAGTTTATTTAAAGGGGATAATTAAGATGACCTAGATCAATCTTAACTCTCTATCTACCAAGAGCCAAAAGGGATCAAATGTCTTCATATGCAAACCACTTTTAGAGTGAAAAGAGAATTGATCCCTCTGATAAATAATATATATTTGAACTAATTATTTAATAAAATTATTTTTAATTGTTGATAACCATTATTATTCATAAGTAGTATTTCTTAATATATAAAAAATTAAATTAATAATGTTTTTTTTTTAAATATGTGATATTTTTTTTAATTTCGAAATTATTTCAGAGGACGTGATTTATCTTGAGCAATAATGATTAATGTTCAGAATTCTCATTTCTTAATTAACACTAAATTTACTTTTAATTCCTTAATTGTAGTAGTTTGTAATTACATACATACTCTTTCATTTTTTTTTTTGTTAATGAATATCAAATTTATTCTGTTAAAAAAAACTATATACATATATTTAATTACCTAATTGTGGGTTCAAAACATACATGCTTTTTACTTTATAATCATAAACTAATTTCACATTATATGATGTCAAACTTTATCATGTTTTTTATTCACTAAATTTTAACAATGTTTTCCACTACATAATTTAACTTTATAAATTTTTTTTCAATTGAAACAAAAACTTACTAAAGAAAAAACCCTAACAGATATCTTATTAGATTATGGTTTAAAAAAGTGGAAAACACTATGTGATTAAAAATGAATTAAGTTGAGACAACACACAAAGGTTTGTACATGTTTTATCATAACATTTCGCTCCATCCAATATCTATGTTGTAGAGTCTTCTGAAGAGAGAGTGTATTCTAGTTTATAACCTGATCCACAATCAAAGAAAATGGCTAGGGATTTCACAAGTTATTAGTTTGTAACCTGATCCATAATAAAAGAAAATGTCTAGGGATGTCACAAGTTACCATTCACACAGTGATTTATTGAAGTTCTTAGTTGAAATGGATCTTATTGGATGCATGGTGGCCAAAGACACTAAAAAATTCAAAATAGATATTGAAGTTCTCAGTTGAAATGGATCATATTAGATGCATGGTGGCTAGAGGCACTAAAAAAATTAAAATTGATATTTGTTATGACATCCATATTATCACCTGGCATCAATTCCTATATCATAAATTTCTAACATTAACGCTCGATTCTCTTCAATTTTTCGACACCCATCGCATTCACCACCATGCAAATCGTCTTACGCCATGCAAATGATGATTATCGTATAGTCAATAAGTCAATAACTATGGATAACAATATTAACTTTAAATGTGCATACAATATAACATATCTGCAAAATATCTATAGCACTGCAAGATCTAGAATTGATAGCAAAGTTTTGAATCATGATAACTAGGTGACAACAAAACCTGATTTTAGCCACAAGAAAAAATCACAACAACTCACAAAATAAATTGATGTTGAAAATGAACTAATGTTTGTGACACGTCTATAGGTGTTTCCATTCATCAATTTCTTACTCATTTTGTCTCAATATTGCTAGATAATGGTGAAAGAAATACAGTGCTGATCCAAGTGATCCAGAGAGGTATTCACGACCAGCTTGGAAAACTAGGAATGAAGATGCTTCTAATTTTCAATGAAGTAGTCTTCAAAGGACCTGGCTCTATTTTAATCCATAAATGTATTGAAATAATGTTAGTATTTATCAGTTCATTTATTTGGGCCTGCATGCAAAGATAATCTTTATTTCACCCAAGTTGTCGTCTAAAATTATTATGTTACGATTCATGACAAAAGTTTCTATAATTATTTCTCTTTAGCTATATCTTATCAGTTTATTATGTTTTCAATCAAGAAGAGGCTTCAGAGTTTAAGAACTATATCTTAGATCTGAGCACGTGATTCTATTAAAATTTATGAAACAAATTCATTTTTTACAACTTGTATGTATAGATATGTGATTTTGGAAGTGATGATGACTTCTTTAGACACTTGATTAGTATTCTGGAAGAACTTTGATTATATCACTTAGGATTGTGAGTAGTTCATGTAGCAATTGCAATTCTTATAACATATTCTCATATCCTTTCTATAAGCTATTGTAGATACAGTTCTAACACATTTCCCCGAGACATTACCTATATGGTGAGTAGTTCATGTAGCAATTGTATTACTTATAACATATTTTTATATCCTCTGTATAAGCTATTGTATCTACACTTGTAACACAATCCCCCCCAGTGTTACCTATATGGTTACTGAATGATGATGGCTTCTTTAGACACTTGATTAGTATTGTGAAAGAACTTGGAGTATATCATTAAGGATTCTGAGTAATTCATGTAGCAGTTGCATTTCTTATGAAATATTTTTATATCATTTGGATATATACAGTTATACTATGATATGGATACACATTCCTCTAAGCATTACCATATTGTGACTGTTGTCCAACTGCTATTTGTGCTTTCAAAATATATTTAAGAGTTAACCTTGTGCTATGATAGATATAGGTTGGAAAAAAAATTGATCATCTAATTTACGTTATCTTGAATTGTTCATTCATGAATTGGTGGCCTCATTTCTTCAATTTTAGTTGATTCTTATTATCTAGAAAATTATCATCAAGGACAATTTCTTGCAACTTAATGACTAAAATTTTGCACTAAAAATTCTAAATATGTGCAGGGCTTTTTATATTGATGCATCACATTATACTGCATTTGGAGGTATGGAACACTAGCACCCTTTCACTTAATGTGCTCTAATGTGTTAAATCTCTATGAAATTCACCAAATCCATTTAGTTCCAACTTAGACTTATTTTCCAAAAAAAAATATTATCATCATCAAATACATATCTTAAAAATACTGCTCAGATATGTAGATGAAATTGGAGCAAACTCTATTTCTGTTAATAAAAATTATCTTTATTTACATCTATGTTAGATATATTGTACTTGAATGTATTTAAAATATCTTATTTGAGTTACATGTTGATTTCATGCTTGTTTACTATTAATCACCAAAATATTTTCACCCCAATTTCCTATTTCAATATCTATAACAAATTGTTACTATATGAGCAGATTATGTTAGTTTATATATATTTTCACTTACAATTTCTGTTTCAATATATAGCAAATTTAACTCTTATATTCAATATCTTCAGAGCTATCTGACTCTTCCATGGAAGAAAAATTTGCCTTTCATTCCTTCCACGATGGCTCCTTCTCCACAACAGCTTATTTCATTGGTGAAGCACACCTATGTTTTTACCCCACAATTTCTTCAATATGGTAAACCATTACCTAGTTCAAAACTCTTATAATCAATATCTTTGAAGCCTCCAGCCTTCCATACCGAAAAAATTTTTCTTTCCATTCTCTGCAGTAAGTATTGTACAACAACTTATTTCTTCTGAATACTTTTTTCCTACTACTATTTTCCTTACGGCCATTCTTTTTGCAACACCTGCAACAATTGCCAGCCTCATCGCATTTTGGAAAGGTAAAGGTTGAGAAAGTATCAAAGTCACTTTTACATTTTTCTTTAAATTTATTCAACAATTTTTAAGGAACTTTTATTTTTAAATGGAGTGTTTTGAAAAGAAAATTAGAACCAAGGAGCATGAGCTAACTAATTAGTATATTTTTTTGAGGATGCTTTGTGTTAAAACTTTATTAGTTAAAAGTGAATTCATCAATTAAGAGGACTTTGGTATCCTAGGCTAGGCTCATGGTCCTTTCTAGGATTCAAAGACCAAATGTGTCGATCTTCATTATTCAATTTTACCATACTTGTGGTAGAGTATGCTAATTTGAGATTTTCAACATCCTTGAGTTTAAAAGATTTATATTTTGGCTTCAACTTTATCTTCTTATAATCTATCCATAATGATTTGATGCATGTCACTATGATCTGGTCCAGAAATGATAAAAAATAGAATGATACAAATATTTGCTAGAGCTTGAATTGGGGGAACAATGTAAATGGATCTGAATGAAACCCAAGAGAGTTATATCAATTGCAAGAAATATTGAATCACAAATAAAGTTGCATATACAAATAGGGTGTGGATAAATTAGGTAGGACAATACTTCAACTCAGGGTCTTTTGGTTAATAATGGCTAAGAATAGAGATCTTTGTTATATCTACAGTGGTTATTCTTTGGTAACTACAATAAATAACCAAAAAGAGAGAACTTGATACCGTGGTGGATACTCTTGTCATGTCAATTATGCAATTCCTGAGACCTCCTCTTTAACTAAGTTCCAAAATTCTACTTACACCCTTTGGCAACATCTAGTAGTGCTTTAATTGTCATCATGGAAGAGTAGCAGTTTAATTCTACTTAGGCATTTCCTTTGTAACATCTGGTGCAATTGCTAGTTTTAATTTTTTTTTATTTAAAAGATAAATGATTAAAAAATAAATTTAATTTATGTAAAAATACAAGTAAGTACATTTTGCAAAATTTTACTAGCTTCACTATTACTAAATTTATTCATTATTGACTAGTTACTAAAAACTACTTAAAAAGAACATTCATTATCCACCATTAAAAAAACACATAACACCATAAACCCTTCAATATCATATAACAACTAAAACTCATTATAAATAAAATTAATTAGCCATAACAAAATGCTACAGCCTGGAATCATCATCCAGATCCACCCCATGAGAGGATTTATTAATTATAATTTAAATATATAATATGATATTTTTATTAAGATCACAATAAATATGATATTAGTATTATTATTACTATTTTTTAATTAAAAAAACTAAAATAAATTTTAATCCATTTTAATATTTAATCCACTTTAATGTATATAATATCAAGTATCATGGTGTAGTGTAAAGGTGTATATTTTGTTTGAAGCCAGGGAGGGTGGGCTCACATATGTTTTTGGCTTGTATCGGTGAACCCATGCACTAGCAGCTGGCAAAGTTTTGGGAACGAAGTAGGAATGAAGTTCTCCCGACACCTCATCAATTCCTGGGTCATGGGCTTCACAAGGATCATTTTGCACTGCCTAGTAATGGTTGAATAAGTTGTATCTCCACTCCCTTACTCGTGCACCGAGCAGTAAGTTGGTAAGTGGTTCCTCTCCAAGTTGTATATCTTATAAAATTCAAGGTAGTTCATAACACCCATATCCAAGGTTTTTTTGTTATTCTCTCACAGATGGGTTAATAATGCCAATATTTTATATCATCTGGGAGGTGGTTTCTACTTTTAGCTGCATTTTGTTAAGTTTTTTTGAAGAGTGCGAACAATGCAGAGTGAAGGTGTATATTTCGTTGGAAGCAGGGGAGGTTTGGCTCACATCTGTTTCTGGCCTGCTTAATATGGCTCCTCTTTACCTGAACTAGGAGAACACGAGTAAAATCCTCCATATTTCTTGCTCTCTCTTATCTCCTTGCTCATCGTCTATTACACAATCCTCACTCACCACCACCTGGAACGTTGCCCTCGTGTCTAAATCTTTTTTCTCTCAGTCTATCCCACGCTTAGAAAAATATTTTGACTCCTCTGACTCCATCACACAATATAAATGTAGCCTTTTGTGGAAAAAATGGGTGGACTCTTTCATAATTTCTCGACCCTGTAAGAACTTCAGTCTAAATTATTGTAATCATTGGTGGAATTTCATGTGTTGCTGCTATTGTTGATGTTGTCACCTATAACTCTCTCCTCCTCCTACCTCCACGCTCACTCTACTCAGCCCTTGTCATCGATCCTCTGCCTCTAGCATAATTTTCTGGCCACCACCTTTTCGTCTAGTGACTTTTTCCGAGCGCGGAAATTTCGAATCCATCTACCCCTGACATCGGGCTGACAATTGTTTCGTCTTGCCTTTGACATTCCTTGCTTTTTTATTTTCACTGACGCACATTACCTCGAGAAAAACATTCTCAAGGCTTCTCATTAATGATTTTCTCATCTTCCAACTCCGCCTTTTCCCATAACCGTCGGTTTCAGTGGTGAAATCCTCCTGCGTTCTTTTCCAAACCCTGAGTGGTTGGCTTCTGACATCCGCTAACACAAGTATCTCATTGTCGCTCAGGACTCCACTCCCACAATTAAAGTGGCATACACCATACCCCCCCACTTGGGTGACATGGCTCTCTTCTCTTTACTCATCTGATTTGGACTCATTGATTCTCTACTCTTGCTAACTTAGACCCTCTAAGTTGGAAAATCCACCCCCCGGTATCCTATGGACATAACTGGAGATCCTCTAGGCTCGGACACATCAGCCCATGAAAATTTTATCAAGGCCACGATGGAGGCAAAGAAATTATATGGGTCTGGCATATCTTGTCCATCTGCCCCTGTGGCTGCTCATCTCCCAAAATTGCAACCAGTTCATTCAAAGGCTCACTTCCCTAATAAATGAAATTACAGATTACACGGGTGGGTAGAACTCTCTACTAACAAACTCATTTAGCCTGATCCAAACATTAAAATTCTGAGCTTCGAGCTTGGAGACCTGTGGGGAAGGGTGACTAGTCTCCAGAAGCGTGCCCTCATCGACTGGTGGGTTTTTATTGCGATTGATGAGGCCGAAACGGTCACTTGGGTTAAATCAGTGTGGGGCAAACTAGTCGGCTACCCCCCAAAGGTCAGCCACTTGATGAACTCTTGGTTCTCTATTCACTTTTTGTATGAGGAGGATGTCGCAAAGGTGTTGAAATCTACCTGGGTCTGAGGGCGTGGTTTCCTTCAACGACACTCCTGGTACAGAGGCTACAATGCGATTAAGGAATCCCCTCCCAACAACTTAGTTTGGGTTAAAATTCCTGGTTTGAATATTGAATAATGGACAAATTTGGCCCTCACTTCCATTGGAAACTCGATTGGCAGGCTCAGATATTTGGACCCGGGCTCGATAGGGGCGAGAGAAAAGCGGGTGGCTTGGCTCCTGGTTGAAGTAAACTTCTCAGGCAGACTGCTGAAATGCGTGGATCTGGAATGGGAAGGGGTTAGGCATAGACAACACATTGATTACTAGGGCATCCCTGTAATATTCCTCCAGTGCCACCAAACAGGGCATATGATGAATCATTGCCCTCAACGTCATGGAATTGCGTGGAACTATAGCTCCATTCCAATGGGTCATGGCTCTGATACTTCCTCCATGGATGTTGCGATGGAGGCTCAATCCTCGGACTCCCCTCCTCCACAGAAGACATATTCGGGCCACATCTCTCCTCGGCATGCAGAGGCGGCCCCACTATTCTTGGGTATGATTTCAAGCTCCCGTCCATTGTTATAGTCATCTTCTGTTATTTTACACAATCCCCTATTTTCCATTTCCACCCCTCACTCCCCTTCACGACATCCCCGCTCTCCTTCATTAACCTCCTCGGACCCCTTTGACATCCCCCACTTGACTCATAAGCCTCTTCCTTCAAGTGCGGAGGCATTCCGACCTGAAATGAAGCGAAGCACGACCTCCTCTCATCTCCCTCCTTGATCTGGGTAAATTTCTACTACTATTTTAACCAAGACCTTTTACTTTGGTTGATGTGTTATAATTACAACTTATCAAAATAATTAATGAAAAAATGCATATATAATCAAAAGGAACACATGTCAACAATCACACAACAAAATGCAAGACGTTTAATCACAGATCTTGTCTAGTGTGGTCTACGTCTCTGGGCCACAGTGTCTCGATGGTGTTGTCGCTTCATTCAATGTTGTAACTGGTGATAATGCACATGGATGATGTTGACTTCTCATACAAGGAAAATCCCTCAACATGAGTGGAAAAGCCTCTCCACGAGACGTTACACTGCAAGGAACTCTTACTCATACATACCTCCTATCAGCATGAAAACTTCGCACAGGGTGACAAAGAGTATCCCGCCATCAAGGCAACAAATGGATCTCAAAACATAAATCACCATCTATGATAAATACATCCCACATAAAATACACATAAAGATTTAGCATCTTACATTAGCAGCAATCAACAACAACAAATAAAAATAACGATTATGCATCATACATCAAGCAGGAATCGACATGACATAAAGCACCGTACAGTAATAATCAATGAAGTACATGGCAACAACACTTCATATACCTCAACTCTAATGTTGGCTGAATAATAGGCTGCTCAATCGCTGGATCTGAAAGCACCATCACAAACGTGGCGTCGAATGGCGAGAAAATGATTGTCCACATGTTGAAATCTGACATCGTCATGCCATTTTGGAAAATTGCTGAAAAATTGAGACCTTTGTTGCAGAAACGGACATCGCCATCAAGTTCGTGTCACTAAGAGGTGTAAAATCCATATAAAATTTGTCCAATTTGGACACTGGGAAAATTTGGCCCCTCTGGAAATGAGGCTCAATCATGGTTCCACTGCCTCTGCATGTTGTCTCATGGTTTTGCACCTACCTACAGTTAAAATAATAATAAATTTCGAAATCTGTGCTCCTCCTATTCCTGGGCGCATCTGCGGATTTGAGTTTAAATATATGTGGGTTGGTGGATTAGCCAACACGTAAGTCGTTGGTGTAGTGGTAAAAGAAGAAATTAGTTGAGGAGGGGTCGGGGGATCAAATCACGCCCCTCCGGTTTTAGGCTTAATTGGATTAACAATAGTTTTGTTGACCCTTTTCGGGTGCAGGTCCACCAGCACGGTGGCCCATCCCCATCTCCGTTGCATATGTGGTTGGGGGGCACAGGGTCATGGCCTGACCCCCCTATATTTAATGCTTTGTTACATTGGATGGTTGGGCGACGGGGTCATGGCTGCCGAACCCACCGATATTTTTAATATTTTATTGTTGAACATTGTAGTGTGGTCCAATGGGGGTGGCAAGGGTCATGACTGGTCATGACCCACCACCATATTTTTTTAATATTTTTTTGTTTTACAAAACAAACAATACATTTTTTAAATACATGTTTTTAGGTGTTAGAGGATGTTTTATCTATCCTACAAATTCACCTGGAATTTGGCCAGAGCTGGCCAGAATTTGGTCACTGAAAAACTTCCAGATTGTTGCCTCCTTAGCTTGCCACATCATCAAGTCAACCCTAGAACTTTGACTAGCTCTAACTGTCGCATACGAACTGGGTTTGACGAACGTTTGCACCATTTCGATCAGGACGACGAGATCTTAAACTTGAAAATGTGTTTGCCACGTTTCCATCACTTTTATTTTTGAGCTTTCATAAGCCCTCTTTGTCCTGTGTGTGTCTCTGGAGCCACCTGCATCATTCCTCCCCACTGAGGAGCTTTTGGTCCTCCAAAATCATCAACAAGAATATGCAATTGTTGTGTACTATGTATGGACCAAAAGTGTCCTGAAAGGTCATCCTTCCTTCTCCTTCACCTTTTTCCTTTGGAGCCATAAGAGATGAACCAACACTTGCATCCCCTACAAACCTATACTACAATCTCCTGCAAACTACATGCTCAAATTGACCAACTATGACCTAAACATTTCCATACTTGCCACGAGTTTACATACTCGGTGGTCAAGTTTACATCAAATGGAAATCATACCCCAGTTATCATTACAAAGACAACAACATCATTGTCGCATTTCAAGGTGATGGAAAACACATCATCGCTTTTACAAAAAAGAAATGCATCACATGATTTACAAAACAAGGCCAAAAATATCATGGTTGCTTAACAAGCGATGGAAAACACGTCATCACTTTTACAATTAAGAATGCAACATATGATTTAAAAACATGGCCATGACACACTACCACATCTAGAAAAACCATCTCTCACTTATCAAAGTGAATTGATCAGCTCCCTGTGGCACGTTTGCTTGTCGAACATCTGTTTCAACAGGTTCACGCACCAACGCTTCATCCTTGATGTGTTGTTCTGGATGGAGCCTAAAAAACATGGCTCTTTGATGGCCACTTTGGTTGCAATGGTTGCAAAAGGTATTTTTCCTCCAGACCTACTTAACCAATTTCTTTCCCTACTGTGGAGAAGGCTTTTCACGCCTCATCCTCCTTTGTGCTGCCATTCTTTTCCAACACTCATCAATGACATGGTTATGTAAACCACAAAAACGACAAGTTTTCTTAAGCCATGATTTATTTTCATGATTAGCCGCATGCTTATAATCAAAATGAACTTGTGAATATCGAGAATTTTTATACCTTTCATGGTGGTCTCTGGTGCAATCATGGTGATGAGAGCTTGCCGCAGCGCTTTTTCTGCAACGTGCACTTCCATGGGATGATGGTTAAGTGTTCCCATCATTATTTTCCGTTTTCGAGTTCAACAATGGATGTTTTCCTTTGATGCCATTATGGAAATGAGAGCTTGCCTAAGCCCTCGTCATAAGATGATGGTAAAGTGTTCCCATCATTCTCTCTCCTCGATGGTTTCATCAATGTCGTGGAAGCTTCAAACACCTTTGAACATCATCCTTCGGTTTATCCCAAACCTACATAGTGAGGTCTCTACACAACCTCCAATGGATGAGTTATGCCTAGACCATGAATTGCAAGTCCTCCTCCTTTTTGCCCCATCTTGGTAAGGAATCTCATATCGGTTCCTGTAATGGGGATCTCCACATTTCCAACAAAAATAATAGCATGTGAAGATGAAACTGAAGAATGATCACAACTACTTACCTCAGATGTTGATTTGGAAACAGGGGAAGAGGGCTTCTTTGAGCCTTCTTTATGCTTTACTTCCTTCAAGGCCTCTATTGCGGCTTGTAGTTGAAGCTACAATTGTTGCTTCTCCTCCTTCTCTTCTTGTAGAAGGGTCTTTAATGCATCATGATCTCTTTGAAGAATTTTGTCGTTGCACTTCAATTCTTCCAATGCCTCTGTCGTGGCTTGTAATTGAAGCTACAATCGCTACTGCTCCTCCTTCTCTTCAGGTAGGAGTGTATTAAATGCCTCATGATATGTTTGAAGACTTTCATCATTGCGCTTCAATTCTTCTAATGCCTCTGTCGTGACTTGTAATTAAATCTACAATCACTTCTTGTCCTCCTTCTCCTCTGTAGAAGCGTTTTCAACTCAACATTATCTGCTGCTTGTTTCTCATAGGCTTCATACAACATGTCCGCTTTCTCAGAAAGCTTGAGCATGGTCTCGTACATATCTTTGACATCCTCCATTGCTGCATGTTCAATGGCTCACGCTTTCGGTTCACATCAGCAAGAAGACCGCTCTAATACCACTTGATTCGGGTAAATTTCTACTACCCTTTTAATCAAGACCTTTTACTTCAGCTGATGTGTTAGAATTAAAATTTATCAAAAGCATTAATGAACACATGTAGATATAATCAATAGGAACACATGTCAACAATCACACAGTAAAACGAAAGACATTTAATAACAGAGTTCTTCCAGTGTGTACTATGTCTCTGGGCCTCGGTGTCTCGATGGTTTTGGTCACTTCATTCGATGTTGTAACTGGTGATAATGTACATGGGTGTTGTTGATTTTTCATACAAGGAAAATCCCTCAATATGAGTGGCAAATCCTCTCCATGATATTTTCTACTACAAGGAACTCTCACTCATACAAACCTCCTATCAACATGACAAATTTGCACATGTGGACAAAGAGTATCGTGCCATCAAGGCAATAAAGGAATCTCAAAACATAAATCATCATCTATGATAAATACATCCCACATCAAATACACATAAATATTATGCATCTTACATCAGCAGGAATCAACAATAGCAAATAAACATAACGATTCTGCATCATACATAAAGTAGGAATTGACGTGACATAAAGCATCCACTACAACAACAATCAATGAAGTATATGGCAACAACACTTCATATACCTCAACTCTAATGCTGGCTGAAGAATAGGTTGCTCAATCACTGGATCTGAATGCGCCATCGCAAACGTGGCATCGAATGGTGAGAAAACGACTATCTACATGCTAAAATCTGACACCGTCACGCCATTCTGGAAAATGGATGAAAAATTGAGACCTCTGTTATAGAAAATAACACTGCCATTAGGTTCGTGTCGCCGAGAGGTGTAAAATCCATATAAAATTTATCCAATTTTGACGCGGGGAAAATTTGGCACCTCTGGAAATGAGGCTAAATCATGGTTCCACTACCTCTGCATGTTGGATCATGGTTCTACACCTGCATGCAATTAAAATAATAATAAATCTTGAAATTCATGCTCCTCCTCTTCCTGGGCGCATCTGTGGATTTGAGTTTAAATATATGTGGTTTGGCGGATTAACCAACACGCAAGTCGTTGGTGTAGTGGTAAAAGAAGAAATTAATTGAGGGGGTCAGGGGATTGAATCTCGCCCCTCCAGTTTTAGGCCTTATTGTATTAAAAATAGTTTTGTTGACCCTTTTCGGGCGGCAGGTCTGCCGGCACGGTGGCCCATCCCCATCTCCATTACATATGTGGTTGGGGGCCGCAGGGGTCATGGCCCGGCCCCCCCATATTTAATGCTTTGTTACGTTGGATGGTTGGGCAGCGAGGTCATGGCCACCAACCCCACCAATATTTTTAAATATTTTATTGTTTAACATTGTAGTTTGGTTCGATGGGGGTGGCAGGGATCATGGCCTGCCACCCTATTTTTTTAATACTTTTTTGTTTTTCAAAACAAACAACACATCTTTAAAATACCCGTTTTTAGGCGTTAGAGGACGTTTTATCCGTCCTATAAATTCGCCCAGAATTTGGCTAGAGCTGGCCAGAATCTGGTCACCAGAAAACTTCTAGATTGTTTCCTCCTTAGCTTACCACTTATCAAGTCAACCCTAGAACTTTGACTAACTCTAACTTTCGCATACGAACTCGGTTTGACGAACCGTTCACACCATTGCGATCAGGACGACGAGATATTCAACCTGAAACTGTGTTTGCCACATTTTCATCACTTTGATTTTTGAGCTTTCATAAGCCCTCTTTGTCCTATGTGTATTTCTGGAGCCACATGGATCACTCCTCCTACTCATCTCCCTCCGCTCCTTCCCCCTCCCATCTCCTCCTCGATATACTCCTATCCAACTCCTCCAATTCGGCCCATCTCCCCATCCAGAACTCCTCCCCAACATGTTATTGATCCCGACTAGCCACCTCTGGAAGATGCCTCCCCGCCAACTAGGATCCTCCCCGCAGCTCCTCCACCTCATCCTCAACCTTCCCCGCACAACTCAATTGGGAGTGACTATGAATTTATTTTCACGAATCCTGATCTGGATATTCCCCCCCTCTCTATTCATGATGGTCACAACTCTACTTTGGCCCCCAAAATCTCTCCGCCTCATCCTGTAATATCACTGTCCGTAAAAAGGGGGAAAAAAGATAGTCGACATTTTAGGGGCCGCCATAAAACCCACTCCCTATTTTCTATAAACTCAAACGGCCTATGTGACATTCCTATCTCCTCCACCTATGACCCCCAGGCATTTGGCAATGACATGGTTATGTAAACCACAAAAACGACAAGTTTTCTTAAGCCATGATTTATGCTCATGATTAGCAACATGCTTATAATCAAAATGAACTTGTGAATATCAGGACTTTTTATACCTTTCATGGTGGTCTCTGGTGCGATCATGGTGATGAGAGCTTGCCGCAGCTCTGTCGCTGCAACATGCACTTCCATGGGATGATGGTGAAGTGTTCCCATCATTCTTTTCCACTGCCGAGTTCAAAAATGGATGTTTTCCTTTGATTCCATTATGGAAATGAGAGCTTGCATAAGCCCTCTCTCTGCAATATGTGTTGTCATAAGATGATGGTAAATTGTTCTCATCATTCTCTCTCCTCGATGGTTTCATCAATGTCATGGAAGCTTCGGACACCTTTGAACATCATCCTTCGGTTTATCCCAAACCTGCATATCGAGGTCTCTACACAAACTCCAATGGATGATTTATGCCTAGTCCATGAATGTCAAGTCCTCCTTTTTGCCCCATCTTGGTAAGGAGTCTCATGTCGGTTCCTATAATGGGGATCTCCATATTTCCAACAAAATTAATAGCATGTGAAGATGAAACTGAAGAATGATCACAACTACTTACCTTAGATGTTGATTTGGAAATAGGTGAAGAGGACTTCTCTAAGCCTTCTTTATGCTTCACTTCCTTCAAGGCCTCTATTGTGGCTTGTAGCTAAAGCTGCAATTGTTTCTTCTCCTCCTTCTCTACTTGTAGAAGGGTCTTTAATGCATCATGATCTGTTTGAAGACTTTGGTCATTGTGCTTCAATTCTTCCAATGCCTCTGTCGTGGCTTGCAATTGAAGCTACAATTGTTGCTTCTCCTCTTTCTCTTCATGTAAGAGTGTCTTCAATGCCTCATGATCTACTTGAAGACTTTCGTTGTTGCACTTCAATTCTTCTAATGCCTATGTCGTGGCTTGCAATTGAAGCTGCAATCACTGCTTGTCCTCCTTCTCCTCTTGTAGAAGCGTTTTCAACTCAACGTTATCTGCTTCTTGTTTCTCATAATCTTCATACAACATGTATGCTTTCTCAGAAACCCTGAGCATGGTCTCATACATGTCTTTGACATCCTCCATTGCTGCATGTTCAATGGTTCACGCTTGCGGTTCACATCAGCAAGAAGACCTTTTTGATACCACTTGATCCGGGTAAATTTCTGCTACCCTTTTAATCAAGAACTTTTACTTCAGCTGATGTTTTAGGATTACAATTTATCAAAATCATTAATGAACACATGCAGAGATAATCAATAGGAACACATGTCAACAATCACACAACAAAACGCAAGATGTTTAATAACGGAGTTCTTCCAATGTGTACTATATCTCTAGGCCTCGGTGTCTCGATGGTGTTGGTCACTTCATTTGGTGTTGTAACTAGTGATAATGTACATGGGTGTTGTTGATTTTTCATACAAGGAAAAGCCCTCAATATGAGTGGCAAAGCCTCTCCATGATACGTTCTGCTACAAGGAACTCTCACTCATACAGACCTCCTATCAGCATGACAAATTCGCACATGGTGACAAAGAGTATCTTGCCATCAAGGCAATAAAGGAATCTCAAAACATAAATCACCATCTATGATAAATACATCCCACATCAAATACACATAAATATTCTGCATCTTACATCAGCAGGAATCAACAACAGCAAATAAACATAACGATTCTGCATCATACATCAAGTAGGAATTGACATGACAGAAAGCATCCTACAACAATAATCAATGAAGTATATGGCAACAACACTTCATATACCTCAACTCTAATGCTGGCTGAAGAATAGGTTGCTCAATCGCTGGACCTGAATGCACCATCGCAAACGTGGCATCGAATGGCAAGAAAACGACCATCTGCATGCTAAAATCTAACATCGTCATGCCATTCTAGAAAATGGCCAAAAAATTGAGACCTCTGTTACAGAAAATGACACTGCCATCAGGTTCGTGTCGCCGAGAGGTGTAAAATCCATATAAAATGTATTCAATTTTGACACGGGGTAAATTTGGCCCCTCTGGAAATGAGGCTAAATTATAGCTCCATTACCTCTGCATGTTGGATCATGGTTCTACACCTGCATGCAATTAAAATAATAATAAATCTTGAAATTCGTGCTCCTCCTCTTCTTGGGCGCATCTGTGGATTTGAGTTTAAATATATGTGGGTTGGCGGATTAACCAACACGTAAGTCGTTGGTATAGTGGTAAAATAAGAAATTAGTTGAGGAGGGGCGGGGGGATCGAATCTCGCCCCTCCAGTTTTAGGCTTTATTGCATTAAAAAGAGTTTTGTTGACCCTTTTCAGGTGGCGGGTCCGTCGACACGGTGGCCCGTCCCTATCTCCGTTGCATATGTGGTTGGGGGGCGTGGGGGTAATGGCCTAGCCCCCCCATATTTAATGCTTTGTTACGTTGGATGGTTGGGCGGCGGGGTCATGGCCACCAACCCCAACATAATTTTTAAATATTTTATTGTTTAACATTGTAGTGTGGTTCGATGGGGGTGGTGGGGGTCATGGCCTGCCACCCTATTTTTCTAATATTTTTTTGTTTTTCAAAACAAACAACACAATTTTAAAATACTCGTTTTTAGGCGTTAGAGGACGTTTTATCCATCCTATAAATTTTCCCAAAATTCGGCCGAAGCTGGCCAGAATCTAGTCACCGGAAAAATTCTAGATTGTTGCCTCCTTAGCTTGCCACATATCAAGTCAACCCTATAACTTTGACTAACTCTAACTTTTGCATACGAACTTGGTTTGATGAACCATTCACACCATTGCGATTAGGACGACGAGATATTCAACCTGAAATTGTGTTTGCCACATTTTCATCACTTTGATTTTTGAACTTTCATAAGCCCTCTTTGTCCTGTGTGTGTCTCTAGAGCCACCTGGATCACTCCTCCTACTCATCTCCCTCCGCTCCTCCCCCCTCCCATCTCCTCCTTGACATACTCCTCTCCAACTCCTCCAATTCGGCCCGTCTCCCCATCCAAAACTCCTCCCCAACATGTTATTGATTAACCGACATGCCACCTCTGGAAGATGCCTCCCCGCCAACTAGCATCCTCCCCACAGCCCCTCCACCTCTTGACATTCACCCTTCACCTGATCCTCAATCTTCCCCGCACAACTCGATTGGGAGTGACTATGAATTTCTTTTCATGAATCCTGATCTGGATATTCCCCCCCTCTCTATTCATGATGGTCGCAATACTACTTTGGCCCCCAAAATATCTCCGCCTCAGCCTGTAATATCATTGTCCATAAAAAGGGGGAAAAAAGATAGCTGACATTTTAGGGGCCACAATAAAACCCACTCCCTCTTTTTTGTAAACTCAAACAGCCTCTCCGACACTCCTATCTCCTCCACCTATGACCCCTAGGCGCTTAGAGTTAGCAACCCCCCCCCCCCCCTTTGCCCCATGAATTACATCCTTTCCGTTAATCTTAGGGGACTTGGAGGACATGAGAAGTCCCTTAATCTGAGGCACACAATTTCGTCTATTTCTCCTTCCATCATTTGCATCCAAGAAACTATGTGCTTGTTTGATAAAGATGCCCTATATTTCCTTACCATTGAGCCGGGTTAACACATTACGGGCACCGACTCTAACAGAAACTCTAGAGGCCTTGTCATCTTGTGGGAACCTTCCTTTGCATCCTTCAAAGCCTTCATTTTCTTTGCCGAAATTCTCATCATAAGTAAATTCCATGGCTTTTCTCCTTGCTTCAATCTTAGCAACATGTACGCACCTTGTCGTAACCGTGTCGAATTCTGGAATACATCCATTCTTCTAACATCCTTGGCATCCCTAACCCGATATTAATTTGCGATCTTAATGCCACTATGTCTTCCTTCAAATGTTGGGGCTCTCATAGGCGCATGGACCCTTTGGCTAAAAAAATTAGTTCCATATTCGTTGAGTTCCACCTTGTCGACATCCGCCTTTCCCCACTTTTGCCAACATGGATGAACCACAGATCGGGTGTTGAGTTCATTAGGAAACAGTTGGACCGATGTTTAGTGCAAGAAGTGGTTTTGGAGATTCTGGGGGATCTGTTTTCTTCAACACTTTCTGCTAATATTTCAAATCATCATCCTATATGCTTACATTGGCGGTCGACTCCCCCATACAACGACGTTCCATTCAAGTTCAACGTGCTCTGGCTTGAAGATCATGTTTTCATAAACAAAGTTAAGGACACCTGGTCTGCCCCTATCATGGATCAGCTCCCACTCACCAAGAGGCTTAGGGCCCTCAAGCGATGGACCAAGGCCTGGGAAAAAGATAAAAAGGCCTGGATGATATCGGATATCCGGATCATTGAACAAAAAATCAACATAATATATGAATCTATGGTCTCAGGTCCTCTAGATGGATTTGTGTATTCGAAGCTCCAGTTTTTAGAAGACAAAAAATTAAAGATTTTAAAAGCTCGGGAACTTATTTGGAAACTCAAAAGCTGGGTTGTCTGGCTTAGGGAAGGTGACCAAAATTCAAAGTTTTTCCACCACTTTTCCAATGGACGTAAGAATCGTAATACAATTTCGCAGATCGAAGCTTTGGATGGCACTCTCCTCCATAGTTCATCACACATCAGAATGGAGGCTCACAGGTACTTCTCGAAACACTACAGTCGCAATGAGGGGGTTCACTTTGAGGATTAGATTTGGCTTCTAGAAAAATTCTCTTGTATGTTCAATGATGAAGATAACCGACGGCTGCATGCCCCTGTTAACAAAAAATAACCATTGGAGGTTATCAAATATTTTGCTGCTGAAAAAAGCCCCAGTCCAGATGGGTGGCCGGTGGAATTTCTCCCACATTGTTTTTATATCTTGGCTGATGATATCATTTAGGTGGTGGAATCGTCCAAAATCTCTCGCAAGATTCTAGGAGATATTAATTCCACTTTTATTGTCCTAATTGCCAAGATTTCTAATTCCAAATATTTCCAAGATTTCAGGCCTGTCTCTTTGTAACATGGTCTATAAGATCATTTCTAAAGTCATTGCAAACTCTATCATTGTGCCCCTGTCAAAACATATATCCAGGGAGAAATATGGCTTCCTCCCAGGCCGACTCATCCATGATGCAATTTTCTAGGTACAAGAGGGTGTGCACTCAATCCACACTAAAAAATTGAATGGGATCATTATGAAAATTAACCTTTATAAGGCATATGATGACCTAGGTTGGTCTTTTGTGTGACTTGTCTTACACAAAATCAGGATGGAGGAGAGAAACGTGGCCTGGATTCTGGCTTGTATAGCCCCGGTTTGATATGTTTTGATTGTTAACGGATCCCCTTCTGGCTTCTTCAAGGCTGCGAGAGGTCTCTAGCAGGGCTGCTCCCTCTCACCACTTTTGTTCATTCTCATCATGGACGGCCTAAGCCTGCACATTTTGGACCTAAAGCGCAGAGACTTGTTCTCAGGTATAAATATTTCTAATAACATTGCCATCTCCCACTCTTTATTTGTTGACGATATTTTAATTTTTGGAATCAGATCATGCGCACAATGGTTTTCCCTCCATTGCACTTTTCTTCGCTTCGGGGCAGTGTCTGGCCTTATGATTAGTGGGTCTCAATCCCTCTTAGTGGATGGGTTGGGGGATCCCAACGACCTCAAAATCATCGTTGGGCTCTTTCATATGCCTTTGGTTCCTCTGGAAATGGTTTTCAAGTACCTTGGCTTCCGGCTAAAACCCATTAGCTATCGTAGTGTGGATTGGCTTTGGCTGCTAGAAAAGTTCCATAATAGACTGATGCAATGGTCGAACAGATGGATTTCTCTTGGGGGCAGACTCATACTTTCACAGTTAGTACTACAACAGTTTGTGGTATTTTGGGCTCACCTGATCCTTATCTCGGGCTCCATCATTTCTTGGATACGGAGAATCATTGCAAACTTCATTTGGTTGGGGGCAAAGGGCAGTGGAAATTACCATCTCTGCAGACTAGATCTGATAGTTATTCCCAAGCGAATGGGGGATGGGGATTTCTCGACATATGTACTTTCAATCAGGCCCTCCTGGCCAAATACCTCTGGCAGGCTCTCTCTAGTAACGACATCTGGACGACCCTCTTCTGCAACAAATATAACATCCATAACAAGCTTCTCTCTTTTTTTCGTGGAGGTTTCCATCCTATCTGCACAACTCTCTTTTTTCCCGCAGCTTCAGAAGTATCTACTCTATTGTGCGCGACAGACTCCTTTCGGATGTTTGCGAATGGTCAAGACATTCTACTTGGGATCGATGGCATCTCAGGCCTGTCTTTGAGGCTAGACATCCCCCAGCCACTCCATCATCATCTGGTGCATAAAGGTCTTTTCTTCCTCTCACAGTTTATCCTTTCATGGTAGCAGGGTTGCCCCATTTGGAAAGACACCGTTCGATTGGGTCTGACCGTCTCCTCTCAGAATCAATGGAACCTAGTCTCGTAGTCGCTCAAGTTGGCGGGTCTCTGTCACAATCCTTAGGGAGACTGCAACCATTGCATTGGTCGTATAAAAAAGGGAGCCATTGACGTTTCAGCTCTTTATCTTGATCTCATTTCTTCTTCGCCGATTGCCGCCATTCAGCCTTTAAATTGCATCTTTTGGAAGAGAAAAATCCCTTTAAAGATTATACTCTTCACCTGGCTAGCATGGAAGGACAGGATTCTCACTTCGGACAATCTGGTCAAGGGAGGCCACCAGGGTTCGGGTATATGCTCCATGTGCAAGCAAGATTCTGAATTAGTTTCCCACCTTTTTTTAAATTTCTTTGTTGCATTGGAGATTTGGTCAATGTTCACTAACATATTGCAGGATCACTCATGGAGACCGAATGGTATAACTCAATGTATCACCAGGTGGAATCAGTTGGATCAGCGCTTTTGTTCCTTGCCTTTCTTCCTCTTTTGGGAAGTCTGGTTGGCTAGGAACATACTCATTTTTAATGGAATCCAACCTCTCCCTCAAAGAATTTTCCATACCATCATGGCGTGGATTAACTCTCAAGAGCTCTATCTCGTCAATGCCCCCGATTTCTCTTACAGACTTCGCCCTCATCCGATCAATATTCTAGCAGGGTATTTCGATGGCGCTGAACAACATGGGATTTGCGAATGCGGCTCTTGGATCAAACTACCTCAAGAAGAATGTTTTTACATCAGTTGGAACGGGGGCCTGGGCTCCAACACTAAGGCTAAACTCCTTGCTCTTTGGAGTCTCTTGTGGTTTTCCTTTAATGCTCATATCCAAAACCTCTCCATATATGGGGACTCCAAGGTGGTAATTGATGGTCTAAATGGATTCACATCCTTCCAGCCCTCGAGCCTCATCGGCTAGATCAACAGAACTCTTCACCTCTGGCACCAAATTGGCTCTCCTCCTCTTCAACACATCTTCAGAGAGGCTAATTCGAGGGCTGACAGTCTCTCCAAACATGGCCTGAAACTTCCTTTTGGATTTTTGCACATCGAACACTAGATGGGGTCTACCTTATCGAGTTCCTACTCACTCCCTCTCCCTTAGAATTAGCTTTGCTCATTTTCTTTTTGCTCTCCTTGGCCACATGATGGTGGCGCTCTACTTTTTTCAGTTTCTTCTTTTGCCTATTCTAGACTCTTTCATGATAATTACTCTAAGTCTTATGTGGCACGATACTTGGTATTTAGCAAAAGAGATGGTACTTTCCCTTTAGCTATTCACTTGTCTAGTGCATCTCCAATTCTAGGTTTTTTTTTTTAAAATACTTTTTAATATGCATTATTTCTTTCTATAATATAAAAAACCACATTTTTTTCTCCTCTAAAACAAATAATATCATAACAAAAATATCACTTTATAAAATTTGACATATAATAATCTAACTTAAATTCCAAATTACAAAAATAACCAATCAATAAGAATCAATTCATGAATTATCATTTCTCAAGTCATTTCTTTTTTCAAATTCAAATTTACACGATCTACATTAATGTTTTTTAAAGCTTTACCAACATTATCGGGAAAAAAATATCACATCTGCAATCACTTACATCGGTTGCAGAGGCGTACAGAGTTTAAATGCTTTTATACATTTGAAAAACAAATGATTAAAAAGTTTCATCACGTCGGAGCGAAATGCCACGTGAAAAAACTGCCTCCTTTATTGACAATTCCAAAAGATTTCCTGAGATTCAGTGGACAGCATTGTAAAATGTGAATAACAAAATTCACTTGCCATCCCAACGCAACAGCTCGGGCTCTCTCTCTCTGGTCCAAAAGATTTCCTGAGATTCAGTCGACAGTAATGCGCATTATAAAATGTGAATAATCAAACTTGGTTGCCATCCAAACGCAACAGCTCTCGCTCTCTCTGGTTCACATTTATTGAAAAAAAATACGTTTAAATTTGATTTCTGGTTTAAGGTTTACTTCATTTAAAATTAGATATTATTTTTTGGAATTTTACTAAGTTATTCATTTATGATTATTTTTATGAGAAATAATGTTGAGTTGAATATTTTACTTAGCACTCATTACATCCTGTGATACTTATAGAGAAGAAGAAATGGAATTGAGCATTACTAGATGCAATGGCTGCTAAGTAGAATATTCAAAAATTATGAGAAAATAATGAGTTAAAACTACTCTCATGAAAATAGTTATACATAAATAACTTATTTATCTCAATTAAATTTAAAAATAATATCTAATATAATGCACTGCAAAAAAAATTTAATCTTTAAATTAATTTAAATTCCATTTTTCAAAAATAACAACAAATAATTACATACCACCTTAATAAACAAAAATATTATGAATCTTTAAAAAAAAAAAAAAAAAAAACCTCTCAAGCTTAGATTTATTGAAGAAAAGAATTCACCAAATTCTAATTAAAACAAAGACAAGGAGGCTACATACATGCATTTACCATGCCTTGAAATTCGATTTCTTGTTTGAAGTTCAATTTATCTGAGATCCACGGAATTCAAGACATTAAACTAAATTCAAATCCCGAAAGCAAACCGTTTGAATGAATGCAACCAGTCGTTCACATCTAAATTTTATAAAGAGAGATCTCGGGATTTGCTGTTCAGATTAACAAGACAATCTGTTTTGTTTGTACTTACATGCAACTTCCCCGGGAATCACCGACACCTAGTTTTTGGGATAGATTAATCTAGTTAGTTTTTGGGATAGATTAATCTAGTTAGTCAAGGGTTTGTCTAGAAGTTGGAAGAGGTTATGGTGAAATTTCAAAGGGAAAAAGCCGAATATAAGAGTTTATGGACTTTAAAATAACTTCTTTTTCAAAATCTCTAAAATTAAATATCATTTTTGGGATTCAACTACTTTAATTAAGTCATTCATCTATTATCATTTTCATGAGATGTATCATTTAAATGACTAATTTCTCTGGATTTTCTATAGTTTACTTAACTTGCTTGCTCGTTTGCAAAACCTTAACAAATATCGTGCCTCATAAACTATTCAAAAATATTCTTTATATTTGACTATTATTGAACTTTTAAAAATTAATTGTTATTATTACTATTATATCAAATAAAACTATTTTCATAAATATTATTAGTTATAAAAACATCTTTAAGTCCATGAGAGAAATTAATTCTTTGAAAGGAGTTAATTCTTCACACTTTTATTGCCCATTAAATTTTGGGATATTTCTTGAATCTGTAAGAGACATAAGTTTAGCTGATTATAACATGTATGGAGAGAATGAAACCAAAGAATTGAGAAACAAATTATTCGCCGAACTACTTAAATTGAGATCTTAACTGATAAATATAATTAATTATTGATATTTTGAGGCCAGCCAAACTTAAGGTAGAGCAAATAAAATTCATTTTTTTTCTCGGAAGGTTTAGTAATCAAAGTTACAGTCAAGCATTCTATATTCCAAGTGACTGTTTATGGGAAAATGAGCAGTTACCTTCCCTGTTTACATTCAGTTCATTCTCGATACCATAGCCAGAGCTTCGTTATTTGTTCAAACACGCCGTCAGTTTTGGCTTTTATGTAATTGATTTAAATATATATATCATGATTGTTTGTGTCTTCGTAAAATGGAACTTCAATTCCAAGAAGTGCACATGGATATCATATGATTTCACTCATTCTCACTCGAGATGGCTCGATATGAAAGTAAGCATTATTTGCTAATTCTATATACTTTTTTATTTTTTTCATATTATATTGATCATAGTGATCAGAATGATAATGATTCAAATGTATTAAATAAAATTAGTTTATTTTACTTTAGGTCGTGAATGGATTATTTGGAATTTTTAGAATTTATTATGTATTCAATATTTTTCCATTTTAACTCCATTACTGGGCAGAAAGTTCAGATTTTTCATCTTAAAGCATTTTGGGAATCCACCAACTTAATTTTAAAGATCTAGTCATTATAATGTAAAGAGTAGTGTAAGTGAAATATTTTATTTAAAGAGTGGATGAGTGTGGGACCAGAAATGGAAGCCCATAACTTTAAGTTAGAGATAGTATACGAAAGAAAATTTTGAGAAAAACTTGAGGTATTGTTGTGAAGGTGGATATCTCTATTAATGCGGCTTGAATTATGTAGTGGGTATTTTTATTAATAATTTTAATAGATTTGGATCTTTTTAAAACAAATAAAAAAAATAAACTAAATATATTATAAAAATTTAGAAACTGTATTTAGTTAAAAAAAATTGTAAATCTTATGTCTATGCATAACGCTGAGTGCATTAATTTGGTCTGTAGGTTTTAACCCTGAATAGAAATTATCTATACACGAATCTTATAACAGAAAATAAACAATAGCGAGAGCATAAAACATAAAACAGATAAACACAGTGATTTTCCCCTGGATCTCAAATTGGGACGATCAACTTGATTTTTCACTATATTCCTTTTAGTGTTACAACACATATATATATACATGCCGAAGCATACATAAACCCAAATCTATTAACCCTGGATTAAAACATAACCGTAGTTTCCTTGAACGGATCTACAAAATACCAGGGGCCGAAAACCATCATACTCCAAAACCATGTGCAAAATCATGCACAAAACATGGGTGGGTCCGCCTATGAGTGGGTCCACACACCAAACAAATTTTCGCCGGGGCGCTGCCTCGGACCCCAACAGTGGGGGCTGCCTCCCCCCTTGTGACCCCCGTGCTGCGCCCGACGCAACGTACAGCGCGTGGGGCTAGTCGTGGAAAGAATATAACACATACCCAACATTCTCCCACTTGTTGTTTTCTTTTCACAGGGGGCTGTGAGAGCTTAGTCATTGGGCTGATCCTTCAACAACTGTTGTTTCTCTACACCAAGAGAACTTCCTCAGTGTCACAGACTTCGTCACGATCTGCAAGATCTTTCAAAGTGTCCACCACTAAACAACACCCTTTAGCCTCAACCATATCTCTAACAAAGTGATACCTGAATATCAATGTGCTTTGTCTTTTGAATGGTAAGGTTCTTAGCTAAAAATTGCACTTTGGCTATCACAAATATCCTTATAGCTTGTTGTACCAACCTCATACTTGAACACAATCTTTGCAAACTGAAACTTCTTCCTTGCTTGCATGAGGGTCACAGGTATTCTACTGTAGTTGAAAGAGCTACCACAAATTTGTCTTTTACTCATCCAACTGACTGCGCCTCCAAATAGGCTAAACACATACCCACTTGTAGATCTTCTTTGGTCCAGATCTCCAACCCAGTCTGCATCAACAAAACCACGAATGTCCAACATTCTTTCCAATCCTAGTCTTCCCTAGGAGCACAAGCCATAATCACTAGTGCCACGTAAATATCTGAAAACCCGCTTCACTGTTGTCCAATGCTCCTTCCCTGGGTTTGACATAAACCTGCTCAATACTCCCACTGCATGTGCAATGTCTGGTCTAGTAAAAACCATTGCATATATCAGGCTACCCGCTGCACTTGCATATGGAACACGGGACATATCCTCCTCTTCTTCTTGTGTCTTGGGACACTGTTCAGTAGATAGATTTACACCTACAGGAATAGGAACATTCACCGATTTACTATCCTGCATATTGAACCTCTACAATATAGTCTCGACGTACTTCCTCTGGTTTAACCATAGCTTCCTCTTTGCCTGATCTCTCTTAATTTCCATGCCCAAAATATAGTTTACAGAACCAAGATCCTTCATGTCGAATTTGAAGAACAGTTGGGTCTTCAAATCTTGGATAATTTCTTTGTCATTTCCAATCAATAACATATCATCTACATACAAGACCAAATAAAGAACATGGTCACCAATTAATTTAAAATAAACACAATGATCCTCCTTTCTTCTGGTGAAGCCAAGTCCCCGTATATAGGTATGAAATTTCTGATACCACATCCTTGGTGACTGTTTTAACCCATACAGAGACTTCTTCAACCTGCACACCAGTTCTTTCTTACCCTTCACCATAAAGCCTTCAGGTTGCTTCATGTAGATCTCCTCTTCTAGATCCCTGTGAAGAAATGTTGTCTTTACATCCATCTGTTCTATCTCAAAATCAAATGCTGCAGCAACAGATAAAAGTAATCTAATAGAAGTAACCTTGGCAACAGGAGAAAAAATATCACCAAAATCAATTCCCGGCACCTGGGAATAACCTTTTGCTACCAACCGAGCTTTGTATTTCTCCACCTTTCCTTCTACATTCATCTTCTTTTAAACACCCATTTGCTCCCGATGGGCTTCCTTCCAGCCGACAACTCCACCAAATCCCATGCCTCATTTTTATGCAAGGATGCCATTTCATCAACCATGGCCTCCTTCCAGAGTTTTCCATCCTCTGAATCTACTGCCTCCCTGACAGTTCTGGGTTCATCATCAGTTATAGTTAAGGAAAAACCTAAACAGAAAGCAGATGGACTATACCTTTCTGGTTGCCTTCTTTCCCGAACTGATCTTCTCAAAGTTGGAGTTTGTGGCTCTTCATCTTCTGAGTCTTCTTCTGTTGTAGAGTCTGATTCATCCTCCTTTAGCTCAAACTCTATCTTCTCGGGTTCCTTTGGTAGGACTTCATGTTTAACAACATCTTTCACTTCTCTAAACACCACATCTCGGCTGTACACAACCTTCCTTGTTTCTGGGTTCCAAAGCTTGTAACCCTTTAAACCATCCTTATACCCAAAAAAGATGCACCTTTCAGATTTATTATCCAACTTGGTCCTTTTCTCCTTTGGAACATGTACATATGCATCACATCCAAATACCCTTATATGTGAAAGAGAGGGCTTCTTACCAGTCCTTACCTCATGTGGAGTCTTATCCTCCAACGCTGATGAAGGTGATCTGTTAACTAAGTAGCATGCAGTCTCCACTGCCTTTTCCCATAATTCGTGTCTTAACCCGATACCACTGAGGGTGCTTCTTACATTTTCCATCATCGTTCTATTAATTATTTTTGAAACTCAATTTTTTTGAGGTGTGTATCAAGTAGTCTTCTTCCATTCTATACCACACTTCTTACAGAACCCTTCAAATTCCTTCTTGCAGAACTCCCCACCATTATCTGTCCTCATCACCTTTATCTTCTTATATGTCTAGTTTTCCACTAGAGCCTTAAATTCTTTAAATCTGTCAAAGACTTTAGATTTATTCCTCAAGAAATATATCCATGTATTCCTTGAGTAGTCATCTATGAATGAAACATAGTACATAGACTTACCCAGTGATGGAATCGACACAGGTCCAAACACATCACTGTGCACAAGCTCTAATATATTTTTCGCTCTCTTAGCACAGGAAGGAAGCTTCCCTAGTGCTTCCCATATGCAATGTTCCAAAATCGAAATCAGGAGAGCAATTAGAATTACCTTTCCACCATACCATTACATTTCTATCTACGTGTCACAGTTCCAGCCCTTTTCTCCACAAATATGTCCAAGCCTCACGATAGCATGAGTCTTTTCTCCCGAGGAAACTGACTGAGCACCAGCTCCACTTTCGGGGAACCATAGAGCGGTACAGCCATCAATAGCAGTGCTACCTTGTAGCTTGTATAGAGTTCCAGTCCGAACTCCCCGCATTAATACCGGTGCTCCCCGAACCATCTTGCAGGCATCTTTCTCGAACACTGTTTTTACACCTGCATCATCCATCTTGCTTACAGAAATCAGATTTCTGGCCAATGCAGGAATATGCAGAACACCAGGAAGTGTTCCAATCCTTCCACCTTGCAGCTTCAGCTTGACCTTTCCACATCCAATGATTCTGGCCTTCCTATCATCCCCTAGGAAGACATCACCACATCATATTTCTCATACTCGCAGAACCACTCCCTATGGGGAGTGAAGTGAAAGGATGCACCTGAGTCAATCGACCATGACTCATGATCTACATGTGTATTTGAAGAAGAAGCCAAATACACATCCTCACCTTCATCCGAGGTGGTTTTTACCTCTGCAGAAGGAGCATCATCAGATCCCTTTTCTTTCTCGGGAGCTTTAGATCTGCAGTCCTTTTTGTAGTGCCCTTCCTTTCTACATTTGCAGCACACCTTTACAAAATTTCCAGGAGATTTAGATCTCCCTCTAGATTTGGATCTCCCACTCAAAACCTTATTCTTGTTTTTGTTTTGGGACCTTCCTCGTACAGATAAGGCATCTCCATTCTGGCCCTCCATATTTCTTCGTCTCATTTCCTCCAACAACAAGGCTGAGACAATGTCATCAAAATTCAAGGTAGTTGTATTGCTACATATTGCAATAACCAGACTGTCCGGCGAATCTAGTAGAGAACACAACAAACTGATGCACTTATCTTCATCTGATATTTTAATATCAACAGATGACAGCTGACTTACCACAGTATTGAAGGCGTTCAGATGCTTTTTCACCGAGTTTCCATCCTTCATCCTCAAGTTATACAACTTTTTCAGCAGGAACAACTTATTCACCAAAGACTTAGATTGGTACAAAGTAATAATTTTTTCCCACAAATTCTTCATCCTAGCTTCCCCAGATACATTCAACAATACTGAATCTGAGACACACAACCGTATTGTGCTCTTAGCCTTCCGATCCAGTTTCTTCCAGTCTTCATCTGACATTGTTGTTGGTTTAGTACCCGAATCTACCGCGATCCACTGATCTTTATCCACCAGCAGATCCTCCATCTTGAGCTTCCATAACTCAAAACTCTGACCATTAAATTTCTCGATCTCTATCTTTATACCGCTCGCTATCTTCTTTCACCGCAAGAATCGATCTCGCAGATCTCCCACTGAACAAGGTCTACCTCAGGCCCGAGCAAAAAACCCTTAGCAGCAAAGGCGTCTCCTTGAAGCTGAAACAACTCTGATACCAAATGTAGGTTTTAACCCTGAACAAAAATTATCTACGCACGAATCTTATAACAGAAAATAAACAATAGGGATAGCATAAAACATAAAACAGATAAACACAGAGATTTTCCCCTGGATCCCAAATTGGGATGACCAACTTGATTTTTCATTATATTCCTTTTAGTGTTACAACACATATATATACATGCCGAAGCATACATAAACTCCAATCCATTAACCCTGGATTAGAACATAATCGTAGTTCCCTTGACCGGATCTACAAAATACCAGGGGCCGAAAACCATCATACCTCAAAACCATGTGCAAAATCATGCACAAAACATGGATGGGTCCGCCTATGAGTGGGTCCGCACACCAAACAAATTTTCGCTGGGGTGCTGCCCCAGACCCCAACAGTGGGGGCTGCCTCCCCCCTTGTGACCCCCCTACTGCGCCCGGCGCAACGTACAGCGTGTGGGGCTAGTCGTGGAAAGAATATAACACATACCCAACATGGTCATCACTATTTTTCAATATCCTAATATCAATATCCATAATATAAATATATTTTGGTTTTTAAATCTTGGGATGTGGAGATTAACATTAGGCTACATGTTATAATGCATTTATATTGCATGCACATCCAAATGGGCATCTAGGCACCCCAATGACAAGTATAACAAACTTATCTTTTATTAAAAAGAATGAAAACAACTTCCACCACTACCACATTTGGCGGAAATTCCGACACTTGGTTCCGATACTTTTGACCAAATGTCGGAAATTTCCCCAAATTTTTCCATCCCGCCTGAAACCGTCGCTATACCAACATTTATAGAAAATTGTCGCAATTGCGACGTTTGGAGAAAGAGCGTCGCAATGGTGACACTATGGCCAAAGCGTCGCTATTGCGACGGCGCTGCTTGTCATAAGTGCGACACAATGTCTAAGTGTCGCAATTGCGACGTTTGGAGCACCGTCGCAATAGCAACACTTTTTTCCATCTTCGATATCTTTTGAAACTTATATGTGCGCTACATAAAAATACGAAACTTATATGCGCGCTACATAAAAATACAAAACTTATATGCATGCTACATAGAAATGATTTTATTGTTTCGTATCCGTCGCAATAGATACATTAACATCTGTTATCACGCGCGCATTCGCCCTCTGCCCTTGCAGAACAACATTCGCCCTCAGCATTCGCCCTCAGCTCTTGTAGAACATCATTTTTCCTCAGCATTCGCCCTCAGCGTTCGCCCTCGGCTCTTGCGAACGGCATTCGCCCTCGGCATTCACCCTCGGCTCTTGCGAACATCATTGCCTCGAAGCATTCGCCTCAGCGTTCGCCCTCGGCTCTTGCAAAATGGTAAGTTCTTACTGCAGGCCCTTCCTCCTATAGTAGGGTTGACTCTATTTGGGTTTTTTTGGTCAATTCCATTGGATTGTGTTAGGCTGTAGGGTTCTCTCTAGATGTCAAGAATCAAGATTCAATATCCTCTATTATCTTCATCAGCCAATACAAGATTTAAATTTTTCCCAAAGAAACGCTTATTAATTTGGCAGCCATTATTTCTCCCTGCTTTAAAAACCCTACATTTAAATGAAAACAAGCATTGCATTTCAACTACAAAAATCTATTATTGTTCAAATGTACATGTGTGCATCACTTGTGTAGGGTATTCCTTTTCCACTTTCACATTATCCAAGAATGTGTGCAGTATAGTTCATATTTTTTGTGATTTAGATTATCTTGAAAAAGGAAACGTAAATTATTTCCCATGGAAAAATAAGGTTTTCCCTTTTTACTACTGGAAATGGTACAACAAAGTTCCATTTCTACCCGAAACTCCTATGAAACAGGAACCAAATAAAGGCCATGTCCTCAATGGACATCATTTGGCTTTGAAAATGGCCATTGCACTGTGTTGTTTCTTATGTTACATCACGATAGTTTCTTAGGTCATTTCTTGTTTCTTGAGATGAAAAACAACCAAAGAAATTGTGGAGATCCTTTCAAGAAATAAATGACCATTTCTCAATCATATCTCAACTATTTTTATTTTATTCAGTGGTTGCTTAATTTGAGAGAAATTTGACACTTTTATAAGGAATATAACATAAAAACACAAAATGGGAAGGAATTGATGAGGTAGATGACTTTTAGTTGTTGTCAATTAAGAATTGATAATACACGATGCATGTTCTGTACTACAAACTAGATTCCTTCCTGGAGTTAGGACACAGAGTATTGAATCAAAGTTGTAGTTTCTAACTTCTTGTATTGGTTCATCAATCTTGAAATTCAGACATTGCATGTCTTCATTGCTTCACGTTTGAATAATTTGCATCATATCGTACAATAGGAAATTAGGAATTATGATTATTATTACTTTATGGATCTGTTAAGTTACTTTTAAGTTTGCATGGTTTAGTGTGAAATTATTCTAGTGTGCCCCTAGGCCCGGGTGAAGGAATGCCAAGGACTAAGAACCCTAGTTTTTAAATGGTATTGTTTCTTATACCCAAAAACCCCTCAACATCACTTCTTATTAGTTCTTAACAATAGTGTTGTAAACAATTTGAGAATTGATATAGCAAAATCTCGCACTTCTCAAAATAAAGTCCTAAAGCTAAAGTGTGATACCATGTGTAATTCAATAGCCCCATTGTCACCTCACCAACCTCTTTTCACTTCGGGCTAGCTCTCCTCCAACTCAAGGGGGGTTCTCCCTAGTAGATGTTAGGGATCTAATGGCCCAACCAAACCAAGTCAAGAGCCCCCTAACTCTCTATGTTTACCACTATCAATCAAAATATTGAACAATAGGGTCAGACATGCATCCTGAAGATAAAATTGCCAGGGTATTTTTGGGTAATTTCAAAGGGAAAGTCCCCAAACACATATAATCAAGGAATTATAATGTGATTTTAAACATTAAATATCAACAAAATTGTTTAAAGGATATTGAAAGGAAAAAGGTGATGGAAGATAGAAAGTGCCTTACTTAAATGCTCTAAGGATTTTTCAATAGTTGCTCCAAAAGCTTCACTTCAAGGCCCTTCAAGATCGTCTCCAACAATGTTATACCATCAGCTTCAACAATGTTGCTCCAAAAATGTCCTCAAGGTCTTCACAACAAGTTTACTAGAAGTTGCTCCAACAATATATTCAATAAGTTCTTCATTGTCAACTCGTCTCTTGTTTGGGTGCCTTAATGTGCAATGACATGTTTCTAGGACTGAATTCAATGCAAGGCATATTTGAAAATCTAACTCTGTCTTTTGGTGTCTTATTAGAAATTATTTCAGTTTTCATTTTTTGTTTTCAAGTTATATATTGTTTTCAAGTGTTTACATTTATAATTTTATTGCAATGTGGCAGACTGATCAGGGCAGTACAGGAACAACCCCGAGACAGGATGATCGCGGAAAGAGGCCAACGGAAGAACATGTAAAGTGCCAGCATTGCTCTATCTTCGGGTATTTTAGTTATTTACATAATTGAAATAATATTAATTTTGTTCAAATATGCAGACACCTAGCCATGGTACGCCTGATGATTCCCTCTTTGAGGAAGAGCTTTCTTCATCCCTATCTCCAGTGTTCTTGTTGCAAAAAAAGGCACGAGATGCAAGGTCGAAATTTAATGCTTTGATAGACACGCCTCAAACACCTGAAACAGAAGAGAGGATACAACATCTTATGAGGCAGCTAGAAAGATATCAGGTAATAATAAAAAGTCAAAAGGATATTTTTTTTGTTCTGCATGAGATGAATTGTGATAGTTTGATTTTTAATTTTTACATTGACTAAACTAACAAAAATTTCTTTTGTATGTAGCATTTTTTGGCACTTGCTGAACCCGGTGTTGGTGGTAGTGGGACACAAGGGCAAGAGATTGCCCAACAACCCTCTCGTACACCTTCTACTCCTTTAGGTGCCAACCAAGAAACACACCCTGCCCAAGCAGACACCCAGCCAACCGCTGAACGTGTTGGCAATGATGAGGCTGATATGGCCAACTACATTATTGTGTTTCCTGGAGCTACACGTGTCAGCTCCACAGGGACCATTAATGGCACGTTGTTGGTGAACGATGAAGGTGTCCATATAAAGCATGTACAACTCCCAGGTAAATTTTAATATTTTAACTATTTCATGTACTTTATCTAAAACATATTTATCATGATTTTTATTTTTAAATTAATGATAATATCTTCTTCTTCTTTTTTCTGTGTAGGAAACAATGAGTTCTACAGGTATCTGGAGAGCCATGCGTTGGTAATTTTTGGCCCAACCATACGCACAGGGTGGAATTCCCAGAGTTCCAACCTGAAAAAGAACTTCTAGATTATCTAGAAACCCTTTTTGGGGTCGGCATATTTGACAGAACAGCGGTGGCTCAGGTTGCCGGCAAATATTTGAAATATACCAGGGACACCTATAGGACGCAATTGCAATTTAACCCTAGATATGAGCGTCCTCTCACAGTTCTAGAGAGTGAGTGGAGAGCACTCATCCATGACGGAAAAGAGAAAAGGGCAAAGAAAGAAGGAAAAATTCCAACTGGACCCGCAAGGTAAATTACAACTTTAATTCAATAGCTTTAATTTTCTCTATGTCTAAAATAAAAGTGTGCTACGTCATATCTGACTTCAATATTTTGATGCTAGGTTGCCTGACACCTCAAAGGCAACCAAAGCTAGGATTGAAAAAAGGGCCATCACAAGCTAGGCCAGGGCGGCTACTTGAAATTAGCCGCAAGAATTGTAATTAAGTAGCTAAACATCTTATAATTAATTGTATCGCCTTCCAACGTTTTTGTAATCCTATCAAATATGATTAAAAATACAAAATCATATGTAATTTAGGGTGATGACTTTGGAACAGAAACTACAGAGGAAGATAAAAATATCGCTTTCCATTTCGGCTATCAAGCCGTAGTTGAATGTCGCAGAAGCTTGGGGCAGGTCCCAAGATCCAGAATGCCTGATAAGGTAAAACATTAACCTTTCAATATGTTTGTTTTCATCCATAAATTTAATGTCTAACAACTTTGTTTAAATCAGGGGAGCAGCACTACCAACGAGGCAAATAACCCAGTTTTAGAGCCAGATGTAGATGATCCTCACGTGCAACCTGATCATTGTAGTGGGGACCAGGCCGACAATGCTACTATCGGTGAGGGCCGTGACGGTAATTAATTTCCACTTATAATTTTTTCTAATTATACCTTGATGGTTGTCCTTATAACATTTTTTGTTTAAATGACAGAGAATGTTTCCCTTGAGGATCTTACCACCAGAGAGGAAGACAGGGCAACAGTCCCAACGGCGATAACTGGTGCACCAGGTAAATAATCTCATTGCAATTTTTTTTATTAATATTACCGAACTAGTTCAATGATATTTAAAAACTGATAATTAAAATTTAATATTATCTGTTTTTGGAGGCGATGCCCCGTCACTGGATGAGACCAGACATCGTGACAATGCAACTAGGTCAGCGGCGACAACTGGTGCACCAGATAAATAATCTCATTGCAATTTTTTTTATTAATATTACCGAACTAGTTCAATGATATTTAAAAACTGACAATTAAAATTTAATATTATCTATTTTTGTAGGCGATGCCCCGTCACTGGATGAGACCAGACATCGTGACAACGCAACTAGGTCAGCGGCGACAACTGGTGCACGAGGTAAATAATCTCATTGCAATTTTTTTTATTAATATTACCGAACTAGTTCAATGATATTTAAAAACTGACAATTAAAATTTAATATTATCTGTTTTTGTAGGCGATGCCCCGTCACTGGATGAGACCAGACATCGTGACTACGCAACTAGGTCAA